>CM023491.1:29117064-29462100 GCA_013339685.2 Hyalomma asiaticum | reverse complement strand
GCAGCTTTCGTGAAGTGCCATGAACGGTCTGTCGCCGGTGAGCTAGTGCCCCCATTGTTGCAGGGCAGAGTGGTACAACATAATCCTTAGTCACGATGATACGCGGAAGTGCTGATAGACGATGCTTTACGATGTGAAACTTGAAGCTTTTTGAAACTTTATTTTATTTCCAACACAAAAAGTTGGGGGTTCCCCAGGCAAAAAGTGAAGGCAATGAACTGCAACGTTGGTTGGTGCTTTGAGAAAAGAACAGCGCACCTGATGTCTGAACTGATAGCATCACGAATTTTCGTGTACGTGCTAAAGGTTCGAGTTGCGAGTGTGAGTTTCTGTAGCTTGGTATTCAGAGATCCGGTAGGCAAACTGCAAGAAAGAATAACCATCTGACGTTTCTAAAGCGCCATTAGCTTTCGACCTGGAACGTATGGAGTAGCCGTCCTTTGGAAGGATGAGTCCGAACTTGCAAAATAACAAGCAAGTTGCCGTGCACGAGTTGAGAAGCCTGTCGAGTGCTCAAAAATAGGGGACTGCTGAAAACGCAAGACATAAAAATAAGACGTCAGAAAAGGCCACGTCAGAAAGCGCAGTACCGGAAAAGCCGGAAGGTTCGAGACACCATATGGGCGCTTGCGAGCTCAGTGAAAAAAAAAAAGTATCAATGTGCAATGAAAATCAAACCATTTCGGAAGAGTGCAAATCCGCCAAAATAATGCTCATACACAAAGCAGGCAAAACACTGCTCCTGAAGCATCTCCGTCACATATTACTAATGAAAAGTCTGGGAAAACTAATGGAGCATGTGATACTTAGACTAACCAACCACCTCGAAGACAAGAACATCCTGCCATACCATGCTACGATTTAGGAGAAGCCTCTCAACACGAGATGCGCTGCTTCAACTTAAGGACCAAATATTAGAGAATAATGGCACCGCTACCAGGGCCATCCGAGGACCCGACCTACGGAAAGCCTTCTACAATGTTACACACAGCGCGATAAAAACCAGAATACAGGAGCTGCAACTGTGTAAGAGAGTACACATACACGCCCATTTCTTACCGGACGGAGAGCCAAGAACACTATGGAAAACTTAATGCTGGACGAATTCGTTTTAAGCAGCACAGGTACGCCGCAGCGCGCAGTCATATCGCCCTTGCTTTTCAACGTAGCCCTCATAGGACTACAATGGAAACTTCAGAATATGGACTGTCTGCACCACACTATACGCAGACGACATTAAGATATGGACACACGGGCGCTCTGCCGGCCAAAGAAAGCGAGCGTTCCGGGAGGCGGTATAAACAGTGCAAAATTACCTACGCAATACAAGGTTCACATGGTCCGCAGGAAAAACCGTACTGGTCATCTACAAAGCTACACTCCGCGGCAGGAAACCAACTAACTACACCAAGTTCCCCAGAAAGAGCGACGACACCACAATGAAAACACCCTGCGGGACCGTCATCCCAACCGTTAGCAAAATTCGAATACTAGGACTGATAATCGAAAGCAACGCAGGCAACGCTTCAACAATCCGAAATCTAGAAACATGCGGAACGCAAACCGTTTGACTCGAAGCGCCAGAAGCCTTTAAGTCGAAGAACGTAACGTGGCACCCGACCTCAAATGGCAGGCTGTAGACGAAATCAAGCCAGAAGGCCTCATTCGCAAGGCACACAAAGTAGCGCAAGGACTTCCGGTTAACCCTAGTACTGAACTAATGAATCTGGAAATACAGAACACATTAGACAAACTTATCGAGACACCGCAAATAGTGCAGTATGAATGACTAGCCAGGACGCCACAGGCATAACCATACTTGAAAGGCTCCAAATTACGACACCAATCATGGGAGGAAAGTCAGCATACAGAGCAGTTAGAGAAAAAACTGCTAATATACTTTCTGCCCAAAAATACGCATCCAGAACACCAGAAAGCAAGCAGAGAAAGCAGAGCCAGGGATATCCAAAAGAAATCCTGCAATGACGAAGACACGGTCTTTTTAGGTGCAGCAAGACACGACAGTTCGCAGCGGCGGTAATGGACACGAAACACAAGTACGTCACAAGCAGCACGGTCTGCACAGTACGAAGTGAACCAGCCGAAGTAGCAGCAATAGTCATTGTAAGCGCAGAAACGAAAGCGCTTATTGTGATCAGCGACTCGCAAACGGCGGTACGATACTTTGCAATAGGGCGCATCTCACCAGAGGCCCTACGAGTTCAGGCCAGACGAATACTCGGGCACGAGCGCACGTGACAACATCAGGCAATGGCAACGAGGCTGCGCACGCTATGGCTCGAACGCATATTTACCGAGCCAATGCACCCCCAACATCCTCGGACGGGCCTACGAAAGAAGGACCATGGAATTGCAATGATCGAATAACAGACCAGAACGTATACTCAACGCTAGTACTCACACCTCCTGAACCCGGATATCTACGAGATTGATAAATGTCTCAAGTGTAGCAATAAAGCCATCTTGGAGCACATACTAAGGCAATGCCCCAATATCAGACAAAACCACGGGCTCCCAGCCTAGCCCGAAGCCTAGGCAGAACTCGCAGGATATCAATAAATTCTCTCTTGTCCTGTGCCCGTCTGATGGAGTCTGCTACCTCCTGCTGGGACGCCGTCCTCAGAACCGTTCCTCATAACTGTTTATCAACACTCCCACCGGCAAAGTTAGCAATGGCTGTGCCACCCGCGGCAGCTGCAACGTGGCAACTGTTTCCTTCCTCCGTGACGCAAAGGCGCGCAGATAATTGTGAAGACGGGGGTCGAGACATGGCCTGAGGTTTGTCTCTCGCCGCTGTAGAAGCGCATTAATACCTTGTCCACACGAGGAAGCGACGGCGCAAGCTGACGCCAGTGGCATCGTATGTGGTTTAGTTCACGAAATCAAATCGCCTGCTTGACGTTGTCTGCCCGCTGTACATGCCATGCGTAACGGCAGCTGAAAAGGTTTCGGTTAACTCGCTGCTATTTGTAGTGATGCGCGTTTTCAAAGCCTTGTTAACCACACATAATGTGTAACACCTGATATTCGCCTGCTAGTCACCGGGAAAACTCGCTGCCAGCCTAATTCGTTTATACAAACCTTCAGAACCATTTCGGATCCCTTTAAAGCGTTGAATCTGCCGGTAAACCCGTGCAGAACCCTGACAATCCTGTTACGTGCCTTGCTATAAAATCGACGCCTGTTCTTTGTTACACTAACCAATGCGATCAGAATGGCAAAGGATCTGATAGCTTCACATTGCACAGAACAGACGTTCATGGCTCCGCGGTAGGCCCTTTGCCAGTCATCACTTCAGCGACCGTTACCTGACTGTGGAGATATATTCGCGCAACTACAGGAATACTCTCCGCACTTGCTTATATCATGGGCGCATTGTAACACAAGAGTGCAATAACTTTAGGAAAAAGTCTGACACAAGTCACAGGGACAATGTACGCGGCTAGCCTCGTAGTCGCAAGAAATGGCTAATCTGGGCTGGGGCAGACGAATTTTTGATCGCCTGTGGGATATAGCGGCCCTTTCTTTGTCTTGCGTAAAAAGGCACCACAACGGGAAGTAAGCATGTGTTCGAATTTTACGATGCCGTGGCTCGCGGTGATACCGCAGCGCATGTAGGACTGCCGAACACAAAGCATTCCATTTGAGACGAGAGGCCACCTGCTCTCCACTATGGCGATGCAATGGCAATTTCAGTTATCGGAAGTGTAGTTGGGTGATACGGCAGTTCGCTGTGCGTCCCGATCGGTTTGATACTCCAAGTAGCGCGTCACATTCTTGTGCTCCCAGCTAGGCCACTCAATTGAGCACTAAAAAGCGCCAAACTGCTTGTAGCGCTGTGCAGCAGGCTGTCCGCGTGTTCATTTCAGTGCTTGTTGGTCAGGTCGTTTACACCAATCTTTTTCGACTGCGTGTCAATGACGAATGTCAAGCGTCCGACGAGTGACACGTTTGCTGCCACGTTGGTACACCAATGCCATCAAAAAGAACAGTGGCGGATTATGCGCAGTGGCCACCACGATACCACCACGAGTTCGGTGTCTTCAGGTGGGCCGTGTTGATTGGAAGGTACTCATCAAGTTTTACTCCATGTTCTCTTGGGTGTGCTCGTCATCTGGTCGATCTTTGACCTTTGACCAAACGTTTCACGCTCCTCTCTGTATCGACTAATACGTTCACCCCCGTGCTAAAGGCAGCCGGAAAAAACCCGCAGAGGCGCTCTAGGTCTGTAATTTTTGGGCTGATGAAACGCTGGCAAACCGCTGCTTGTCAATATCAACCTTTGTGTCGCTATTGCAAGCACCCTTGCCTTTATTCCGTTTCATTTTAACCCTCGAGGTTCTGTTGCTTTCACAGAAGGTTTTCATACCGCAATACTCATCTTCATGTCGGCATTTGTGCTCTAGCCGTGGCGACCAGACAGGAGTCTCCCCATAAATGAACCTCGTCAGGCCGTCCAATTTAAAGGGGCCGAAACATCAAAGTTCGTGGCTCGTGCGTTCTTTAACGCCTCATTGATCCAGGAAGCATGACGCACGCTTGAATAGTCACGTATTCATGGCAAATAATGTACCATCGCATTACTTATGCCAGCAACTCGCTTTTTTTTTTGTGCTTTCTCGCCGCAGAAGTCAACGGTGATGTCACTGTCTAGGAATTTTCGTCGCATGGGCCCATAAAACTGACGTGCACATGGCCAACATCTGCTTTCGCACACATGTGTTCTACGTGCGCAGGTTCTCCGAGTTTACTGGGGAGAAGTTCAACGCACGATAGCACGCAGGCATGGTCGCTGCAGTAGCAACCGGCCGGGCACCTCAAAATTCAGGCGAGCCGACAATGCGAAGCAGTTCGCAATATGCCAAGAAGCTTGGCTAGTTCAGCAATACGCCGAGAGAAGCAGAGGTGGTTGGCTATCATCTGTCGTCATGTGCATGAAGAAATCCAGCAGTACCTTGACGACAGGTCATCAGGCCCTTTTGGTCGCTGGCCTTGCGATCAACCCGTGCATGATGTACGCGTCGATAAGTTCGTTGCCGTACATGGGCCCATGGAAGCATTATACGGCGCTTTCTACATCGACGGGTACGTTCACCATTTGCGTGGAGTTGCTTTTGGGAGCAACTCCACTATCGTACGTTAGATGACGGATGCGTGCGTACGGCAGCACAGGCGATACAGGCGGCAGCACAGCCGCTCAATGTCAACGCCGCTAGCGCAATTTCTGCGACAGGACATCAACGCATCCGCGTTAAAACCATGTCGTTTGAACGTACACCGTATGTAACATTTGGTGTTCAGTGTCCGTGCAAACATCAGAAGCCTACCATCAGGATTCTTATAGCCTCGAAGTTGGATGTTTTGACCCCTTTAACGACCTAGGGAAAGCCAGTCCTAGGGAAAGTTAACAGGTCCGTGCATTCCAGGCCTGCGCTGGACAAGCGCACGCATGCCGGCTCACATGAACTAAGAATACTATTGATGATGGCCGAAATACGGTATGGCTTACGTTATTGATAAATCAAGAACAATAAAGTAGGATAATCTACGTTTTATGTGTCCAGTTCAACAAGAAAAATGCACTTCAACCAAACATTTCGAAGCATGTTTTAGCTTTTGAGCTCCTTTAACTGGCTGATTGATCGTGGACTGTGACCGCCCGTTATTCCCGACAATTCCCGTAGCAAGTGCAACACAGCCACATACTGTGCCTGTACCCTCCATTAAAGCGCGTGAAAGTGAAGTACCAAATGACCGAGAATAAGCAAAGGTAAAGTGTCCGAAAGACTAATGAAGTAAATGGGCGTGTTGAAGGTAGCCAATTGAACCAAAATCTGAGGCCATACGACGCCTTTACGATCCATTAAAGAAGGCCAATCCGAATAACCAAGTAAATAGGGGTAATTAGCATTGAGAGCAATCAATAACAAACAGTGAGAAAATACATCAACTGGATACTACGACTGAAACGACTGGTCGGGCCAGTGTAAGATTAAGTGCATTGTACGTAGGCACTGCTTCATACGGACGACAAAGAAGGCAGTTGACCCTAATTACCAATCCTCCCCAAAGTGTTTTCATCGCCACGATAAGAAGCACACTGCGCAAGACCATCTAAAGCAAGGCGACGCCTATCAACATGAACCAGGTAGCGATACTTGCTAGGGATGCCGCGCAGACCCTGGCTCTAGCTTCTCGCCAGTGAGCGGCCGCCTGTTCGGTGATCCCAATTATTTTCCGCGCACCCGCACGCATTAAGAAGACTGGAACATTGCGAAATCTTAATGTCAAACAAGCTAAAGGCCAGATTCCTTCTGGAGGTCGCGTGCACACTACTTCTGTGGAGCCGTCGCAGGCGTTAACTAACGAGTGGAAAGTAAATGAAAGCTGCAATTGATTGCTAACAAATAGTGAGAGTCTGCACGTCACTGCTAACAACTAGCGCACAACTTGCCTGAACAGAGAAATGCATGACGTCGACACCGCACGTGGGTAGCAGAAAACTTCATTTATAGTACTATTACAGGATATTCGGCAAAGTTTGGTATCGCTGGCATGGGTTGCATAGCGTCCAGGGGCAAAACGACCCGAACAACAATCTTACCCCAGCATGGCGGTCACCGAAGCAATGGAGAACGTTTAGCACTCCTCATATGCAAAACAAAATGAATAAATTGAACCAACTGGAGACGAGCAAGTGAGAGGAGCATTATTAAGTGAATCAAAGGTGACGGATGCATTCGAATGTGAATTAAGCAAATGAAATGTTAACCAAGGTGATTCGAGCCCCCACTGAACCGAAGGTGTATTGCATATAATTGCACTGTGTGGCTATGTTCTGACCAAAAGATCATGCGTCAGTCGGGTCTCGTCGACAAAGCATGTCACAGCGGTGGACCGGTCCAATTACCACATCTTCACTGTTTACCCTTTAAGGAGTGGGAGGGCCCTGAATGTGTCTTGAGCGCGAATAAGAAAATAAATGTAGTGGTCCGCCCAGGAATGTGCTAGTATGGCGAAGCGTTACTACATTCATCCTATAGCTATACAAACGACCAATAAAATTTCTAACTGTTCTGTGCTGGAACAACGATACATCAAGCACACTATTGCAGGTGAAGTGCAGGTTGGTTCGACCGGCTGCGGTAACCCTACGTTACACTTAAATCTGTACACGCGTGTTGCAGCGTTTAACCACCGTGCCAGATATCGAACGCACATTCCCGATGTTGGTAACCCAACACCTACCACGGCCACTCATGCGACTCGTCCTCGCTCTCATCAATTCGAGGCAACTTATGCTACGCTAACGAGCACCTATTTGAAATATGAGCAAGCGTACCTGTATCACATCCTCGAAACCACGTACGGTAGCGGAGTGATCCAGAGCACCAACGGGGGGCGTCGTCACTCAAGCCCCTGTAAAACAAAAGGCACCGAAAATTGCGGCTTCCTCACACGGGCATATCTTCAGCGCTACAGCCATAAATAAGTCTAAAGATACTGTAATACTGACACATGAAGCTGGAAAACTTACTCGAAAAGGGACGGTGGGCAGGCTCGGTCGCCGACGGGGTTGTCGAAGACAAGGCACCAGCTGCTGCTAATGGCGTCGAGGCGACGAAGAAACAACAAACTGACCACTACGCCGCTACGTGTTAACATATAGCTGTAAGGTGATGCTGTGAGCCTGCTCAAATAGATTAGCGAGTGAGCGTAGCCACGTGACAGTTCTCGTCGAGTAGGAAGAAAGATCGGGGCCGCAAGCCGTACTTCTAGCGCCACCCCTCGACAGCTATCTACGTGGCGAGGTTCGAGATAAACGAAGGGGCGTCGAACGTTTAGCAGCACGTGTTCGTGGCGCCACATGGCGTTACAGTCTAAGGCCCGTATTCATGAACCTACCTGATCCTTATCGCTTGTTTTTGTTATCGCTCCTGTGAGGCGCGTTAGCGGGGAATTGCAGCAGTTTTTGCACCATATCCCGATATCGCCGTTTTCAAATAGTACTGATAGTCCTGCAGCATCCACGGAGGTTCAGTTCGCTCAGAAACTCACCAAGAATTTTAAATAAATAAAAGATGTGTTCAAACCGAAACCGAAACGGCCACACGCTTCGTGCAGCGTATTCGATGACGTCACATCCTACCCGCATCAGAAATATAGGGCTGGTGTCGGAAAAAATGAAGTGGCATGGTCATCCGAAACGATCTATTGACCTATGAAAGTTTCTCTGAACTTGACAGCGATGATCTTGGCGCTGAAGCATCACCGTTGTGTTTTTTACGGCCCGCCTACACAGGTAGGCAACGTTGTGGATAATGACGTAAGAAATACAAGGTGGTTCGCGTGGGAATCCGCCGCAAAAATCTTAAAGTTCATTTTCAGAAAAACTAAATGACTTGCAACCGCCTGGCTTGACATATATTGGTACAGTACCGAGGATAACATATATTGAAAATTTCATTGAGATTTGTTGGGAGTGAAAAATTGCCGGAGTTGCCCTTTAAGGAGACTAAAATGGTAATCAGCGCAAAAGGCTATCATAAGATTTGTGTGTAGATACTGGGCTAGTTTGTTCATGAAGCATAAGGGCACAGGCAAGATAAGAAAGACACAAAGACAAGCGATGTCAGTGCACGTTAAAGAACCCCAGGTGATCGAAATTTCCGGAGACCGTCCACTACAGCGTCTCTCATAATCAGAGCTGGTTTTGGGACGTTAAGCTCTACAAATCAATCAAGATAAGAAGACAAGTGATAAGGATGCAAGGTAGGTTCGTGAATACGGACCTAGATGCGCTACCGGGGCAACTGTCGTGGCGTATGTGACGTGCGTTAGTAACAAATCTGCGTTCTCGACAACCGCTCTGAAGCCTCACTGCGCCAGCGCGTGAACGCCACTTTCTCCTGGTGGCACGGCGACTATTGTTATATGCGTACCGTGACCCTAAATATCACCAACAATATCAGCCATATCTCCAGCACCCTTTCATTCCCTTCACCCCTTTTCCCTTGCGCAGGGTAGCCAGCCGGTCTCAGCACTGGCTAACCTCCCTGTCTTTCCTCCTTTCCTCTTCCTTCTCCTCCTCCTCCATCACCCTAATAGGGTGATAGTGATGATGATTTCGCAGCAGGTGGTGTAAGAAATCACTTATTATTTACAGCACTCAGAACAAAGAAACGAGGAGTCTTGGTAGACACCGGCCGCTAACAACGCCTCAGCACAAGGCTTAATGTTTCACATACGAGTGTAATCTGCCATAACTTGGCAGTGTCTGCGGCGACTATATACGGAAAACGCGATGTGTTAGCCTTTATGCATATAGTGAGCGTTTCTTGAAATCGTGCATGGTTTCACGCCTCACATCTCTCTTAAATATGTCTTCTTAAAGAGGCCCTGCAGCGCTTTCTTAATATACTTGGACAACGGTGCCAATCAGTCGCGGAGATACCTATCAACGTGTGAGCCAATTATTCTCGCACTACACTTACCAGGATAAGTCGTGCTTGGGCTTCAGATTCACCTGAAAACCATATGCTCATTATTTTCTCGTTTCAAAAAATGACGTCGCAAGAAGAACAGACTACGTCACTTGACTCTTTTGCGTGTGTTCTCGAAAACACAAATATTTTCTATGTTTTTTTTAACTCAAAACGAACAAATATAGAACTACTGAGCATTTCCTCAGTCACAGAGTCACAAATGCTAGTTCTGCGTCAAGCGGCGTTGTTTATACCACTGCTGACGTCACTCGTTTAATAGAAAAGTAGGTGGTTGCCAGCTGTATTTCAAACAAACTGCAGATTTCCTTGTGCGTGCACTGCAAGAACAGTTCGCCATGTTCACAGGGGTCTCCGCGGCTGATCGGCACCGATTTCCGATCATGCTGAGATAGTATCGTAGGGTCTCCCACGTGACCTCAGTGCAGATGTTAATTCCATCGACGTCGCAGGACGTCGACAGCCACTGGAGACGAGTCCCGTGCCTGTAATTTATGGACTTGTACGTTGGGCGTTCTCACGGTTTATTCGTCAATTCGGGAATTTCAGCGTGCCACTGCTCCAAACGCCGAATTTGTGCGATTCCTACTTAGATAGAAAATCATTGCTGGCGCAACACCATTTCGCCCTTGGGACACGTCAATAATAGCTGGAAGTGAATTAGCCCAATAAAGTAAAGAAGAATGCGAATCGTAGAAATTCGTTGACACGTCGTAGAAATTGAAATCAAACGATGATAATCAAGTTGAAACTCCGCTTATTTCGCGCAAGAAGAACAGCTAGTTGTTTCGCGGCGCACATTATCGATTGTGGTACATACACATGCGCCGGACAGCTGCAATAATCGCGAAGTTTTGTTTTGATGCGATAAACGTATACAAGCGCTCAGGGAACCTATCACAAACAAACCGACAGATGCCTCGGCTTCGATAGAGGGAGAGGCGCATACGATCCCCTTATCAATAATGTCCACTTGACTGACGTGAAGGGGAAAGACGACAAACGTAACGCCGTACCATACCTCTCGGCCCATCTTCGTACCGAAAGTGTCGCTCACATGCCATTTCTTATGAGCCATTGACGATATCCTGCCAGACTGTCGCCTTTCGGGTGCGCTGATTGGCTGGTTGAGGAATGGCGAGCACGTAACCGCTTCGTCATTCGACCTGTGAGATTGTACGTTACATATGGCGACGCTGTCGATTTTGGAGGTCATATCAGAATACGGTCCCTGGTCTCGTAAGTTATCATCTTTCCAGGAAACAGTGCTGAAAACAGGTGAAGCGAGGGTACACAAAGTTGGCAGAAGCGCCCTGCCTCTAACAAGGGGAAGGTCTTAGTGAAACATTTGCCTGAAGCTAGAGCTTAGTGTTTCTGGCTTTGCCCCGCTGTTTTTTTCAAGGTTGTCTTATCTCACTTCCACTCAAGTTTTATTTCTGTTTTCATTGAAATCAAAGTCATCACCTGGCGCCGATTTTTCTGCGGATCACGTCGAGATACGAACCATTCCGCAGGCAAATGAAAGCAAAAGCTCGAGTGATGGGTTCACAAGTGGTTTTGCTTCGTCCTTAAGAGATTGTGGTGTATGGGCTGCCGCCAAGCTCACTGCCCGCCATACCAGTGGAATCTATCACCCTCCTGCGCAAAATAAGACGCAGCCACCTATGCAGTCCTTTAGGAATTATGGAACGGTATTCACAGGTTGCACAAACCTATAGAGACGGTAGCGCGGATGCTTCAGATGATTGACAGGTCATTCTAAGCGCTCTCTGTAGACCGTGCCATTAATGATTAAGTCGTCTTAAACACGGCCACAGAGAGATGCCGCAGCGGTGCTGACAGCCGATCTTCCAGGCGCACGTGGCATTGGGACGTTGCAATTGTGAGCAACGTCACGTGGGTGATTTATTTGACTGTTTGTTCGCATGACGTCGCGTGTAAGTAGTGTTGTTATTAAGGCGTCTTTTTTTTTTTTTTTGTTATCGGGATGTAACAGCATAAACAAATCGATACAAAGGACAATGTTTTTGGTGGTATGCGTCTGTTCATTTGGGCTGTTCCTCCCTCGGTGCAGCGACGGGCGTCTTTTCGAACTTTGTAGCGAACTTACCTTCCTCGTGCGAATTGGAAGAATAATTTGCTGCATCAAAAGGGCAGCAACGAAAAGTGTTACTGCACTTGGGAACTTGTGCCTATCAGCATCCCCTGTCTTTGGTACGCGCTTCATGTTCACATGAACTGCGGACGCTAGCGGGACGTTGAGTTTGGCACCTCGATGAGGTTGATGTTAGAAATACGGAGCAAATTATTTGGTAATATTGTAGCTAAATTATTTATGCAATTCCATAAAACTATTTTAAGGTCTGGTTAAAAATGGTGGCTAGTATCCCAGTTCCACTTCATGTCCTTCTCGCACTGACCCCCCTTCACTCATGTGATCTACAGAGCGGCCTCAGCTTTATTTCATTCGCTTCTGATGTTAATTAATATCGCTTACAGCAAGTGACGAAAATAAACACGCGATTGCAGTGACATCGATCCAATAATTTCTGCGTAAACTAAAGATTGCTTTGTCCAAAACGTTGTCGTTCATTTACCAGCTACTGCCCCGCCACGGTGGTCTAGTGGCTAAGGTACTCGGCTGCTGATCCGAGGGTCGCGGGATCGAATCCCGGCCGCGGCGGCTGCATTTCGATGGAGGCGAAATGTTGAGGCCCGTGTGCTGTGCGATGTCAGTGCACGTTAAAGAACCCCAGGTGGTCGAAATTTCCGGAGCCCTCCACTACGGCGTCTCTCATAATCAGAACTGGTTTTGGGACGTAAAACCCCACAAAACAACAACATTTACCAGCTACTATTCGCAATAACGTTTTATCGGCATTGTTTTTCTATCTCCTATTACGTTACTAGCCCCAATCCTAACGATTCATGTGTATGGGGTGTTTCAGTTAATCAGGGCCAAGCCCTGAGAAAATCCTCTTGCGCGTTAGGAGGATGCAACATCTTAGTATTATTTACCATCATCCTGACCGTCGCATACCGTTTTCAAATGGGCTATGTAATTAATTGGTGGAAATGGCCCAACCAACTTTTTGTAAATTGTTTAACGCTGAATATTCCGTGGTGAAATTGCTGTGCATTTTAATTAATGTCCGGATAATGTACTGGCATAATAACAGGCGCAGTGGTTTTTATTTTTCCGTGTTTGAAGTGCACGAGATCTGGCAGGGTACGACGTGACAAGGCACTTGCTCACCGTGACGTTAGCCCTCCTAAACACGCTACGACAGAATAATCCAAGATGCACGCAGACCACTGGCATAAAGAGGCCGATACGACGAAAGATGTGGCCATATATATCTTTATCAACTTATCTTGTGGGCTTGCCAAGTACTCTCTGTATGCGTGCATCACCGATCGTTTGTTCGTACCATTTTCGCAGAAGCTAATCTCGCTGCGCATAAATCACCTTTTTGCAAATCTGGTGCACTTTCTTTGCAGCCCTGAAAAATTAAAAGCTCTGTACTTATTGTAAAAATACATTATCCAGACACTAATTAGCATGCTCTACAACATCTGCATTGAACACTCTGTGTTTGAAGCAAGTGTAAAGTTAATAAATGGTCACTGAAAGAATTAGTTCGAGATTCACAAGAGGACAGAAAACAATGCTAATGTGGCTACATCCCCGTAATGCACACGTGGATGTTCTAAAACTCTGGAGCACGTTAACGAAACGCCCTGCATCCCTTGGCCCACGTGAACTTACTTACCCACGCACTACGTCAGCCTTACCTTTCCACTTGTCCTGTCTTACCTTTCGTCCCTCTTCATAATGACGTCTGCGACATCCTGGGACGTAAATCTTCAGATCGAATGTGTTGTAGCGGAGAAAAAGATCAAGTGCACGAACAAGCTGCAGCTTTGATGTTATCTACGGATCACGAAATCGTTTTTGGTCGGATTTCATTTGCTGGACGCTCACTTTTCCTGGACACTCAATACTCTAAATATCGAAACGCGCTTAACCGTTCGCTTGCACTTTGGAATGCTCCTCACAATTTGTCTGGAACGTTCACTTGGTGTACTCTTAGAGCACTCGCACGCGGCTTAAGGTGTTGTCCAGAAGAGTTACTGTGTTACTGCCGACCGCGTGGACACGTTTACTTCTGCCCGACGTCATGAGAGAATCGGAGATCTCCGAGACTCCAGTGACGAATACAGCGAATCCCAGGAGCATGCGCTCAACTCTGTTGAAGCGCATATTACGTTCCTCGCATCTGTGTAGGCAGGCTGTCTGAAGCTTGGGGACGCCAAAACGGCGCGATTGTCGGATTCTCTGATGACTTCGTGGAAAAGTAGACATGTCCGCTAGGTGTACAGCTGCAGAACAGTTTGTCAACGCTTTCGTGCGACCGGATCAGCAGTGGATGGAATAGCTGTTCTGCGAAGCATATCAACCATTTTTTGTTTCCTTTGTTTTCACAGAACGAACGTGTTCGTGGGAAAAAGTAGCATCGCTGAAAGCGAGGAGACAAACGACCACCTCTCGTGATCGTCCTGTTTCTATGCCCGGTTTCTTCGAGTTCACTGATATAGCCATACCAGCTAATTTCTGTACGCCATTGTGCATATACGCGGGCCAAACCCACAATTGATGTTGTTCGTAATATAGCAAAGAACATGGACGCTAGTAGGTCGAGCGCTAGGGGATTCGGACCCCAGTGGGTCCAGCACTAGCAAGCCCGGCGCTAGGCGCTCTTGTTCGGCAAAGATTCTCGCGCTTTGACGCTGTGCCCTGGTTCACCTGTCTATCTAATGAAGACATTATCAGCAATAACTTCTCATTCGTCAGTCAGTGTCCTCAACAGCAACTCTACTACAGCAACTCTACTACCAACTAGTACAGCAACTCTACCAATTACAATGCCCATCATGCTACTCGATACTACAGCGCACTTACGCATCATGCTTCCTCGGTGGGAGTGCAGGGATGAAGATGAAGAAACAAACACAAGAGACGCACAGGTGAGACACGGCGATTCTTTAATAGGGCGACGTGTCGAAGAACCGAAGGGGGGAGGCCATCAAACATCCCGAAACAGAACAGAGGCTTAACGGCGAATGGGGAAGCAATCAGATCGGGAGATGGGGAAGAGTGGGGAGCAAGCATAGTGTGAGCGGCACTTTCAGTGAACGGGAAACACACCATGTAAGCGGGACTGCCGCGACACGTGGTCATTACAAGGGACAGTCCCCACAAGTCAAGTTCTTATTCCTGAAAGGGCTCTCGCAAACACACACACACACGGACGCACGCGCATGCACGAGACATATGCGCCAGGCGCACACTGAGGAAGATTAGGCACGCACACCAAAAGAATGTTGACACCCCCATGATTGTGCCGAGATTCCCATGATTCGCAGTTAACAGAATTTTTTTCGGTGGCAAGTCGCGTTTCAACATCGCCAGATATATCCACATGAGGCGATCTCCTAACGAGGTTACTACACCACACCGGAATATACACGCGTTACATTTTGCGTTGGGTCGTGCCCTCTACGCCACGTCGGGATGGTTATCGCTTCGCGCGACACAGATTGATCAAGAAGACTCACGGCTTAAAAGTGGCAATGTGTTCTTAAACTACTGGCCGCCCAACTTCGGCGACCGCAAGTAGTGCTTGCCAAGTTCCCTCGATCGCACTGTGCTGCGCGAAGCGACTGCTAGACTGGGCACTGCAGCAGCTTAGGAGAACTTGTTACTGGTGTCACATCGAAAGCACGGCGTACTTGCATTCTAATCCAACATCGCAAACTCTCACGGACTCTTAGTCTTGCGAGATAATAACGTTGCTGGCAAGTTTAAACTCGGGTGGCACAGCGGTTTCTCACACACATCGCTAAACACTATCAGAAGTCACGGGAATCTTACAGATTCGTGCGGATGCTAACAAGTCTAGTGCGCAGGGTTCGTAGGGAAGCAAAAAGGAAAGGAGACAGAGAGAACACACCTTTCACACTCTCTCGTGTTGCTTTTTTTTTAATCCTCGTGGCTAGGCAGCTGGCTCTAGTTAGAAAATAACGTCTCAGTGTTGACTATCCTTCCGCGGCAAGCGGTTTTGCATAACTTGACTGGCAGCTGTGGCCACAGCTGCTAGTCTAGGGGAGAAGAGTGAGAGATAGTATAGTTGCTATTTACAGAAGGTTTCGAGGACACTTGCGGAACTCGGGAAGCGAGGGCTGGGGAACTGGAGAAAGGTTATCCCTGTGGGAAGTTGTGAATAGGGAACTTGGGGAGAGGGGTCGCGCTGGATAGGAGTGCAGGTGTGTGGGAATTGAAGACGCCCGTAGGGGAGCGTTTCGATCGCGAATTCATTGCACCGCCAGCCGTACACCGGCCGCTATTTCTCTACCACACTGACACAAGGGGGCGCCGAACCGCTCGGTGATGCGTCACTGCAAGTACAGCACTGGAGAACTACAACGTTCGCAATGCAGCTTCGTGATTACTGTCGCTATGGTCAAGAAACACTTGCCTCTTCGAGTGGGTCGTTCTTACAGCGTTTCAGCTGACCGCCAAGACGTGGCAAAGGCGCTGGGAACACTGCAGTCGAAATTATTCGCCCAAATATAGAAATTCAAGACAGCAGTTTTTGTTGAACGTGAGGTGACTTACACGTCTTGTGGTCTCTATTTCTTTCGTTCTTCGGTTAGTTTTTTATCAACTATGTTCACGCAGTCACTTACGACACGTCTGAAGATAATAGACTATGTTCTACGGACCTATACAACAAAATGCTAAGTGTAAACTAGACGAACACTTTAAATGGCTTCTATGCCCCAAAAAATAGGGAAGCCGCAGTATCGGTCGACAGAAACGCTGCGTTGCCATGTGACTAGATACCACTGAAAATAGAAATCACTGAGAGGAAAAAATTAAAAGGCAGTGAGGTCACTAGTGTCGTGCAAGAGTGTCGGAGAAAATAAATAGAGATACACATATTTACACAAATTGTGGCAGCACTTAGCAGCAGCATCAATGTAAAAAAAAATTCAGCCGTAACCAACAACAGCAAAAAAAAAAAAATGAACTGCGTCACAGGGACACTGTTCCTCGTCACTGGGTGTAGAGAGAGCTTCAAGACATTACAGTTGTTCCTTTGGGGCAAATTTTCTGAACAACAATTCCGAAACAAGTACGGTCTGGAAGATGGAATGAAAAGTAGACTATAGCCCAAAGTGAGGCACATGAGAAACAAAACACAATAAGCATCAATCATATGCATATGCCGTCATACAGACAATGAAATATTTTACATAACTATATCCACATACATTCACACACAAAATAATTGAAATGACCCTATTGACAGGCACCGGTGCACACATTCTTGAAAGATAGAAAAAATAAATCGCACTGCACGAAAAAGACAACAAAAGGCATCAGCTGCCGGATAAGTTTTCAAAAGATGCAAATGAAGAACAGCACGGTAACGCGAACGAAAGAGTGACACACTTGTAAGCACTTCATTCGAGACAGGAGAAGAAAAAAAGGTGAATAAATTAAGGAATGTCGAAGATATCACTCATGTTCAGCAGAAAGCAACGTAGTCAACAACAAAAAATCTCAGACACCGAAAGCAAATATTGTAACAAAACGGGCGTTGTTTGTGCGAATTTATACACTACTGCACAAAATTGGACTCTTCATAAGTAGACATAGCCATGGAATGGTTGTGACGTCACAAAAGTGATGTAGAATGTTTTTTACACGTTGACTAGAGCTGGAAGTCGTCGACTTAACGTGAATGCCAAAAACTCAACAATACAGCGTGTTTGAACTTAAAGGCTTCGGTCAACAAAACAGGTAAATGAACACAATCGCGTCTGAGTGCATGCGCACTCCTTGGTGCAAGCTACGGGCATGTTTAGGCCAATTTCACAAATGATACCATTACATCCAGGGCTCAATGTTGTCAGCGTTTGCTCAGAAGCGCTAATTAAAGTCAACACGTGACTAGTTTTGCTATCTCATTTTGGCCTTACAAAACATTTCTTGGAAGCTAAGATTGCTGATTATCAAGTAAATATGTCTTTAAGTGTTAAAATGCTTTCCATCAAGCGTAATTTTTGTGCCACTTATGTGTATACATTAACGAAAATTTCGGAACGTAAAAGAGTGCTGCCATGTGTCATGTGAGACCTGGAATAGCGTATGTGCTCATAAATAACTTAGTAAATATACGACTACACACAACTATACAGCATAAATTGCATAAATAATATTTCACAATTACTAAAAGCCACTACAGTACTGCCTTCAGTTCTCACGTTGGCTTGCTGAGGAAGGCAATAGAGATCACATCGCATTTTTTTTTTTTGATGCGTAATGTAAGGACTTGTCAAAAGACGTACGGAATGCCTCCTGTCTCAAAAGTATTAGCAAAAGGTCCTTGTCGCCTTCTCCATTTCATTCCGCACTTCTCACCTGCGACAACATCGTGCGAATCACCGGTATGAAAACGTCATAAATAAGATTAAAACTGTAGCCTAACCAACTTGCGTTCGGTTGTCGACGAACATTGGAGACTGTGCGACCTAACTCACACGGCTCCAGCTAAGTATTGACAACCTCCCACAAGACTCAGTAAATGATGCCCCTAAACCTCAAAAACGTCTCACGGAAACAAACAGCGTGCATCTTTTCCAAGAGTTCATGTGCAAGAGACTGTGCGTAGGTTTACAACAGCGTCCTGTTGTGGACGGGCGTAGCAACTACGCGTCCCGTAATTCCTCCGTGGGAGCCGATGTCGCGATCGACGCATCCCTCGTAAACAGCTTCCTACGGTCATTTCGATACCTTGAGGCTATAAGTAGCCGTTCGGACTCAGGTTTATGCCGAGCGATAACAGTCGTTACTCAACTAGCAACGACGGCCAGTACTTCGTCTCTCATAAAGTGTCCACGTTTCGTGCACAGCATTCAAGAGCTATCCAAAGGCGGTGATAAACTGAATTGTTCGTAAGGAGCGATATCCAAAAAATGAGTATACACTGAGCAGCTGCTCGGAGTACTTGCGAGCGTTGACTTGGATGGTCAAATCAACTCCATCAAATACAATAATCGCTGTCGTCCAGCAGGGTCTGCAGCGTTTGATCTTTCACTTAACTTGTTGCGACCACATTAGTTTTGTAGAGTGCGAGGTTTAGCGCGTTCTTGAAATGGAATGTGACACACTGTCAGTTGTCAAGGGTTCGGTGCATGTCTTGTAGCATTTATGGAGAAAAAAATATATAAGGATTCCTTGGGTATCCTGTATTGGTGTCCCCACTTGAATAACTGGCCCGTGACAAGGACACGTAAAAGACGCACGTCAACGTACAAATTTCAGAACAACCACGTCTTCATCCTCCCGTTTCTGTCTGCGTGAATGATCTTAATACTTTCAAGAGCTTGCATTGAAACACCTACGGTGCCACTCTGCATCATATGCAAATACAACAGAACACGGCTGGTGAAGTCGGACGCCATCGCCTTTGAGGTCGGCGCTCCCAAGACGGCCTCATCATCTGGAGCCGGGACGGCTCGGAACAGTGCAACGGTTTCGCGAAATTGCCCGCCTCAAAGAAGACGGAGGTTGGGGGGACGCGCGGTATTGCTTTGGAAGCGAGTAGCGCTCAAGGGCCGCCCAGGCCGATCTGTACAAAAAGGCTCCGAAGCTCCAAGACGGGACAACACCACGAACAAACCGACGCACCCTTCTTACCAAAATCAGGCAAGGATGTCTTACTAAAAGTGATACCCGCCACTCTGACTAGCGCGTTAGGTTCGCCACTGCGAGTATAACACGACCTAACACTTTGCTCAGAACGAAGCTTAACGAGTTGTAGGGGTTGTCACACTGCGGTTCAAACGGCAAACATGGGCGCTCCGTAGCACATAAGGTTTAGCTTTTGTAAGAGACAGTCCTACTAAGCTTGAGTCGAGATTTCTTTTTCCTATCTTTACCTTAAGCATCGAAAGAAAACGGTCTTAAGAGTCGCACTAGCGGCGCACTGAGCTTCGAATAAGATTTCATCTGCGTTGATTAGTAAACAAAGTTCCTCAATGGAGCACGTCAACATCTTGAACCGAGCCTCACACCTAGGCGGTTACAGTGGCGATACGAACTAAGAGTCTCGGGCCTCGGCTCTGTACCAAGCAAGTTCATCCTATGTGAAGAAGACGCGCACCTCACAATTGCCACCGTGAGAATCAAAGAAAACGCAATGGCCACGATGGCCGCAGTGGCTGTACCGGTCGCCAGCGAAACACCGCTAGGTATCCCGCGTTCCACAGAGCCCTTCTAGTGGAATCAAAACACCCGCTTGGGGAAACACGTATACAGCGGAATCTGCACGCAGCAACCGCCAAACACACACACAAAAAAAGAAAAATACATAGCGCCTGATCACTGCCCTTTGCCCCATCGTCTGTGGCCGCCGACCCGAGTAATGAGAGCTAATTAATGGAGGAAAGTGAACGGCAATCTCGGGTCAGAGCCGAGCGCGCACGCTAGCAATGCGCCTCTTTACGTTTTTGGGCCGCGCAGTGACCATTCGAGCGAGATGAGTTTGCCGTTGCCGCCACGCACCTACGAACGTGCCTCACGAACAAACATACTCTCTCGGGCGTTGAAGACCTCCGCGTCAGCGCGCTACCACAACGGAAGCACCAACACCGAACCGAGCCCGTCCGAGGGCATCATTGTATACATATAGCAGCGCAAGTTCTGAAGGCCGACAGGCCGCAATCTTGGCTATACTCGTAACCCCCTCCTCTACCTTGTGCAGTGAGCCTCACAAAACAGAGAGAAAGGGGGGCTGGAGAATCGTGCGATTAACGTAAGGCGAATCTAGAGAGACCTAGGAGTAAGAGGGGGCAAAGAGTTGTGTTAAATCCTGTAACAGCGGTGCAGGGGTGGAGTGGGTGGGGTGTCCCCTGATTGGCTTCGTACTGATTGCAGGGATTCTCCGAGCGCTTGAAGGCTCGTTTCTTGCTGCTGCACGGAAGGAACGCCGGGAAAAACAGATAGAGAGAGGGGAGTAAGTAGAGGCAAGGCCTTTTGAAGAGCCCCGGGTTTTTACGAGTAATTAAGTCTCAGGCGCTTCGTTTTCCGAAGGCGTGCGAGCCGCTGCTCCTTTTCCTAATTGTAATCTGGGAGCCCCCCCACTCTTTCGTGATCGCGTGCCGAAATGGAGGGACGCCTCCCTGAAGGAAGGAAGGAAGGAAATAGTAGAGAAGGAAAGGCAGGGAGGTTAACCAGTGTATGACAACCGGTATGCTACCCTGCACGAGGGGAAGGGGACAGGGGAGATTGAAAGGTGAAAGGAAAGAGGAAGAGAGAGAGAAAGTGGGCGAACATAGAGCACATTCTCACAGTCAGTGGCAGCTGCATGGCCTCCCTGAGCCCTCTTACGGAAGGTATAGGCACCTAGTCGCTGCTTTCTTTTACATCTTACTTTTTTTTTTGTCGCTGACGTTTTGTGCTTTGAAAAACGTGTATGCGTCAAATTTTGTTCTGTTTGCTTGCTTTCGATGAAGCAACACGATATTTCGCGATCACTTCCGGGCTGCCCTGTTACAGCCGTGGAGCGCTGACGGGGATCGGTCAGTCTCGAAGAACGCTGGCCTGTTGGTCCTGGCATGAATCAATTTTTTTTTACTTTGAAAAGCAGCAACTTATTCAGCGTTCCCAAGATTATCTTGCTGTGAACCGCCCACCGACTGATAATATGAGAGTTTATGTTTACAAAATGAAATTCAGCTCATGGTACGAAGTTCGCCGGTTAAACACTATGACGAAAGATCGGCCGGACTCAATTTGGAACTTCATTTTGAAGCGGTGGCACGGGAGGTTTCTATCCTGCAATTAGCAAATGTGCCACAATTCCGGCGGCAAATGGGACCCAACATGTTTCCACTTCAACACTTGAGCCACATAAGGACATCAATCGGGAATGGCCGTCTTAACGAACTGCGTAATAGTCGACTCTGTTTCATATGGTACTATGCGTAAACGTGCCTAGTAACAGGTACCAGGTCACATGTATACTCGCCAGAGTCCTCAAACTTGAAGCGCCACTCTTGCTGCCAGCACATCTACCATCAATTTCGCAGCATAACAAGGACACCTTAACTGAGAACTTGTTCCGTAGTTTCCACAAGAATGTCCTTGAGCATCTAGTCCAGCGGACTTCAATGCGCGCAAGCAGTGCGAACTCCTCCTTCTAAAAAAACCACTTCCGCTATATTATGCGCGTCCCGCCTTAGAGCATTCGGAGCCCTTACAGCAGATACTGCCTTTGTCATTATATACGGCTTTGAACTTCTTTTTCTTCTTCTTCTCGTCGACAACTTCGGGGATGGGGGATACAAGCAGCGGCTTCACGTCATCTTCCACGCGTGGCAATATATGTATATATATTTGTATACTATAGGCAACACAAAACGTGACCTCACGTTTCATCTTTTTCTGTTTTCTCGACCCTCGGTTTTTGTCGTTCACCCTTCGCGATCGCTAACACACATACACGACACAATATAAACAACGAAATAAATACATAATCAAAGGGTGCACTACCAGGTGCCCAACGTAAACATCGGATGAGCATTACATCTAAATTTCTCTTTTTGTCTCTCTCTCTCTCCTCTAAATAAAGAAAAAAGTTCTATGCGATAGCGACAGTGAGGCGGCACATCTAAGCGGAGCTTGCAACAGGCAGGCATGAATTACCGTTATCCTACGACTTGACTAGACTGTGACCCCGTCGAAAGGCTAACCGCACAGTCAGGAGGATAAGCAAGACATTTTTTTTTTCCAAACTGCTAGCCATACCCTGGACCGGCTACGTATGTACCTTTGTTTGATTTGCTAGTTAGCCCCTTTCTTTTTTTAACAAAGTAAATAAAGACGTGTCTTGATAACAGATGTGGTGTACGCTGGACTAAAACTGATGGTTAGCTTTGCGTTTATGGTTTTGTATATAAAATATGCGGTAGAAGAATAACTAGTCCATCCTTTCAAATCACCAGCGTGATGAAATCGTCAATGTGATCAAATCTGAACGCAAGATAATCGAGACGAGATATCTGTGGTCACAGTTCAGGTGACCACAGAATAATAGAGACAATGTAAGTGTTAGCTTGACACTTGCCTAACCGTATATTTGGGGCCGTAGAAGACGCGTTACAGCTGATCAAAGAATCGCGCAGCTCACACGTGGTCACCTTTGGTAAAACATTAACAAACGTTACGTTGCAGTCGAATTAGTGACGCTGCGGTTAGAAAATCAAAGGTATAGTCTTTTATTAGTTGTTTGTATTGCCTGCCCAATGCATGCCATCGTGAAGACATCGCTGTAATTAGTATCCAAATGGTCGGGAGTGTTATTTAAAGCTTAAACCGACCTATGCCTCACTGGATTCAATGCGTCTGATGTACCACTCAGTCGAGAGAGGAGGCTGCCCGAATTTTTCTACCGAGGTCTCACCCAAAGCTGTTGGTTCACCTTCGACGTGGGAACTGTGCATCACCTTTTTTTTATACACCGTTCTATCACAGAAAACAGATAAATGAAAGCAAAAAAAAAAAAACATGGGAAGTTTCGCGAGCTGACACACAAGCGAGGAAAAAAAAACGAGTTGCACTTGAGTCGGCGCGCCGCTACGTCACACGCATGCGCACACAATGCCAGCACACACATTATACACACAGCACTGGGTCCAGCGGAATCGCGAATGCGAGTGCCACCTAGGGCTACGAGTGTGAACCACTGACCGGAGGTCCCTATGGAGACAGCAACAACAGGTCATCAAACCTAAACGACACACACACACTTCTGATACCGAAAAAAAAAATGTCTAGCCCTTTTCCTTCAAAGTTTTGTCGTTTTATGAGGAAAGGGTGGGATGCTCAGTCCAGTCGTTCAGTCGTGAATGTCGTGCACATCCTTCGAAGCAACTTTTGGCCGTTCTTCTGTTTAATTTGACGGCCTTTCCACATCGTACGAGCAGTTACGTAGCTAGTGTACTTGGGGAAAATCCTTCGCAGCTCCAATGGTTCGTATAATTCCGCTAAACATGCTAAATTTTTTGTCAACTAATTGCGGGCTCAGTGACAGATAACTCATTGCGAGTACTTCAAGTGCGTCCTGCGGAGTGTTTTGCGACAGTCACGACTGAAGAAAGGTAGTAGACGCCACCACCGTATCCTCCGCTTCGAAGCAAGAGCCGAACCGGGCACTATCTAGGTATCACCAGGGAGGTTTAAGCTTAACGCCAACTGAGGGGGAATTGGGCGTTGCTCGCAAGGAGTGCCTTGGCCGCACGTGCCGACGACTGCAAACGTTCGCGTCTTTTCTCCCGGACTTGCTACTTGCGCTGGATCTAATTCCCTCCTCTCGGCTGCACGAATTAAGAAAAAAAAACTCCTAAGGCTGCCCGAAATGTGTTTGAGCTAAGGAAATCTCGAACACGTTCAAGTGGATCCTAACACAAAGTGGTTCGGGGGACGCGAGACTGTATTTCCTTGTGACCTATGTTGAGTACCTCGCCTTTGGAAGTGTTGTATCACGTCTCAGTTATGGTGCAACGAGAACATATTCCTGGCACGTATTATGTTAAAGATATCTCGTGATTATACAATCTCCCTGAACCTCCTTAGGTACAGTTGTGAACAGAAACACATCACTCATTCACTACATGCTTTTGTTTGGCTTCACGTGAAATAAGTCGTTCTTTTGCATGCGAAAATTAGGGGTGGATGTTTGTACACCTCTAACTTGTGGTCACATGACGCATTACGTATTTTGCTATATTCCCTTACTAGCTTTACCTGAACACACCACTAAAGTCTGAAGGGATGTACGACAGGCGTGTTCCTTTTTCCGAACAGGGTTACGAAATTCAAGGTATGAGAAGCATGCCCAAAGGGAAAGCATAGGCATATTACGTGAGGGTGCAAAATTTAGAATGTTTGGAGGGATTGTACAAAACATTAGCAAGTTTCGCTAAAGACTGAAGGAGCTGTGTGTGACGGCCATCCGGAAAAGTACCGGTTCAGTCAGTCGTGGCGTAAATTATGCGTTGTACGTTCACCATATCCTCCCACGCTCAATCTAGCACATATTGCGTTGACGCACCGCAAAGGTGACTAAATCTGGCTCGCAGACCTTTTGAACTTTTCTAACGCCGCGCACTTCGAACACACTCCTTAGTCGCCCACGTCATCAGCCAGCGTACGGCACGTGCAGGCGAAGCTTACTTCCACATGGCGCGGATCGCTAACGCCCATGGTTGACCCACTCAGCGGTTTCGTGCAGAACACAGCGCCGGGCGCACGGAGGAGTCGCAGCGGGTCCGCCACGAAGCAGACAGTAGTGCGAAAGCCGACATACAGATGGCGCCGCTAACCACCCACAGTCTAGGGGCCACTGCTTCGTCCCCCGCAGCGTGCATCCCGTTGACCCCTTCCCTCCCTGCGTTGCAGAACACCGCAAGAACACAAGCATTTTGTTTGACAGGCCCCGCCACGCAGTGGCCAACGACGGCAGCAAGCAAGAAATAACGCCGGACATACGCGCCGCGTAGGTGGCGCTGCATGCCGAACCGAAGCGGCAGGGACGGGCACTTGTTCGACATCGTGTCCATCTGCCTCCCTGGCACGACGAGCGATCGTACCGGGGTTGAGGAATGCAGTCCTGGAAGGCGGGATCTCGGGTTCTGCTGCACGCTTACAGAGTGCTACACCGGGAGCGCGTGCCACGCGGCTTGGTTGTCCAGAGCGCCGGGGGGTAGCGTCAGTGCGCACAGATACATATTGCTGCGGCGCAGGGCGTCTTCCTGCCTGCCTTGTCCATAGTAGTAAGTACTGCTACTCATCGCCGTGGTGTGCAGTGTCGGTGATGCTGCTCGGGGTTGGTACTGGGGTTCCTCCGTTCCAACGTTGCTGTCGTCACAACGGCGAACCTTGAAGAGGCGGGCGGCGGGAGGGCGGGCAGCGGTCGCGGCGGGAACAATGGACAGCGGTTGTGCTGTGGTGGGGGCGGGGCGCTACGTGGAGTTTCCCTTGGCGCCCTTGTCCGCTTCGTCCTGCCACTTGTCCTGCGAGCGGCGGCGCGCGTTCATGAAGAAGTTGCCCACGGTGCTGAGCTCGAGTCCCAGCTGCTGCGAGATGGTGATCTGCATCTCCTTGGAGGGCCGCTTGGTCTCCTTAAAAATGGCCTGCAGGGTGCGTCGCTGCAGGTCGGTAAAGACGAGACGCGGCTTCTTGGGCTGACTCTTGGCCGCCGGCCCGGCCGCACCCGCTCCACCAGGCGCATCCTCTTTCCGCTTGCAGGCTGCGACAGCAAGAAGACGCAGAATCACGACACACTCGACGCACGTGAATCAGGCGCTGCATGCAGTTTAGAGCATCAAACCACAACATGTAGCTTTTAATACAGTGCCAGGTGACTGCAGAAGAAAAGTCAGCACTGGAGAGTTATGCTCCGCCGCGAGCAGAGCGAAAAGAAAGCTGTGGACTGCGAAAATCACAACAGGAAACTCGTACTAGAAACGCCACCAGCAGGGCTAACAAAGGAATCATGCTCTTGCGCTTATTCCATTGACGGGCTCCATTGCAAACGCGACGCGTGCGTGTCTCAAGTATTTAAAATTTCTTAGAATATCAGTATGGAGCAACAGTAGAAACAAAGCTCAGAAAATGTCAAATAAATAAATAATAAAAGGTCAATTGAAAGTTCATCTCTTTATTGTGGCTCATTTCTATGTCCGTCGCTTTCTTTTCGCTCGATGCAACAGTAAGTCTAGGCTACTACGGCACATTGATACTACGGGCATTCAGAAAACATACGGGCAACTATAGGCAACATGCTCAAGCCATTCTACGGGACTAAGAAGAGAACTAGCTACTACATCACAAAGTACGTAGTAGAGGGCATACTTCGTATCGAGCTAGACGTGTTAACGTAGGCATTGTTCAGTTGCTACTTGTGTTCGCACATGCTTTCGCCCACGCATAGAATAGCAAAGTAATCATGCTGTGCATGGTTAAATTTCTTCACACGGTGAATAGAGAATCTAGGAACGTCACTCTTTTTATGCTCGCAGACAATGCCCATTCATGCTTTAAGAAAATACTAATATACATCTGGCAGATATCATACAGCGACTACGGCTAGTACAGCATCTACCGAGCAAAGCACCAGTGGTGAGTGCCAGCATGCTCAGAAAGCGGGTTAGCGAACAGTACACAATGTGGACAGCCTTTAGTTTGTGTCATTATGCTAAAATTTCTCTGAATTGCGACGACGCAAACTAGGCGGCCGCAGAGAGAGTAGAATTAACGCACGATTTAGTATTGTTTACGGAATTTATTTTATAGCGTCTCATTAAGCACGTTTACTAATAATTAACCACTACTTATGACGAGCAATCCCCGGACAACACGACCACAATTCCCTGGCTTCGTTGCTTCTGTAAAAATAACTGAAGTGGCGAGTACCTTACACTGCAAAATTGGGCAGGTACGAGCGCCATCTGGCACCGAATAAGCGTAATTATGTGTAAAATGTAAAGTTAACTGAAATTAGTGTGATAACACCAATGAACGGAAATACGAATTTGAACATAGGTATTTAGCACCGAGTGGCATGGGAAACTCATTATTTCGTACGACAACCAAAAACTTGGCTAAGGCATTCATCGACGTGCACATTACTTTAAAAACGTTACTACTTTCATTAATCCTCTAGTTATGTCGGATTCACTAGCTTAGCTTAGGCTAAGTGAGAGCTGAAGCTGCCGTGAAGAACAGAAATGGGCAAGTTACCACAGCGTTGATTTTTGAGTGTGCAGTATCCATCACGCCGTTCAAACTAAATATAATTGTTCAACACGTTCGTCATGCGCTGTCGTCCTTTTTCTTAATTGCAATTTAGTTGCCGCTTGTTTCCGATCAGCAATTTGTAATAAGACCACAATCAGTGTTGTATTTCTTTATAAAACATCACTGTATCCAAGCAATGGTCATCGACCAGTACTTGGATAATTCTAGCATTTGCTTTAACCCCACGATGGCTTTCGTAACTCCAGATATATGCAGAAAAATGAGGGTGGGGGGGGGGGGGGGTTAATTATTTGGACAACAAAAAGTTATTTGTCCAGAATTCGCACGAAACAGGGGCATTGGCTCTCTCCCGAATGCGTACCTACTGTAACAACGCCCTATTAAAAGGTGTGCCTCACTGTGAAGTCTCAGTGTCCTCCTGTTTTTTTTTATAGTCATTCGCCAGCTGCCTACAAAGTTTTTTCTTGCTAAACGCTGGCCCCATGCGCGGTTTAAAACGGGGACGGAAGCAGCTAGCGCCTAGGTGCACCAACGAAGCTACTTATTTTAGGGACAAAATATTTGACAACAAAGATTTTAAAAACACGCGTCCATCCTGCGAACCTCGCGTGACTTACGCATTCACTCGCAACCCTGAAAAACAAGAAGGAAGCGCGCTCAGCTGTCTGTCACAGAACGCTCAACAGCATATGCGTGAACAATGTAGAAATACGCACAGAAGCAAGCCAATCAATGCAACAACGGGAAGCATTTCGTTCGGTAGGCGTCACCGGCTGTCTGGACCGTTCCATTGTGAACGTGCCTTGGGGACCATGTATTTCGTGAGATACGTCGCACCTGTCTGTAAAAAGAACAGCACCCGTCCCCACCCGCGATTTCATTTCTTTGCGAGCGGATAGGTTCTGCACGCCTCTCTCACTTGAGAATAAAAAGGGGCGATGCATGGCACGTTCACAGCAGTGAATGAGCGCTCTCTCTTTGCTTTTCAGCCCATTTATTAAGCAACCCGGCAGCAGACCTCCTTCCAGGGTTGCTCGGGATACCTCTCCGTCGGTTTCGAAGACGTCCACCGGCGTTCGTTATAACAAAATTCAAACGCTACCGCGGCAGACAACAATTATGATTTGATGACTCTCCCCTTGAAAAGGTGGCGGTACTTCGCACTGTGTAAAATATGTACACGTGTATTCAACGCCAAGACAAAAACAGTTGTGAAGTAACGCTACGAAAACGTGCGCGCAACGCAGCACCCGGGTGCCTTTAAATCGTGCTTCACTGCAACATGACTATTTGTGCGGAGAAGCAAAACAAGACAAGCACGTGAAAAATGAGATCGGTGCGTTGGACTAGCACGATGGCTTCGGAAGCAATACAAAGCTTCTTTGCGATGCACCAACGTAATTGAACAGTGCAAGGCTGTACGCAATATGTTTTCTGTGTGCTTGTTACTTTGAGTATTTTGAGTACGAAGTAGAAACTTCTGTCAGCTCGCTGCCATTTCTGTCTCTTACTTCAGACTTTTCAGTCGACCAATTAGATGCATTCTCCACGTGTAATTTAAGTAATTATAAATAAATAATAAGTAGGAATTTCTTCTGCAATAAACTTCTAAAAGTTCCTCATCCCGAGTGTACACAACGTGTACTGGATCTCGTGTTCGTAATGCTATTAATCTTTTGAGGCTTTGTGCCAGACATCTTTAATACCCTGTATACATGGAGCGATGTGGCCAAAACTGCGAGGATGGCTTGATATCCACAATGCTCTGACTATTCTTCCATTCCATGCGTGACAGGCGTGGACACAACACCATCGACAGATATATGTTGCACTCACGCAAGAGCAGAAAGAAAGAAAGAAAGAAAGAAAGAAAGAAAGAAAGAAAGAAAGAAAGGAAGAAAGAAAGAAAGAAAGAAAGAAAGAAAGAAAGAAAGAAAGAAAGAAAGAAAGAAAGAAAGAAAGAAAGAAAGAAAGAAAGAAAGAACTCATATTTTTCTCTACTGCCACAATGGCATGTTATCCCTTACAGGGCAGTGTGAATGTAATATGCATCTTCGCACCCGGACAAACTCTTGATAAAACAAAAACGGCAAAATGTGGTCACGGACCAGGCAAATCAGAATGTCTTTCATAGTACCTGCTTCGACTCTAGGGGTTTGAAACGACGAGCCAAAAAAAAATATGTTTCCTAAAACACCCGTTAGCCCGACGCTTCCCTCTGTTTCTCTTTCCCTCTCTCTATCTCTATATATAAGGACGCCTCTTGCGTGGCCGGCGGTAAATCCCCGGATCATCCTTTCGGCTTCCAGCTGGGCACGCCTCACCGCATTGCCGCTTCCCTTGTTGACGCAGATCAGTGTCGTGAATGGTGTTATATTGTCCGATGGATGGTACGGTATGCCCAAAAGACAAGAAAAAAAATGCGGACGTTGATACACCTTGACGGTGCTTTTTCCCTGCTCGGAGTCCCATCATCTACACGCACGCCACCCGCTGTGCGCTGTGCGAGACAGAATTGAGCCAGAAACAGCTGGAAAGGCAGATTCAAAGTGCGAAAGAAACGTAAGCTCCACTGCCCCGTATGAGATGATATGCACGCCTTCTATCGCAAGACGCATATCCTACATTCTTTGAATATACAAGGAGAACTATTCCCCTGGCAGTGCATTCGAAAAAAAAAGGGGGGGGGGGGGTTGGGGGAGGGCTTACAATATGTCTTCCGTGGCGACCACTCCATTGCTTGCCCGAGAGCAGAAGCCGGGCACCTATTGTGATGAGCACCAAAGCATCTTTCTTGTACGGTGAACAGCCATGCCCCTCCTTTGCCCCTTTTTCGCAAGTTCACTGTTGCTACAATCACGTTATGGGATAGTTATCATATGGGAAAGAAGGCATGGAGGTTACCCAAGCTAAGTCCAATTGGCTAACCTACGCTGGGGAAAAGAACAGACACAGAAGTATGGGGAATGAGAAAAGAAGTTTGTACATAGAAGCAAGCACACAAAGAAACGTACCGCGCCGTCATTCAGTGTTCGTGTGAGCTGGCGCGTCTCAGCGAGCGCATCAGCGCTTCTCTGGCCTTATGGTATAGCGCACGGGGTTATCGCATCACCCTCCCTTAACCTGCGCTCATTTTGTTTGGCTTCGCCGCACGTACACTCTTATTGCGGTGAAGCACGCTCTACAGGCACTAGGGCGCTCACTAGGGCGCTGCGTTGCATGCATGTTTTCGCAATGGCGCTTGACAACACTATGTGAGTGATATAAGTTAGCGTACCACAATCATTTTCATATTAATAATAAGCAGAGTCATCATCGGCCTGTCTGCGCTCACTATAATTCAAAGGCCCTTTCCTCACCCCCCCCCCCCCCCGAATTTCTTGATGTCATCCGCCCCCGTAACATTTTGCCGCCCCGTGCTGCGCTTGTGGAGCAAGGGGCGGCAAATTCTTGTAAAGAATTTGCTTCTTATGCGTTTATCCATCGGTGCTATACGAATATGAAGAATCGTAACGCAATTTGATATGTCTTCTCTGATTTCTGACTAGATACGCTTGGTGGTCAGGTATATCATCGGCTTTCTGACAGAAATCCGCAACACAAATGTGGAGGCACGCACTTCACTATCAGCGATCTGTTATCGCTGCTTTGACTTAAGCCAGTTAAGATTGTCTCAAGATGCGCGGAGAAACCTTATCAAGCAAAGCATCCACTTGAACGCGGTCTTATACTAAATAAAGGCTTAAGCTCTTCTGTTTTACTCACAAGTACAGAAGCTCAGAACACCATTATAATCTGACCCCTCCAAGCTTAGGCCTGTAATGATAGCCGATTTTCGCATCCTCAATAGAACTGGACTCAGTGTCGCCTGTGTTCGTGGAAGTGTTGGTGCCTTGAACTGCGTTAATCATTTTTATTTCGTGTTGAGCAAAAGTATCCTAGACAGAATTAAAAAAAGATAATCTCCCCGTACTTAAAGACGAATTACTAGACCTCTTAAACAGAGAAGCAACGCCGCCATCACGTGGCCAGTATACACCAAATTCGTTTTTTTTTCCTGAGTCAGTTGTCAAAGAAAGAAAAGTTAAGTCGGCGAAAACTCACGCAAGAAGAGGGTGTATATACCCGGCAACTGTAAACACGAACTGCAAAGATCATCGCCCTTGCTTAAAACGCTGTCAAAACACAACCAACGCGAAATCTACCAAACAAAGTAAAACAAAACCACATACACGAGCTCGAAGCAGCACTCGGAGTGCAAAGCAACAACAATGAGCAAAAAACCACAGAAGAGGGGAGTGACATGCTTTGCAGCGAAAGTCACGTCGCGGTGTTTTCCGGTTGACATTGGCCGCAGGTCGGCGTGCCGTGAGCGTCGTTCGGCCGGCTAACGAGTGTCTCCCGCAGGGCGCTCTAACACGATTGCGAATTCCCGCCGAACGCCCCCGAGGGAATGCTGGCCGGCCGACTGGACCCGAGGAAAGCGGGCCGAGGGTCGTCAGACCGCGGCGGCGGTGGTCGGCCCCAGTGACCAGACCGGTCTCGAAGCGACCACAGGTATTCCCGGTCTACAACTAGCTCATTTTTTATACGTAAGACATGCCTACCTTACAGAACCTTCCCCCCCCCTGATCCCCCCTCCTCGGCCGTTCTCGCTGTTTGTAAACGGCGGCAGTGTTCTGGACCACCGTACATACTCGTGTACTAGCAGCATTTGCTACCACTCGTAAATGTTGGCTGGTGTTAGTTAAGATATAGTTAATATCTACTAGTATTGGTTATTATTGGCTAAATAATGGTTGCTCTTAAGTAACATTGACAAATCATGGCAAATTATTCGCGGTTAATTTTTAGTGTCAGCCAAATTATGGCAATTTCTGGCTATTTAAGAAACAATTAAATTGGGCTGGTTGGTAAGGATCCATCTTCTTTGTCTCTTCTTTCGCACCTACATGTGTATTCGCTTTTGCAATAAACGCTCAGTCGAAGTTAAGCTCATGTGCCTCGTCTTTCTCGTGCCTGTCAGCCGTTTAGACTTGCGCTTCCTAAGAAGACAGTTCTGGCTATTGTCGGCTTTTGCTTTTGCTACCCGCTGTTGTGACAGTCAATTGCAATCAAATGATTGGGTTGTCTGCCAATTTTACACGCGATCGCAATCTCACACGTACCTATTATACATCGGAGCCCATTGCCCAATTCGTGCAAACATGAGAGTGGGACATGAGATTGGGCAATTCGGTTGCACTCTGAACAAAGAAATTACGTGCGCGTCGTAACGTATCTGTGCGCGAACCTTGCGCTCTAGCACAGAGACATTAAAATATGGGACGAAATGCGCGCGTCGTAATATATGTACTAGTCCGTATGTTCACGCATATGCACACCCAACAACCAGAGTTAGTCCTGCCACCTTTTACCCATGACTAGGAAACAGACACTGGCATCACGGTCTAAAACAGGCATAGTTAGCCCTCGGTTGATTTCAGAGCGGTGTTATGAGAGCTCTCAGGTTATGACATCACGTTAAAGTGTACAAAAAGTAGACTGACAGCAATTGAGGCAATGATTGTTACGATCACTGTGATGAAGACCATAACAAAGCTGATGAACTATGCAAGTGAAACTGTGACCACTGCTCTAGCCAGGAGCACGAACGAGCGACGTGCTTCGGTGGCTAAAATTTATTTCATTAGCTGTAGCCACATTATAAAGGGCTGGTGCAAAAACTAACGCGGCCGTTAAAACAAAAAGGAAACTGCAAAATCCTGCGTTAGGATAAAGCCTGTTTTTAATACGTTTTATCTCTCGTTCTCTTCTTTTATTTTTTATTTGTGTGGTCGCCCTTCGTGCTTCCTGTAATTATGACGCGTTGGAGACGTGCCTATAACGTTCTCCTCATATTGCCGAATACAATGCCTCTTGCCGCCATTGCGCTCGAACGTTCGAAGGTGATTAACCGAGGCACACCACCCAGCCAAGCCTCACGAGTGGGGCGGGGAGGGCCTCACCGGTGCCACTGATTTCAGTTGACAAAGGACGAACGGCGAAACGCCGGATCCGTGCACCCTTCGAGATAAATTAATGAAGACAGTAATGATCCGCTCCGAGAACGACCTCTCTCTCAGGCGGTGCCTGTGTACGCAGCAATTAAGACAGGCGACTAAATTACCAAACTAGATTGGGTGAAAGTAAGAACGAACAATTTCTCAGGCCGGCGCTAAGGGCTGGCAGCTGCGAGAGCTTATCGAGAGGAACAGAAAAATTTGTAATTTCTTTCTGTTAGTGCTGTTATTTCTTTTTGGCGCACACGGAACTAAATTAGGAGGTGGAAGCAGGTGTGAAAAGGACGGCGCTGCTCGACATCCCAACGAAGGTCTGAGGCTCTGCACGTCATCGTTTTCCCATGAATGGAAATCGGGTCTCTCATAAACGCGCTATCACAAGTGTCTCCTGGAGATCCTTGTTAATTTTTTTTAACTCACTAAGTTTGGCAACGTTCGCCGCTAATTTCAGTTCGGCGAAGGCGGAGTTTTTATCGAGGAATGTCAAGCGGCATAGCGATAACATGTATCAGTATTGACACATATAGACACCATATGACGTTACCATTACGAATGGAAACGTGCGAAGCCAAGTACCGATACCACAATAACAGTATTGGTCGATAGGGGATTACCACGTATGGATACCACGGCAAATGGGAGTCTTTGCGACATTATGAATACACATGGGGATTGGCTGAAGAAAGAAAGAAAGAAAGAAAGAAAGAAAGAAAGAAAGAAAGAAAGAAAGAAAGAAAGAAAGAAAGAAAGAAAGAAAGAAGAAAGAAAGAAAGAAAGAAGAAAGAAAGAAAGAAAGAAAGAAAGAAAGAAAGAAAGAAAGAAAGAAAGAAAGAAAGAAAGAAAGAAAGAAAGAAAGAACGGAAACATAGTTGAAGCATGGATCCGTTATTCTTCAAGTGTAGTCCCTGAGCAAGAACACCGTCGATGACTAAGAATACAAACAAAAAGAAATGAACAACGTATGAAACTAATTGCATGCGTGCATTGTGAGCAATTGCAACTCTTTTATCTTCTTATTCGTCAATCTTATTCACCGTCCTATCACATGCAAATATTTCGTCTTCGTAGTCTCACTTTCTTTCATTGCCTCGGCAAAGCTGCTGACGCATTCCGACATGCACTCGCCGCCGACCAGTTCTTTCGTTCCCGGTGATGCTTAACAAACCGTGCACGTTGCATCACATCACGCCAAGCACAAAAAGAAAAAAAAGGAAAGAAATGTATCGTTGCTGTATAAAGAATAGCGTTATCCCGCCTTAAAGACAGCTTCTCCATCCAAGGCCCGCCTCCAGGCGACGTCCGTGGAACGCTTTGCTCAGTACTCTTTCACAAAACCCTCACCATACATACCTTCAAGGCAACTGAACCACCGCGCAGCACACCTCGGGACACAGAGCATCGCGCAGCAAGCGCTATGCGAGCTTGCGACACGCAGTACCGTCTCGAACAGCGCGCGCGCACTCTTCGGCAAGCTCCGCAAAAGCCGCGCCACCGCTTACGCTAATTAATAATTCAATTTGGCACACCGCACACCATCGCTGTGCCTGGAAAGCCATGCCACCTCGTTCGAGGTGACGCTGCGAACCAAGCTAGATAGCTGCCCGCAGTAGCTACGCATATATGCACTGCAGCAGCCACGAGCTACAGAATCTAATTACAAATGCCGCGATGTCCCATCCCCCCCCCCTCCCCCCTCTTTCTCTGTCTCTTCCTCGGTCCCTCAAGGTCTCCACTGGAGCGAAAGGCGCCGTACGAATCAGGCACGAATGCCTCGGCTGTGGGTGAAGGAACACTCCGATCTCGCACACCACCCGCAGCTCCGTAGGTACGTACACGGAGAAGGACACGTCTCAACCGCCTGCCTCCCTCACTTGCACGTTACGGCTGTGAGCGGCGAGCGAAGCTCTATGTCGCGAGCGTTATCCCCAGCGTCATTTTGACGTTCCCTTCACGGCGGCAGCAGCCAGCCTCTCCTTGGTGCGAGGTTTCGTCGCCTGTCGGACAAGACACGGGATTTAGAACAGGGAGAGAGAGAAACGCCGTAGCTAGCGGGTTCCGTAATCGACGCGACAGCGGACGTGCCGAGCAAGAGGGCCCCGCGACTTTTCGCATTCGCGAAGTACAGTTGTCGTTCGTCTTTCGAAGGCCAACTCGGCTGCTGCGGGGGAATCCAAATGGAAACAAATTTCCCGCTCGCGGCGCGCGCCCCGACAACGCCAACGCTGCATTAAAAGGCTTTTAGGCAAATAGAGGCGAACGCGCCTTTGGCCCCAGTGCCTCTCTTGCTCCCATCCGCCGTTTGCTCCTCGGTGCTCGACTCCGTGGTGTGACACGCTGATCTTTCTGCCCCTCCCCTCTACACTGGTTTCACACTGTCTGTTGTTTTCCTGATAGATTTCGTGTAGACGAGACCGCTATTCGGTCTGACGTGCCACCCCCTCTCTCCACCCCCCCCCCCCCCATTTCATCCTTTCTGCCCCCTTCTCTTTTGCACTGGAAGTACACGGCTCTTCTGGCCCCATCAAAAGGCCATCGCATCAGGAGCGAGGCGGGAATACACACGTAAACCCGCGTCGAAGTCAACGCAGGGGCACCTGCGTGATGCCCGAACGCGAGCAGGTTTTTAAAACGGAGTCACGCGAAAACTGTTGCTGGTTGCACTTTTTTCTCGTGCGGGCGCCAGCTGAATTAGGAATGCTGGTGGTAGCGTCGTTGGAGTTTGCCAAGATTTAGTCGTTGTTATATTGTTTCCAAATGAGTCACGTTTATGAGAAAGGAAACAATGCTTGGAAATAGGCTCGTCTCTCACTCTTCTAGAAGGCATTTCAGTGCTCGTAGTTCAATGTCCGCCAGCACACTGGGGCAAATGTGCTTATTAAGAAATCGCATATTGTTAAATCGGAGGGATGCGCGTGAAGGGAAGAAGTCTTGTCTCCACATATGCTGAGCGGCGGTAGCATATGCTTGACCGGTATGCCTAAGAATTGCAACAGTTAACGCAGGAATCGCAGCACAGGCAGTAGGAGATGGAGTGGTGCGAATGTGAGGCACCTTCCTGGTGTGAGCTCCCGTGCCAGCAGGCGTCAGGTCAGGGTACATATCCGTCATTTAGAAAAAGTGGAATCAAACCCGTTATCAGCCTAAATGGAAGCGGATTCTCTAGCACATAACTCCGCGTTGGCCCCCATTTACCGCTCTCTACCTCTATGGCACTACGCCGTAACGGACTATTATACAACCTGAATATGACTGCACGTTGGATCGCCGAAAACCGCCGCTTTCTTTAACAGTAGGCGAAGAATTATGCTTGGGCATAACACAGGAACGTATAAAGTAATTCATTTTCCCATGCTGACCGACGTATGGTTCGATGTGACTGTGAAGTTTAGCACGAAATGTCCGCTTCGGAAGCTGTTTGAATGCGGGCGACTGATTACGCCATAACGCTTCAGCGTATACTCTACACCTTAATTAAACAAATAATAGCCACGCAGAGCAAATAACCTCAAGATTCTCGAAAAGGCCTATTCACACGTTTTCAATAAAGTCAGAAAGCGGGGCCGACCAGTCGTGAAGGCTCCTTTGAACATGTGAGCCTAACAATATTGCACTGCACGCACCAGATAATTTGCAATTTGGTTGCAAAACGCAGCTGGAAAGCACCCGCTCTACTTTCAACGAATGACGTCACTGGGGGAAGCGGCTACGTCACTTGAGGAAGAAATAGCATGGTCTTATTTCACCATAACCTAAGGTTCACCTGCTATGCTTGTATTTCTTCGTTTTGAATTCATAAAACAAAGAATACGCGCGTATAAACGCATATTGTGTGGCACCGAAAAATGTCAAGCGACGTATTGTCGATGACCCTGTGACGTCATCTATCGAAGGAAGACCGGGCGCTTCCTAGCTGTGTTTGAAACCGAATTGCTAATTGGCTGGTACTTGCAATGCAATAACATTTGGCTCACACGTTCACAGCAGACTCCACGACTGATAGACACGGCTCTTTTTTTAGCATGACCACATAGTTTTGCAAGGCCTCTGTAAGTATAGTTAAGAGTGCGTGCCATAAAGCATTTAGCAAGCGGCTGTGATCAAATGTGCCACCTGCCCTTTTCATTTTAGGCACAACTTCATTGTTAATTGTAAAGACAGCAGGCAGCTACTCCCCTATTACAGAACAGTAAAGGCGCACCAACTCCACAGCAGCAAGTGGCTAGGAACTCAATCGATTAAAAATATCGAATTAAAACGTTCAATAATTTAAGTAAGCGTGGAAAGAGGAGAGTATGGTGAGGCAAGCGATTTTAAAGCGTTTCCGAGATTTTGCACACAACCGAGAATATATAGCGCAAGGCCGTATACGTGCATATCAGCTGTGGGACGATTGGTTGAGGTGCTGACTGCAGGCGGAGTCAGCCTAGCAATGTGTGCGGATGATTGCCGTAGGCTGAATATGTCCAATACGCGCATGTTTGTGCAAAGTTTTCTGTCGGCATCGGCTACGTGCTCCCTCTGCGGGCTGTGAGCCTCGCCTAAGATAATCTGTCATATTTTCCTAAATATCATCCTAACTTAGTACTTAGTGAAACAGCAGCAAGACGCAAAGCGCGACAGCGAAGCGTATTCCGGTGTTCTGGCCTTAAACGCATTATCGACAACACTAAGCTGCGATTTCGGACACACACAACATGTGAGTTACCAGAGGGGCCATCGAACAAAGATTAGTAGTCATTCGCGTCATTACTGCGCGACGATACAGCGACAGTTTGCGAGGTGAGGAACATCACGCCAATTGCAGAGAGTGAGTTCGTTAGAGAAGATCAGAAAGCTGACTAGTTTCTAGGGATTCTTCGTTAAATACGTTAAGCGTTAAGACGTGCGAAATCGAACCTCTGGTGCGTGTCTGTTTTCTCGGTACGCCCAACCGTTTTCTATGACGAGCCGGTCGACTAAAGCTGCTAACTATACGGTAGGATAGTTAAGAGTGTGAGTGCAGCTAAGTAAATCGGAAGGAAATATAGATTTTTTTGGGATAGAAAACAAGAACAGGAAATGAAACCAGACGAAACGGGACACTGATAACTTGGTGGCTACATACTGACGCTTTCACTGCGGTACTTCTGAACGAGATGCATCTATCACGCCTCGCAAAAAAAAAAAAAAAAAAAAAAAATCTCGCACAAGAAAAGGTGAGCAGGACTCGGAGATTTGCTCCGGCACATCGCTCGCTTGATGTCCTAATTAGAGTAGCCATTTTTCCCCCTCCTCCTGCCTCTCTGCTCCCCAGGAGACGCATTCGTCACTGATGATGTGCGAAAAACGCTCCGCACACCGTACGCCTCGCAACATATGTCTTCGCGACGACAACTCTTTCGCGCAGCAAACCGATCCCTTCGAGTGCCAAGTGGGACAGAACCGGAAACTGAAGCATCAGTTTCAGAGCATCCCCTGACGCCTCCCGCTGCGCTTTTGCAGTCATCTCTCTCTCTCTCTCTCTCTCTCACACACACACACACACAAACACTCATTGCAAAGCCCGACTTAACAATCAGGCAACTCTTGCATTTGGTCGCAGCGACCAGAAGCACGCGCGCATTGCCTCCCTGCAGCAACACATCGAGGTTTGTCTCTCAGTCCCGTACCAAAACGAAAAGCTCGTCGGTAAACGCATCCAAGTAACTTGTTTTTATTTTCCGGTGTCCTCACGATCCCTTTCCATTCCTCTTCGCTTTGAACCCTTCTTCCTTTTCGTACACTATACCGTCATGCCCCCATTTTCTGCTGCGTCACACCCGACACGAGGACACGTGATATACCCCCCCCCCCCCCCTTCACGGCCTTTACTCGCAGCACTGTAGTGTGTCGCAGTGAGGCTGGACCTTTCTAGGATACCGTACACGCCCCCTGTTTCCAGCGGGGGCCCGGGCCAATGAGCGAAGCGATATCTCGCCCTGGACCCCTTCTCGAAAAACGTCTCGCCTGACGCTAGGCACAGCTAGAGGCGCAACAGAGGCCAGCACATACCCCCCTCCCTCTGCATGCGGAGAACATGGGTCAGGCGCTGCACATCCGAAACGCGATAGCGAGTTCGGGCACCAGCTTCGACCAAGCAGCCCCTCCCCCCCCCCCCCTTCACGCACATAGAGACACTTACATACATGCGCGCCATACTTTCGAAGTATTTCATTATTCCCCCTTCCTCCCCCTTTCTCCTTTGTCTAGCTCAGCGGTAGCTTTTAATCAAGCGTCCTCGCACATTTTTCTGGCTCGAAACTTCTGCCCCCCCCCCCCCTTCCACGACCCTCCTCTGTCTCTATGTATGTGTGTATTTTCTTTCGTTTCATTCCTACATACGTCCCCCAGGTCTTTCAGTCTTATCCTCGCTATTTTTTGCGCGTGTACGTATGTGTGTTCAGTGGAGCACTTTTATTTCACTTTACTTCGCCAGTGGTGATCAATGCGGACCCGTCGTCGTCGTTTCTCGCGCACTGGCAAGCGAGGGGGGGGGGGGGGGGTGCACCGAGAAACGACTGACGTGCGAGGGACTTGTGGGAGGCAAGAAAGAAACACAGAAGGGAGGCAGGGTGGTGGCAGCAAAAACAGAATTAAGTCAGTTCGATTTTCTATCGACCCGTAATAATGCAAATCATCGATCTCGGCACACAGACTCTCGGCGGGCCGATCGAAAAATCCATGGGAACCCGTGCCGGGGGCCCGGCGCGCGCCAAAGTTTGTCAGGATGAGGGGAGGGTGGGCAGTCGATGTGTAAGGACCTCTCCGTGTGCCTGCTTTTTGTTCCCCTCTGTTTGTATGAGTCCGCGCCCGTTTAGTGCGTCGGTGCGGAGCGGCGTGTTGTGGGTTCCGGGAAAGATTTTTCCCCTCCCTTTACTCCCACGTCCGGGAGTGAGAGGTTGAGTACTGCCATCGTGGATGGAGAAGTTTCCGATATCGGGTGAGAAGGAGGCCGCCTTTCGGCAGCCTGCCGAGGAAAACGAACTTATCGAGCGCCTCCCGCAGGTCCCAGAAACCAGCCCCGACGGCTGCCGACTGCGAAACACGTGGTCTATAGCGAGGCTCGCAACAGGCTCCGCCCGCCGAGTCTGCACGGGCAAACGTTACGGGCCAATGGGAAGCCCCGAACGGTTTCGACGCAACGATTTCCGATTGGTCCGTACGTCCACGCAGTCTGCACTTACACGAAGGGAGAGAGAGGTTCCCGAAAGCAAACAGGAGGACAAGGAAAGAGTGAGGGAATTGGGGGTTTATGAGGGGGGAGGCGTCGTCACGTGACCACAGTACGACAGCGCCCATCGTCGGGTGCCAGTCGCGCGGTAGTACAGCGTCGGGGCAGTCGAGCCGACGGTACCGGGTCGTCCCGGCTTCCGACAGCGAGCAAGCCGAGACGAGGTACAGACCGGTACCCAAGATCGGGAACCTTGTCCCTATGAGGGCCGTTCCGTTAGGGAGCAATGGCAGAAGCGCGCAGCTACAGAAAGCCGTTCACGCACGTTGCAGCAAGACAGCGTTCTTTGCCACTGCGCTCACTAAGAGGGCCTTCCCGGCCAATAAAAGACATGCCTTTGCGCGCATGCTGACGCCATAATCATCATCATGACCATCGGCCAAACATCAAAAAGGAAGGGCCCGTGCAGTAGTGGCATAGATACAGACGGCGCACAGAACGTTCCTTATTCAAGACTCTTTTTTGAGGCAGGACCGAGGAATGGGAGGATGGTTTTCGGGGATTTTCGAGAGTACAGCCTGTTCCGTTTCGACTCACAGGGCGGGAGCGGCGCATCGCAGCACAGGCCTCTCATTGCGTCTGTGAGCGTCTGCAATGAGAGAACGAGATACAAACAGGGGTCTGAGCGTCGGGCCCGATGTGTACGTCACGCGGCAAGATTATCATTACTGGTCTCTGATTTTTTTTTTTATCATTGTTCTTTACGCTCACGTATATAATACCACACCCTCAAGCAGACCCCATACCAACTGGGGGAACCCCTCGGGTTGCTGTTTGCCGCTGCCGCGACTTCACTGCCGCCGCTCGGGTTCGTCTCTTTTCTTTTTTTCGGTCGATCGGATCGTTAGAGGAAAAGCTCGCGAAAAAGCAAGCGCCGGGAAGAGGGGATTAGTCGATGCAACGAGCGGGACGGGAGAAAACTCACCCCACCGCCGAACCCCCCCTCATGCCCGCCGCACACACACACCAAAATCGAAATGATTGATCATGTGATATCGAATTCGGATACGTGCATCTGCGGGCTTGGCTTGCCGTGCCGCCTTCGGCACGGCCCGGGCAGCCCACAAAAGCCTTCTCCCGTTGTCGCTGGCGCGCCAGTTGCCACACTAGCCGAGGCGCGCGAACCGCCACGGGCCGCGCACACGCGAAAAACCTCGAGGAAGAAGAACGAACCCCCTTCTACGGAGCGAAGTCTTTCTCGGAGTCCAGTCCCACTGCCGACTCTTCCGATGTGCACCGCCCAAGATACATCTCCTAACCTGGATTACGTATAAGAGTGTGTGGGCCAGCTACCGGAACGAAGGGCCACGCAGATCCCGCTACGGCACTCGCAAGGAGCTCACAAGGCTCGAGAAGCGGAACGTTAAGTTCAGAGGGTGCCGTGAAAGGCCCTGTACTTCGAGTGCAAAGCTTCGCCAGCAGGACTACTCAAATACGGAGTAAAGTCGTCCGTGCCGTTCATTCGTGATCGCTACGTGGGAGTAACTCTTTGTCGTCGAATGTCCGTTCAAGCCATGAAACGGCCAGATGTGTCTCTTCATATCCAAACCAGCTGCGCGCATCATTGGTTTGCAATACGACGATGCTTTGGCCTGCAGGAACACCTTCTGGAAGGACAGCCGACGGCGTGGACCTCGGTGACACGAGATCTTTGTAAGAACAACAATTTGGTGCGAAGAGCTGTGAGTGCTTTTCAACGGAGAGCAGGACTGCAGTTTCCTGTCCCTTTACAGCCCACAAGTGTGGCCCTCGAACTCCACGTTCAATACTCTGAAGGTGCCAGGCAGCGCGATGTCTTCGCGCACTCGGTGCCTTCACGAAGTGTCCCGTACTTTCACAGAAGGATATCGCCAGTGACGGCACATTGAACTCCTTTCGCTTCGTCAAGGTCGTGCGAGCAAGCACAACACTGAGCGTCTCGACCACGGATACCCTTTTGTAATGCACTCATCCCAGTGCAAGAAAAAGACGGGAGTCCTGCGGAGAAGTGGTGCGCGAGCGAACAACGGCGCAGAGAGGGAGAGGAGATATGGCGTCTTCGCGATGGGCGACGAATCGGCTTCGGTAAGTGGCTTGCGGCGACGTTGATACGGCCGTTTAAATTTAAAACATCGGCTCTCGCGAACCGTAGCCGCCCTGCAAAGCTCGCGTCGGGCACTGGTGCCTAATCCGCGCGGCTCGCCTCGCACGAGTCACGCATCACTGAGCAGCTCGTCCATCAAGCACGGTCTCCCAATCTCTGTCACCCCTCCCCGCGAGCTTCCTCGTGTGGCCGTCGGTGTATGCGGTGTCGTCGTGAAGCCGGCGAGACCCCTTTTGGTGGCGTGGCTTCCGAGACTTCCCCTACCTTCTCTCGTTTTGCGGTGTGGCCAAGGCTTTTCCTTTTCCTTTTTTTTTTCTTCCTAAAGAAGGCAGCGAACTTGAACTTTTCTTCTGCTTTCTTATGATCCAGTAGAAACATTTAGAACAAAAAACAAGACTGAAGCGATCACTACGGTTCTTATCATATTTTCCTTGGCATTGGCGATTTTTTAGTCGCTTCGTAGTAGCAAAGGAAGGCTTATCTCTTGTTATTTTAGAGAGCACGTTGCTGGGTTCGTTCTTGGCGTGTATAGAATGCGATATTGCTGGGACAGCTTTTGAGAACTTGGGAGTGTCCTTGATCCTAAAAAGGTGGATCTTCAAAGTGCTTAAGCGTAGACAGCTTAAACCGCCTCGCGGCAACACCGAGGACCTGAATATAGATGAGACGATAAAGTTCGCGTAAAACAGGAAAGTCGCATAATCTATTTGTTCTGAACCGAGGGAAAAAATAATAAAAGAAGCGTGCACGATGCATTGAGGCGCGCAGATTTTGTGGGCGAGCCTCACGAGCAGAGCTTTTCTCCTCTTCATTTATCGGTACAGGTTTGTTCCTAGGTGTCAAAGAGATGATTGTCACGTTAGTCATTTCTTCCGAGAGAGTGCTCGAATCATCGTCAAGCGCTGTAACTGTTGAAGTTACATCGGACGTTCCAGTTCCTACAGATTTCTCGCGACGTTGATTGCAAGACTTGAGAGGTTGAGTTGTTTAGTCACTCTAGAAGACTTCTCAGTCATCCTAGATGTTTGCGGGAAAATAAATACTGGAGGTCTAGGGTGTACCAGGAAACTTCTTCAGGCTGCTGCAAGTTCGACGTGTAAGAGCGCATTCGTGCTCAGTACTTGAGTTGGCCGGCATATTCTGTGAACAATGGTGGCAGGCAGATTCCCTTTCCTGAATTCAGTAGCAGTTTTGAACAGTGCGACCGACTTTATACTGGTTGAACGGGAACGCCGGCACGTCATGCCATGGACGGGAACTTGCCGCCGCATATGGGCGTATGGAGGCACAGTAAAAACATTCATCCAGATGGGTTGCTGGAACACTGCGATATTCTTCGTTTGCCAGTGATGAATAGATCGCTGACAGCGACTGAAAAATTTAGAATGCCACTGGAGTCATCGTTTCGACTCGACGAGAGTACTTGTCTTCTCTGGATGCGCAGCTGTAATTACTGCTCCTTGTAGGGCAGTTTCAAACAGACAATACAGTCGGTGACAGTTACATGAGTAGCTGAGATCAGCTTTCACGGGATGTATTATAACGTTGTTGATTCCAAATCTACACTCACGGGGAGCCTTTCAGACAACGTTCTGCAAAAGTTGCCCTTATCTGTAGAAATACCAGGCCCCATCATTCAGCCGTTGAACAAAATAAACGGCAAAGCGAAGTTACGCCACAGAATCCTCGTGAAGAAGCACCGTCGATTCAGTTCTCTTTTTCATTTATGTTGAGATTTACGCGTGCTTACCAAATGACACACACCATATTTTCGTTCGAGTGATTTCGGTCGCAATATTTCACGCGTATAGCGCAAAGAAAATTGCTTTCCGTCAATCCTTCGTCACGTCCTGCCCGCCTTATAGTACTGGCTCGTCCACAGGCACACGGGGCAGAACAATTGCCATATGTGCATTGCCTATTTGATGTGCCTCCGTATCGTTTGTATTGTTAAGTGCCGTTGAGGGCCGTTCGAAATGTGTGTTATCGGTTGCAATTCGCTCCTGTCTCAGAAGTTAAACTCCTAATTCGACTCGCGGCGTGGTGCACGTGGTTTCTTCTTGTTGCGTGTGGGGAACGGTCGTACCAGTGGGACGCGTTGCACAGTTCCGACGTAAAATGTGGCACGAAGAATCTGAGACGACGTATATTTAAAAGCACAAAAAAAAGGAATAAAAAAACATCGCTTCGAAGTTCCTTCTTCCGAAAAAACGACCTGCCGTACATATAACGCAGTATCAGTCGGTGCGCTCGACCTTAGTGAGTGCGGCATGGGTTCGAATTTCGCTTTCGAGATATTTTCCCGTAGTACACTAACACGCGAAAGCTTCGTTTTTGTTTACTTGCGTCCAAGCATCAGCTTTTTGTTGTTCACATCCGGCGACAGTCGCGTTAGACCACTGTCACAGCGCCGAGAACCCAACATTCTGGCGTGCACTTCTGGTGACTACTCAGAGTCAGCGTCCGCGTTCAAAAAGATGTCTATCGCTATTTCTTTTCCCCCTGTGAGAATATTTCAGCCAATCACGAAGCTGGACATGTAATTAGCAAAGCGGACTGACATGTGGGAAGCATCGCTTATGAAAGAAAAGTTTTCTAAATTCGGTCTCAGATTCTCTCAAAAAAGGAAAGAAAAAGGAAACCCTATGTAGGCTTTTCGGGCACTCAATTTGAGGCTGCAGCTTGCTGGTCGCAAATTAGGTGACGTTGCTTAGCCGCGCCCAGATGAAAAATCGGTATTGTCACATAATTCAGCACGACGGATTAAGTCAAACGCAGCTTAAGCGACACCACTCTAAACCACTCTAAGCCACTCGCAACGTATCTTTCAAGTAGCACTCCGGCAAACAGGCAGCTCGAAGTACACAGTTTAACTGAATGATCATTCCCACTGCATAATGCTAATACTGGTCTGACAACGTGCTACTCTAAGCCCGATTTGTCAACTTGCTCCGGCAACGCCAGGCAAGCGCTGCTTCCCGAAAATAGTGCTAGCGTCTGTTTTGTCTCTCGTCATACTAATCGAGATTAAACGCATCATTCGATAGTGGAATACATCCTTGGTCGTGATGTCGGATGACATGCAGTTAACCGCAAAAGAACGGCTCCAACTATATTCTGACGTGGACGTTCAAGTTATCAAACGCTCGCGGCGTGTTGAAATGTACGCGGTGCCTGGAAACACGAAACCGATCATCTTTCTACCAACGAACACTCACTGGAATATCTTTAGATCGATTTGATTGATTTGATTTGTGGGGTTTAACGTCCCAAAACCATGGCTCTCATTATGAGAGACGCCGTATTGGAGGTCTCCGGAAATTTCGACCACCTGGGGTTCTTTAACGTGCACTGACATCGCGCAGCACACGGGCCTCAACATTTCGCCTCCATCGAAATGCAGCCGCCGCGGCCGGGATTCGATCCCGCGACCTTCGGATCAGCAGCCGAGTGCCATAACCACTATACCACCGTGGCGGGGCGAATATCTTTAGGTCCGTACATTGCAGTATCGTACGAGTATGATGAGACATGATTTCAATTTTTTGTTCGTTTTGTGCCAACGTTTAACTAATGTCATTCTGGTGGACTACCGCGTCTCTCGGCAGAGGAGTGCGATTATTCATATTGTCGTTTAATTGAGAGATTGAGTCAGCGTCCACGCAGCGACATAATTTAGACTTTCTTGTTTACTGTGACGAATCGATTCATTGACTTCTGTGGTTTGACGTCTCGAAACCACGATATGATTACGGGAGAAGCACTTGACACACAAATGCACTTGAAATTGTACTCATTGCGATGTCTAATGCCTAGCGTGTTTGAAACACTTCCAAAGTGTCTTATATAGCTGCCTTGTGAGAGTCACTAATAATATTTATAATGTCTTTTCCTTTTTTCTTCCTCCAGTGACCCGCAGGCTTCGTGAAAATACTGGTACACACTGCATTGAATGTCTCCACCTGTAAGGTGAGTTAGAAACGTTTTATGACCGTCTCGGAATATGTCAGACATCCCCAAACATTTTGCCGCATTATTACGAAGGCTAGTCAATAGTGCGAAACTGCACCCCGCTTATAACGCCGTTGCAATGTCCAGCTTCATAACAAAATCGAAGAATACCGTATATTGGAAACCTGAGGAGAGTACCACCGCAAGTGCCTCAATAGAGGGAGTTGCTGTCGTAAGATAATGATAGAGGTACATTTCAGGAAGTTAGACTGCGTACATTTGCAGAGTATGCTCATTTGGCTGGAATTGTATAAAAACGCGCTCTAAGGGTTGTCCGCATCTCAAGCAATCAAGTGGTATTTTGATGAAATCGTGTTACAGAGGCTATATGCTCGCCTGTTTTCCCGTTTACTGTACAGCTTCGCAGAAGAATATTTCCTAGTAGGAACAACAAGTCACGTTACATCTACGCTAGGCTTGCAGGCATGGTAGTGTGCTAGAGTCGGTTTCTCAAATGCACAGCGCACAAAGTTTGACAACACAGCTACACAAACTGTTATTGTGAGACTTCATCATAAGAACTGTGTTTCTGATCGTTGGCAGTGTACCGCTCTAACGCGTAAGCGGTGTCTTTTCGGGCGTTCCGTATAATTCCGAGTTTTAGCTTTTCAATAGCCGTCAATGTGCAGAAAAACCTTACTTCGGCGGGCAAAGAGAGCATAGCAGATTTATATGATCAGAGCTGTTTGACAAAAGTTCAGTGTATAAAAGGCACTCATGAAAAGTAAGTACTAATACAATTTTGCTCTTTCAACAACTGAAAGAAAGGCGTCAGGCCGTTAATCTCGAAGTCGCGCTGCAAACGGAAAAAAAAAATATATGAACGCACCGAGGATTTCCGAGAAAAGGATCAAATTGCTTATATGCGAATCGTCAGAAGTTATATTGGCCATGGTTTCGCGAATTGCAAGGTACTCTGTGCGATGTCAGCATCCGCTTCAACTTGGTACGACATTTATCCAACTCGTAGCTTAACTATCAGATTTGCTCCATGGTCCAATCTTTGATTCAACACAACTACACAACTCGTCCCTGCCTGCCAAGAGGCTGACACACTAAGTTGAGTTCACGTCTAATCGCATTAGATGCGATTAGACGTGAATTGTGGACGATCGCACCGTCCACACTTTCATCACGCAAAAGCACGATTTGCGCCGAACCGCTTCACGAGTGGCAAGTAGCTTTCGCCGCCACACTCGGCGCACCAGACGAAAAGACGTTGTACAGTCTCTACGGGTTTGCTGTCTTTGTTGCCTGTGGATAGCGACCGGGAGTGGGCGTGCGAAAGCGCATCCATCAGATGCAACCGCGCTCGCTCCTAGTGCCTCCATTGCGTCTAAGGACGCCGAGGAACCCTCGCTGACAGAACGGGTGCTCCTTCTTCTTTCATCGTACATTGATACACGCTACTCGCTACTTGACCGTTCCGCATCTCCTCCACTTTTCTGTGATTGCGTTTTAATTGGCCGTGGGTTAAAAAACGAGAAGAGTGCCAAATACAGATCTTGGAGGCGCTCTGACCCCGTGATTGAAGAAGCAATGCTAGAGCAATGCGCCGGCAAGATAGAGGACGTAGAAGGTCTTGAAAATGTATTCTTTCTGTCTTGTTTCCCTTCTCGCGGCGGGTCCAGATGGCATCTCCATTAGCCGATGCTGCCAAGACGCGTGTCTGCTCTGTCGCCCTCTACTTGTTTGGTGACATGGTCCTAACACCGTCAGATAGACAAAATGTGAAAGAAAAGGCCGCAGCTCCGCGCTAAGCGATGCGTGCGATTGCCAGAAACGCCGGAGAGAGCGATGTATAAGCGATTGCCGCGGTGGTTCTGTGTGTCCCGTTGCCGACTTCGGACAGATGGCATTTCTCCAGCGGGATGTATAAGAAACGGGACGTCGGCACAACGATGGTTCTAAACGAGGAAAAGAACGGACAGGCGCCTGTTGTGGGCAATCGGGCGTACACCCGGGATGATATTCATTGGAACGTCCACGACCATTCGTATCTTGAGCCATGCTTATTCATGACCGACGAGTCTTCTTGGAACGGAAGAATGCTGTTGAAGTTGCGCAGAACTACTCTAAAAGCAGTTTGCTTGTTTGCATTAGTTGACGCGGAAGGGTAGGTAGAAACACAAGGAAAAAAAGTAAAGGAGAGGAACGTCGTACAGGCCGAGATTCGATCCCGCGACCTCCGGACCAGCAGCAGAGTTCCACAGCCACCAAAACATCGTGGCGAGGCACTCAAGCCCACTGCTATCAGGAAAGAGAAGTAACAGTTCGTATAGATTAGGCCTGTCTGTAGAACGCGCAGTGTTCTGTAAGATCTGTAAACGCACATTCAGCGCTATCCGTTGTGGCGATCGGAAATACCAACAACGACCAATCGCATGCAACGTACTGCAATGGAAACTAGCCATCGTGAAAGGCGACTTTATGGACAACCTGGCCAAATTCCCCGCTATACTGAATTATAGCCGACTACTGAACTTTGTCGTATCACAGAACCACCGATGTTGCCAAGACCTACACACAGGCTCTTAGCGTGTCGACCTGGACACATACATGTAAACAGCCGCATTCTACGTATAAGTTACCCTTTGAACAGGTGGTCCTAACAAGTGTGGCACTTTCATCAAAGCAAAGGAGCTCGGTATCCAGCAGCGCGACGCAAGCCGCGCTGACTCTCTATTTGTCCACTGGATTCGCGTTTCGATTCTCTATGTGCCCATTTACGTCAGAATGTTCCCGCTCTTGTTTCTGGCATTACGTCACGTGCTACCGAGCTTCTGCTCGATGATACATATGGTGTTCCACAGCAACAGTGCCAACACCGTCATAGCGGCGTACAATGGGGCGCGTCCGTTGCGTAATGTGTTGTAGCGATAAGCGACGACGCAAATGTCGCTGTGCATTCCGGCTATGGAAAAGTGGATGCCGTGTACGATAAAATAAATGATGCCTCGCGACAAGGCTTCCTCATATCGTCTCCGCGTAGATCACGCTTCTAATGAACCGTCATAATGAAGTCTCCCATACAAGCTTGGCGTGGCATGCGTCAGAGGAGGAGGACCTTTCTGAGAACAGAGATATGCACGATTTAAAATAGAGTGCTACGTTCTTATACTGAACACGTACGCGATGAAACTTCGCTACTGGCGTGTCAGCTCTTCTTGCGAGATAGCTTTGTTGTCCGCAAGGTGACTCAAATGTCACGAAATGTTACCGTCTAGGGCGCATCACGAGGCACTATCGAAACTGGAATTACAGGGTACTCGCTACGTGTAGCACAAAATGGCCACGCTAACGACAGACGATTCCAGGTTGAAAATTTTACTAGATATAATCACCCTAACAGCACTAGCGGCAAGCATGCAAAGCCTGTTGCTAGGTCATTTTTATCATGTCCTAACCTGAAGCCGGTGCATTCCATTCACCAGATTCGACTAACGCTTCGGCACCCAAGAAAGAAGTGTTCCACGCGTCTAACCATTATAGCGAACACTACTATCTGCCGACTCCAGTGTTTGACAATGTGCTGCGCTCGAACCAGTATTGTCCTCAAGCAACGTGTCGTATTCTTCCCTTTCCAGTGTTGCGGCAATGCACAGACTGCTGAAGACTTCCATCACGACGAGAAACCAGCTTCACAGTTACACAAGCTGAACTTTGAGAGGCAGCAAGATTAATCAGCTATTTGCCGGTAAGACAGCTCTTCTTTCTTTCTTTTCTTTCTTTCTTTCTTTCTTTCTTCTTCTTCTTTCTTTCTTTATTTATTTATTTATTTATTTATTTATTTATTATTTATCTCTCTCTCTCTCTCTCTTTCACTCCGAGAATGGCTGCGTCTATTCAGTGTATTTATATGTCGTGTCGTGCTTAATGACCTAGGATGGTTAAAACCTGGAGACACGATCGTGCGTTGGGCAAGTGTGCATTTTGGTTGGCGCGTGCTAATTTATTTCCCTGTTATACCTTCCCAATTAGGCAGACATATGTCAAATTTACCTCCCAACCAGTCGCTTTTGTAACACATAATACCGTTCAACTTTAGGTCAGTGACGAACAGCCCTTCCACGTGCGTTACCCGTGTCTGCGTCACTGTGTTTGCAGCGTTTCCACGCGGTTTACGAAACTCAAACAACCACATTATGGTTTTGTTTTGGCTGTTGTCGTTTGTTGTAGTGCTGCCCGCTGTGTATTTGCCCTTATTCTGAGCCTCACGATGACCGCAGCGCGCAGATTGGTTTCTTGTACTTCACACAGTTATTTAAGTGCGCCATTTACTATACTGGGTCGCGCTAGAAGTAACTGATGTACTGTGTCACCAACGCATCTTCGTTAAACTGTTGTTTAGGTCCTTCCTTTTTGTCCTTACTATCGCGACGGCGTTGTGATCTTCACTTTTTATCGCGTATTTCTGATAGCCTTCCTTTTGTACGTAATCACAAACCTAAGCTTTATACAACAACCAGACACAAGGACTCAGTGTTCCAGCAAACCAATGCTCATAGGCCGGCAAGTTGACAGTTACAGTTACGTAGCCTGATATTGTGGCTGCACAGGGGGATAGGAAGGACATCGCTGTGAAGGGCCGCTAATTAATACTGACCAACAGAGTTTACCCAACACGCACACAAAGCGTGGCATGAGACTGTTTTTAGCATACTGACCCAAGTCAAATGCTGCCGCTACGGTATGGAATCCTACCCAAGACTTGTGCTCACCCTAGCAACGCTTCGCAGCCACAGACGCGGGCACCTTTCGAATTATCTGCGCAAACCGAAGGTTTAGTATTCCTCCCTGACAGTTCTTTGCACGAAATCACCTAACTCGTCTCCGCGCCACGTGACCTAATGTTATTGCGAAGAATGAATGTCTCTCATATACTCTCTTTTCATATGTCCTGCGACTGAGCGCTCAGGTGGGAATGGGGGACCGGAGGCTTTCTGGTCTTTTGTATGTGTGTGACAAGTAGACTCAAGGTGTTAGTGGTGCAGTTCCGTAATATACCGATATCCAACGAAAATAAAGAAGCGACATGAGAGAAGTGTTTCGTATGACGCTTTATTTTGCTTAAGTACTCAAGCAAGCGAAGGCAGAGCTGCTTACTATTGAGATCCGTGCAAATAATGCTAAACGTGCCATACGCTACAGGCTTAACATGAAAACGAGGACATCTACAGCAAGAAAAAAAATCAGCAAGGTGGTATCATGCTCTCGTCAACAAATTTCAAAAATCTTGTAGAAATATTTGCTGTACGTTTGTCACTATATTGTGAGTGATTCTACTTCAACATAAGGCAAGAAAAGTAAGGTTTAAAAGGGGTACCATTGCTATAGTTTATTTATCTCTTTTTTACCGCACTGTAATTTTTGTTAGAGCATAGGTAAATTTTCGCTTTTCAATTCTAAAAATCCTTAACAGGCCTTTTGACACAACGGTACTGTAATGCTACAACTAATGCTGGTTAAAATAACGTCTCAGCGTCATGTTGTGTCGGATATCTACAGGTTTCGGCTAGCTCCTTATTCTGAAAAAGTCTAGTAGTGCTGCCGCAGTCTGGCCGCTGTTTCTGCTGTAACGAATACAGCACCGTCCAGTGCGCCATTCCACGAAGCACTGAAATACGACAGAAGCCAATAACAAGCACACCTCTGTTTGACGAACCACCCGCTAACTCACATGTGCGGATAATCGTGACAGCCGTTGTGCAGTCGTACTGGTGCATGGCCACAACGCTACTTTTTCGAGAGAAACCGCTTATTTCGACAGCGATAAGGGTACAAACGAGTGAGGCACGAAATTTTGTATTGCCAAAAGAATCTTGGTTATTGAAACCGGCATTCCGAAAATTCGAACGCAGACAAGACAGTGGATTGAGTTAGACGCCGAGAACCGCAGAATATGGTGCGACCAGGCCAGCGCCCTTTTCAAGACGGATAGGTCTTCCTTTACACAAACACAAATAATTTCCAACCACCCTTTCCAGAGATTATTACTGTTTACGATGTTTCATTCATGCTGCTAAGTTCTTGTTAGAGTTCATATTGCCGTACTTGCATTCACTGTGTCCTTGCCCGGAATTAGCGAAAAAAAAATATGTCAAGCAAAAGAACGCATTGTCAAGATTTTTTTAAACAAGTCGATCTTCCAGGTACGTGAGTAGAGAACTGTATTGTCTACGTCATCGCGATCGTCAGGTGTGAATACTGCGCTGTCTTTCATCCTCACACCATTATCAAGACTGCGCTAATGTAGTTGTCGCGCCGTTTTTTTTTTTTTCACTGTATTATTATCGTCAGCGTGCCTCTGCGTCATCGGTGTCGAACCAGCTGCACAACTTAGCGTTCCTATCGAGTTAAGCCTGCGCAAAGTGCTAGAACACGCCAGTCCTCCGCGAAGTAGTCGCATCCGCACGAGAAAAATAAAACTGAACAAATCATCCGAATTTAAACACACGATTAGACACTACATGTGCATTCGGCATGTGGTTGCCTTTCCGTATAAATATTTCAAATCCGGCGTCAGAGTATAGGTATCGAGCATGAGAAGAATGCAGAGACGTAAGTTCGGCTGATCATGCTGCCGATGGAACATTTCAGCCTAGCGGTTGCCGGAATCAGTAAGCCGTTTTGAGGCAGAAAAAGCGGCGTTCCGGAAAATGTTGGGCCTCCGTAGAACGCCCGTAGCAGCTACTAACGAATAAAAACATTTCCACGAGACCAACAAACGCTTCTGTAAGAAGCCACCTTGCCTGTTTCTATGCCGGACAAGAAATGAGTCGTCCATCGCAAAAGTAGGTCCGCAGCGTTCGTCTAGTAGTTACAGTGCTATACTGTGGACCCAGAAGACGCGGGTACAAAAAACCCGCCAGCGGCGGTCGCATTTTCGATGAAGGCCAACATTCCAGAGGCCCGTGCACTGTGCGTTGTCAGTGCACGTTAAAGAACCCCAGCTGGTCGAAATTTCCAGAGCTCTCTGCTGCGGCTTTCCTCTCTTTTAACAATCTTTCATTCCCTTTACCTATCCCCCGTAGACGCTGAGTCGTGCTCCCGATAAGAGCTGCAGAAAATAGCGCCTTTTCCTTAACCGAACCGCAACTGTCACGAAGGTATGGTTCTTTGCATTCTGCATAGTGCAAGACATCGTGAACTAATCAAAGGTCAACTTCTTCCGGCCGTAGGGTTCCTTCTTTTGCGATCATGAAACATGAACGCAGAGGCTGTACGTTCGTTTCTTCCCCCACACCACAAAGCAACGCCATGCGCCAAGGTACTCTGTTCCAAGCATTAGACAGGCGAAGCTCCCCTGAGAAATTCGGCTGTCACTGGTTACATCTATAGCCGTTGTTCCAACGTCTGCCTCTTTCCAATCTCCCTTTTCTTCCCCTCTTCTGGCATGTTGCTATGCATTCGTTGTATGTCTGCAAATCTAGAACACGAGAATCTTATGCGGCGCTTCGCAATCTTGTCTTCCAGATTTTTCTCCCGGACCAGGAGGACAACTACTTCCAGATCAACGTGAAGAGGAACTTGAAGCCATAGAGTTAACAAATACATCGGGAATGAAAGAAGCAGTGTACATAGTTTTCATTAAGGCCATAATAAAAGCGCTTTTGCAGACAACAATCCGAAAGAACCTTGAGTATCGCAAAGCTGCGATGAATGCCGTATCGTTGCTTCGTAACGGAGCATTCCTTGACGTAAAAAATGCTTCAGAGCTGGAAGGAAGCGGACGCTGGCACTTCGGAACGTGAAAACGACTCCCGCCACCGTAAGTCGATCACGAAATTGTTTGATAAAGTGCGACAATAAAGAGCAAGTTACCTGTAAAACATATACGCAATTCAATTATTCATATTGGGGGCGTTTATTACGCACGTAGTAATATCTATAAAAATTTCCAACGGAAGAACATCCTTAAGCAAGCTGTCTTTTCCTGAGAAAAGGCCCTATCGGCCGGACATATATATTTGTTCTCTTAGGGTGTTACACGCGGAAGCTGGTTACCCGCACATTATGGACTTATGCCGCTTGGATTTGTGTCCCTTATTCCGCAAAGCATCGTTGTTCAGAAGCACAAACATGAAGTCACAGGAGCGGCAACTCAATCTGCAACTGTTAGAAAATTAGACTAATGTTACGCTAGCGCACCCTCACTGTCTTTAACAATGAAGGCATTACCACACATCCATTCGTCTACTTAGCACGTTCTTGAGTACGTCATATATAAATTCTGATCGGGGATTTCAATAATTCACTGCTGAAACTCAGCGCGTGTGCGTCTTTTGTTGTTCCTCACTATAAAATGTCTGCGCTAAGCACTTTAATAGCTATATCATTCTTTTCGTTAAAAAGCCGGAGGAGCACAACCGTAGGGAAGAGGAAAAACGGAATATCATGATCACTAGTACACAGACTTGCTCTACACTGATCTACAGCAAGCGCATTTGCGTTTTGTATTCCCTGTGCAAGCAGCGTGGCCCAGGACATCACTTATCCAGACTCTATTCGAACTTCCCAAACCATGTCCGTGTCTTCAACGTCTTTTCTCTGCGTTATGAATCGTCTTTACGCTCTGAGGTCCCATATGCGACTAATACCACGCTATTGCCTCGGTACCACACTGAGATCCGTTGCTTACACAATGCATCACGCGATGACTCCTTTCTCTATACCTTTCTTTCTTATTTCTTCGTTGCTTTAGACAGCTATGTAGCCCGGCTAATATGTCTTATGTAGTTAACGGCGTCACTTCGACTCGTCTATGATATGTCTCGTACTAATAAAGCCCTGTCGCCATGGTGACCCCGGCATGACAGCCCAAACATTCAGATTTCTCCACACTCTCAAACTCGTCAAGTAAGATTGGCTCAGAGGGTTTTCTGCACGGTTACTCTGATTGGCTGAAGACGCCGCACATACTTCCGAATTGGGGAATGTGACCTCCTCTGGCAACACCCATAAACACCACTTCTCTCCGCTGCGAAAAAGAATACCAACTGACGTAAGCAACGCAGCGTCAGGAAAAAAAAAATTGTGAGTAGCAGCTGTCCCGTACACCAAGAACACAAGCGCGCGAAGCGGGTCGCGTGCCTTCTAGAACAAAACTGCAGTTCTACCTTTTATTCCCTTCGTAAATTTGATGCTTATAACGTAAGCCTTACAGCCACATTACGTGGCAACGTTTTTGGTTTTTGTTTTTTTTTTCTACTCAGTGCACTCCCGTAATTTCCTTTAGAGCAGTTTTAACACACAATGGCATCTCGATCACCAATCTCCCATCGCCTGGTCTTCGTCTCCTCATTCATTAATCTCAGAGCTACGCCGCTTTATCATATTTTGTACAACCCTCACGTTATTCTCAATGGTACTAAACAAAAGAAAGCGTGCAAGGACTTAGTACTTCTTCCTTGCCTCTATAGGCCTTAGAATACCCTTTCCGGTCAAGCATTAACGACCTCCTGAGTAAAGGTGACAAAGTGCTCCCCTTTACTCGGACAAATCGCTGGGGCAGGGTAGAATACCCCAGCAGCACCGCAGAACAAAGGACGAACCACATGCACAGCCCAGCTCTACATCAACTACTTCTGTGCGCACAAATATGGGCGAGTTTGACGCTAAGGGTAACCCCGCGCTTTCTGATCAAAGAAAGTTCCCGCCGTCCTCTTCAACAGCGCGCAAGAAAAGAATAATAACGCCGACTAAAATTAAGCTCGCAATGGAAAACATACGAGAAGCAAAGGACGGGGGAGACCCCCGCACCATGCACCTCAAGGAGCAAGCTGCTCCGCGCGGCACGCTGATTGATGGGCTCAATCTGCTGCGTTTTCCCTGTGTTTCTGTGAGCAAGCTTGTGTGTGTGTGTTTGGCGCCGCCGAATCTACCCTCCGAGTCAAGGCGACGGCAGAGGAGGTAGTCGGGTAGGGAAGAAATCTGGGGTCAAGTGATTTGTTTCTTCGTTTCTCTATGTTTCTCTGTGCTTCCTATGAAGTACTGTGTACCGCTTTCATTCATACATATACAGGCGCGCATGTAGAGCTTCTACTCTTTCCTTCCTATTCGTCGAATCTCCATGCCGAGCTTTTGATTTGCCTTCGTGTATATATGTAAGGCTCGAAGCGACGGCCCCCGCCGCGTAGGACTCGTTCCTGTGTACACTTCCCGATGCCTAGGTTGGCACCGACAGCTGAGCTGCTGCTGCGGAGGTTTGGTTTTTCGCCTCGAAATTAGTTTTCGCCTGCGAGTTCTCGATCTGTTACAAATAGTCTGCGACGCAATGATGAAGCAAATGCTTTTCGGGCTGCAGGATACGTCCTCTTCAGTAAGTGGTGGATTCAGCGTCAAGCTTTTCGGCCCTCATTGTCTACTCGAAGATCTCTTCTTCGCGAAGTACGGCTGTCACTATGAGTGCATCAACGCAAAACGGGACAAGGATTGCTTGGTCGAATAGCAGAGTAGGAAAAATCATCGCGGCTTTGTGCAGCTTGCGTTCCAACTAAAGATACCGGTGCAGCGAGCGCAACATGGTCTGGTACATTTTGCACCTTACATCCGTAATCTTCGCGCAGTTCGCGTTTTGAAAATTGGCGCTCTCTGCAGATTCGCGACTAATGGTCGACACGTACTCGGGGGGGGGGGGGGGGGGGGGGGGGGGGGGGGAATACGGCTTCTGTCATTTCCCGGTTCTCAACTGCGGCCTAACATCACCCGCGGAAATAGCATTACCACAACGACTGCCCTTGGAGCGTCAGAACGCGCGCCACAGCCACCCGTCGCTGCAAAGCATTTATATCAATGGTTGCGATTCCCAGGTTTTAGTATGACTTATTTACGCTCAGCCCGACCGCTGCATTTCGATGGAGGCGAAATGTCGAAGCCCGTGTACTGTGCGATGTCAGCGCACGTTAAAGAACGCCAGGTGGTCAAATTTTTCGGAGACCTCCACTACGGCGTCTCTCATAATCGCAGCTGCTTTTGGTACGTGAAACCCCAGAAATCGCATCAACTTACGCTCAGCTGTACGCGCCAACTGTATGTAAGAATAAAGCTGCTGTTCATAGTCCACAACAATTAGGCAAATTCCGCCACGACTGGCACATATTCATGGCACATGAATGTGTGCTTGAACTCCTTGCACTATTACGCCACGTTTTTGGAGTTCTCGCATACTAATGTAGGCATACGTGTCAGTACTTTCCATCGAAGGTGCAATATATGCAGCGGTTAAGTCTTCAGGCTTAGGTTCGTGTTCGTAGTGGTAGGCGCACAAGACAGCGTAGCCGACAACCGGACGGTGCACATAGCGCGACTTCCACAGTGATTAACCAATCACGTATGACAATTTTTTTTCCATCTTAGTTTCCGTTATAAACTCTAGAAAGAGCTCTGTTCCCGTGCGAAGTATCCAACCAATGGCAACCGTCTCATCTGTAGTGACACAAAGGAACACTCACTGACATGCAGTAAGCGTAGGAAGACCCTACGAACGACTGAAACGGTTTCAAAGCGGCACATATGTTTCGAGGATGATACGAGTGTGGAAATATCGGCGCTTTTATAAGTTCAACAGCCGAATCAGAAGACTACAAAAGAAACGCAAGACTCGCCAACAGCAAACATAAATGACGGGGGAAGAAATGGAACAAATGAAATACGGACACACCCGTTCTTTCTTTCTGTTCCCGCCAGACGGCGCCGCTCAACTCCGCTACAAGATGACTGCCGCTCATTACTCTTGTATTCGACGCCATTTTTCTTTCCTCTAGCGTCTATCCTACGAATGGTGTCGCGGTAGAGATCGCCAGACGCGGCTGTGTCGGCGGCTGTAGGTTTTCGATGACAAGCCGCTTGCCAACAGAGAATTGCCGTTCGCTGTGCTCGAGCCGGGAGCGAAGAAGACAAATGGACGTAGATGTGTCGAGTCATGTTTCCCTGTTCCTCCTCGCACAGCTCAGTTCCCTCTTGGCACGCAACCGATGGGCACACGAGGGATCGCTGTTGCGGAGTGTTGAGCGCAAGAGCCTCGCGTTCACGGAACCGTGAGAAGACGCATACCTACCCGTGGTGTCTTACTCCCTCTATAGGTTCGCGTGCGCGCTTCACTGACGTAAACTTCCTCAATTTGAGAGGGCCCGCTTCCCTGAGTCCGAGCACGTTTGTCGCGCCAGTACTGAACATTCTGGTGGCGCAAGAAGCTCCAAAAGAAGCATCACGTCTTTCGTAAACGTGCACTTTACGTGGGAAGGTTTGCAACACATAAAGCAGGTGAGAGTAAGCGTTGCTCAGAACATCAACTAGAGGGATTATTTGGCCACTTTGTTTGTTTTTCGTCAACAGATATGAGACTGCCAGATTTCCATCTGAAACCAACGCTTATTGAAGCTCTTTTAAACAACCTGGACTTTAGTACTCCTCTGTTACACCAAATGCCACCTGAAATTATGCTACTTCTAGGCAAATGTATAAGCTGCTCAGCCTAAATTTTGCTTTGCTACTTCGATTCCCAGAAGAATGAGGGAGTTCTAGCATTTGCTCAGCTGAAGACTCTGACAAACCTACTAACGTTTTCAATTTAGAAGGATAGAACGCTGGGCGAGTTGGTAATGCATGACAGAAACGAACTGCGCGAAAAACACGGACGAGGAAGACACATGGTGTTGTGTATCTGATTCCCTTGTCCTGCGGAAAGTGTTATATCGGACAAACCGGCAGATGTCTGAACAACCGTTTGATGGATCACAGGGCTTCATTGAAGGCCCACCCTTCATCTAATTTATGCTTACATTGCAGAGATTGTGAATGTCATCCGCTGTTGCGCAAAACGAAAGTGTTGTCCCGGCATAAAGATAGGAAAGCGCGAGAGATTGCAGAGGCGTTTCACATTCATAAGTATGGCAATATGTGTGTCGCTAGGCCTTCGGTTCTGTTGCACCATCTGGAGATTGATTATTTAACCGCCAATCTCTAATCGGTTCACGTGATTTTATCATGTTCTTTATATGTATGTGGTTTTCCAATAAATCTTCAGTTGCTAGTGTGCGTGTGTCTTCCTCGTCCGTGTTTTTCGCGCAGTTCGTTTCTGTCGTGTAACGTTTTCATTGGCATTCCAAATTCGGCAGCCATGATTTCTGTTGGTAGCAATAGTCCCATAGGTGATAAAAATTAAGAGTTGCTCCCACTACTGCTGTGGTTGTTCGCCTACAACTGTTTACAACCGCAATAATTAGTTAAACTTAGATGCATTCAAGCCTTCGCGTTTCATTAACAATGGATTTTCTTTTTCACTTAGAAATGTAGCGTATACTGCGCAGATCATAACGCCCAAAAACTTAAAAGCGCATCGCCGGACACCCGGCTAACCCCTAATCTTTTTCGTGATTTACGCCTTTTCGGCCAAGATGGTCCGAAGGTGGGACACACACACGCTAATAGACAGGAAGTTTTGTCCATTCAGCCACGACTGGAAACGATGCAGACCGACTCCATCGACAGTCTCTCGCGTTACTGCGATCATTATACACACCAAAAGTCAGCTAATCGAAGACTGCAGCGGATATATCGTGCCTTCTGAAATATGTACGCCGATTCCTGCAAGCACAGACACGATTAACAAAACAAGCAACGGAACTATTCACGTCGACTACGGCAGCTGTATGCACTGTATGCCGAGAAGTATCAGGTCGCCGAGCTCAGGTTAACAAAAGAATAGCAACTCTCACCAATACGAATCAACAACTTTTCCAGGCATACCGTATAAGGCTCCAGCCGCAAGACCACACCACATCGACGTATATACTCCGTAACCATTACTCAGCCAAGTGTCGGCTCTCACAATGATTTCGGCCACTAAATCGAAACCCCTCTCCAGCCCCGTTTGTCACGTGCGCGTGCGTGCGGAGATTATTATTCCACGGGTTCACTCAAGGAGTCTCTCGTCTTTGGCAAAGCACCAGACCGCACGGAATGAATTATGCCCGTCATCACTGTTCTCCGCCACGCTGCCACACACGGCTGCACGAGCACGCCGCACCAGCAGCCATCAGGCAAAGCCAGCGAAGCGAGAGGCGCCAAATTCACCGGGCCATCCTCCTTCGTCCTGCCTAATAAAGTGTGCCCAAGGAGTCTACGGCAGCTGCAGTAGTAGCCGGTGAGTGCGCAGATTTATTGTCACCCAGAGGCAGGGCGACCGCGTTCCCGTTCCCAGTCGTTCAGTCGTCTTCATCGAAACAGACCCGATGGCGTCGAGCTCCGGAAACAACGTAACGACGTCTCCTATAACACAAGGCTCTCTGCAGTGTCGGAGAAGCGACCTCCGAGCCTTTTTCCGTTAGTGTCCCTGTCTTGTTCCACAAGGAGCCGCGCTAACTGACAAACGGTGTGAAGATGGGCGAAGAAGGCTACTGCCATAGACGCGACCGTAGCGAACCGAAAGCGCGGGCGAGTTTGTACTGCGCGTTCTCTAAATCAATGAAGGTCCCGACGCCGTCGTCGAAGAGAAATAGCCGAGCCGACCTGGCCCGAAGAATCGGGCGATCGAGCTACGTACAAGGCGTACAGCTATAGAAACTCGGTGGGCGGGATGCGCTTTTGTTTCGAGGCCGGCGGCTGCCGGCGGCCGCTGTCTCGGATTAGTGGCCCATTAGCGCCGTTCGGCTGCTGCTGCCCGGAGCGCAGGATTTCGCGATCGACTTCTTCTTCCGAGGCGTCGACTGACGCCTTTGTGGTACGCATCGAGGGGGCTGCGAATCGAATCGACGCAGGAGCGAGCGAAACCTTGCCTTCGCCGGGACAAAATAAGATAACAAGTCGACTCAAAACGTAAGATCTAGCTCCTGATTGAGACAAGAAAAAAAAGGCTATGAAGAAAGTCGGTTTCTGCTCAGTGGGGGCAGAAAAAAGAAGATGAAGGGTCTCGGAGTGTGCACTTCGATGAATGATCGTTCCGAATGTGGTCGTTGTCGAAGTGAGGCCATCACTGCCTCGCGTTCATGTTGGGCGAGAAAGAAAGACACCCAGGTTACCTCGGGGCCGCAGTCCTAGTTTAGATGCTGCATACTTGCATGGACGGCGGTTGGTAATGTCGATATTGAGAGGAAACATCGTTTTGTGCCATCGTCGCCAAAAGTCACTGTTGCCGTGACAGGGAACGATGGATGGAACTGTGGATACGCTGGACGTAGGAGCCGTTTGAAAGAAAGTAGTGTGTGGTATCGGGGTGGTTTATTCCATTCATTACGACTTTTGCACTTTGTCATACGGGTGCCAATAACAAACTTATTCGCCGAGAAGTAAGAACCCGTTGTCTACTGCTCCCGTTCTGGAAACCGTACACTATTGAAAAGTGAAGCGCAGACCCCCATACGGATTTATATTGCGGTTTGTAGAGCACATACGGTCAATACCGTTTCTCAGCGATCCTTATTTTTATTTTGCGGTGTTATTTGTTTACTTTCAGTAGAGCGTCAGCCACAAACAAGTGTCTTATGTCATTTTCGTTGATACAGAAGGACCGAATGCCTGCGAATGCATGCGTTAACTGCAGGTAGTAATCTGCACCGGTTTTGTTACGTCGTTAGTTTGTTTAGCTTAGGAAGCACTCATCAGGAATTGTTAGTAGTTAGTCAGATATTTAGGTGACAAATTCTTACGATACATCGCCGGCCGTCTTGAAGACCCGGTAAGCTTGCGTGCCACCAACTGAAAAAAAGGAATGGGGGGAAAAAAGGACAAACCCCAAAAGAAAGAAAACTTGAACTGAATATAAAAAGCAAATGATACACAACAAAGAAAACCACAGTGTAGTCTTACACCGTGAAGAAAACATACGACAGGTTTATGAAACAAGAACTGAAAAGCTATTACGTTGAAACTAAAATTTATTAAATAAAAAAAGCAATAGCGTGAATTTGTCCAGTTCACAAGTGCACTGAGTGAGAACGTTGAGCAACTTCGTAACAAGATTAGCACAACAAAAGGAAACAACAAAAACAAATGATTCATGAATGTGGCTGCAACGCAATTAAAGATATAAAACCATAAAAAGCACCGTCATGACAACAAATAAAGAATCTGCTAAATAAGTCAGGGAAAAATTGCAAACCGCTGCAGCGTTAATCAAATCCGCAGGCGTCGAATCTTTCATCCGACGGTTTCTCCAGAGAGAACGTACTTGTTTCTGCATGCTATATTGCGGACGGCTTCGTACTCCACCGCGCCCGCGAAATGCAAAACACAACCCGAGATCATCTGACACGGTTCCAGGCGTCGAAGTCGCTCCCCATCCTTGTCGTCCCCCTTTCCCCCAAACGCTTCCCCGAAAGCTCTGCAGACTCCTCGACACTCCTTAAAGGCGCCCCCCACTATCGCTAGGGCTGCGTCAAATTACTGCAGCCCAAGTGAAACATACAATTATGCGCAAGCCAAAATTTGTCGCCTGACAAACCGATTGCCGAGAGAACCCGTGCCTGTTCTTTAAGCCTTGTCGCTAAGGCAATGCCAGTGGTACAAACACGAGGAAAAAGAAACAAACAAGAACCGCGGTGTTTTTCGCGAAATTGAAACAACCCGGAGCTTGATTCGGCAAGCCTAGTCTCTCGCACTCACCCTGTGTAATTTATTTTATCAGGCGGTAGACATTGATTTAGAGTCCAAAAAATGAAAGAAAGAATAATACAGCGAGGAAACTTGTCGTCTCTCCTTTTTTTCTTTTCTTTTCTTTTTCTTCGTGAGTGCATGCATATCGCAATTTCGCCTGCTTGTTGGCAGTCGGCTTGTCTGGCACTACGAGCTCGCTCTACACGCTATAAACACTTTAAGCAAAGGGCGTGGCAAATTCTACACATAATAACACCTCACCAATTTTTTGCAAGATTTATTCCCCTTCAGTAGCACCTTAATTAAAGGCGTGCTAATTATACAGTGGACGTAGCCCTCTGCACCCTACCCAGAACAGCCCATCAGAGTAGGCTCTGATAACTTGCAGAGCTTGCTCCGATCAGCCCTGAACGCCTTTCAGCCAAACCTATTTTCTTAAAATGACAGAGGTAAACAACCAGTTCAAAGTGTCTAATGAGTTAGGTTTCGTCGGGCGCAGATAATTCGCAAATTGGCGAAACGAAATGTTAGTCCATTCGCCAAGGCAGAAACAACAACAGTAGCAGTAATAAAAACGTAGCAAGAAGCGTGATCTCGAAGAACACGGGGAAGAAAAAAACTGGCTCTACGTGCGAGAAAAAATACGAGAGAAAACCGAAAGAAACCAAAACAAAACAAAACATAAAGACGTGCACGAAGCAAACTAAGGGTCGGGGGTTGCGCGCTCTTCTGTTTGCCTCGCGTATTTGCTCGGGTTACCTCCGATTCTTGGCCCCAAAACGGCTCTGCTTTCCCGCGCACGACCCGCGAAAAGGCGCAGCGAACGTACTACATACACACCCAGGTCCCTTTTGTTTCTAGACGTCGCCATAGTGAAAGGGTGGGAAGGCGCTGGCATCGGTGGCAGCGAGCGAGGCGTCAGGTTGTTTGTCCTTATCAAAAAGGGTTTGATCCGACCAGCAGCAGCAGCTCCGAGAAAGGGTCTCGACGTGCCGCGTCTAATTGGATCAGACAGACAGCGAGCCGGGGTCTCACCGTTATACTATAGCTCCCCGAGCAGGGAAAGGCCCCTTACCTTCCCCCACCGCTGTTTCCAGAACACACACACATACACATAGAGAGAGACCATCCCGGATCTCTCTTGCGTCTCGCCACAGCTGCGCACGGACCGAACGGACTGAGAGAGGCTCTCCGGAGCTCGGCAATGAGAAACCACGGAGTTTTTCTCTTCTGTAGATATATGTACGTACGGGGAACGAACGTGAGTACGTACGAAGCGGGGGGAATCCCCGGGCCGGTTCTTCCTTTTTCTTTTCAAGCATGCGCTAGCCAGTCTTGCGGAAACCCGCCACCAGCCGGCGCTTCTGCCATCCCTTTGTTTTTAGTAGATGTAAAAAAATAAAAATAATAACGAAGGATAAGCTAGTAAGGAGCTTGGTACGAACGAAGGAGAGAGAGGGGAAACGGAAACTTGGGTAATTTTGGAGGCTTGGAGACTTGGCTATGTAACGAACTGCGGTAAAGATGACGAAAATATTTCTGTAAGTGATAGAGGGAAGGGGGAAAGGTCCCTAGTCCGCGTTTGCTAGGACGTCACAGATCAAGAGAGAAAGCAAAGAAAACGCGCAAGTTTAGGGATGTTGTGTGTGGCTTGCTACCATATAATACATATTTGAAAATGGAGCGGTGAAGAAGATTCAAAACGAGGGAATTTTCGACGGGGTGTCAACCTACGCCGCAGAGGCGCGTACGTTGTCGCCACCAAGCCCTTACACGCCCGCCCTCGCCTACTGCAAACTCGCACACATCAAACATGTCACGTGTTTCAATAAAAGAAAAGAAAAACAACGTTGGCGTGAACACGATATCGCTGATATCGCGGCACCGAATGCGAGGTGTGAACTGCACGTGGATATTGCATACGCTTGGTTATGCATTGGTTTTATAAGGGGTCTTCTAATTCTCGTCTCTCCATTTCCCCTAGGCATATGTTAATGATCAGCCGTAACAAACTTGACGAACCGATGCCTATGAAACAAACGGAGAGCTTCACTGTAAGGTCAAAAAGAAAGAAAGAAAGAGAGACGTTCCATCCCACGAAAAGAAACACCGATCTGCAGATGAAATCTTCTCCAGTGAAAACTTACACGCATCACCGTATTTCTGTTAACAATTCGCCTCTTTTCTAGTACTTATATGCAAATGGGGTAGCTGGTGTAGCGCCATTGTCGCGTCAACTTGCCTCATCCTTCCTCTTAAAGATGAATCTCTCTGGGCATTTCTTGCCATTCTACGGTTTTCCATGCGATTTAAGCCGCATCGTCGGCCACTTCTTCAGCCGCCACATCCTTTTTACTCATCGCTCTAAGAGAGGCAGTGGCACTCCTCTGCGAACGGCACTTCTCCGCTCCCCGGCAAGGGTGAAGCACAAGAAGGAACGGCAGTGCCCACTGTGTGTGCTCTTCGCATTACAAATGTATACTCGCCGTCGGAAAATCCTCACAAATAGAAGGAAAGCAAAGACCAAAGGGAAAGTTAGAGAAAGAAGAACACAGAGGACGCGGGAGGACAGGGGGCGCTACGTTTTTGTCCTGAGTTTTCATGGCACTGTTTGGTAGGGAGAGAAGGGTGCGGACGAACTACGTGCCACAAGAATCCAACCCGTTTTATCTTCTTTATTTTTTTTCTTCTTCCCTTTTTTTTACCGCTGTCCACACAGACTTCGCGCCGAGCGAGCCGAACGAGGAACCAGTGAACCGACGTTTGGCGGAAGAAACGGTCAGCTCAATTCCACCGACTGTTTAACTCCTGTTTTTGTCCTTTTTTTTTACTGTATGCGTTCTTTTCTCTTTGCTTCGGTGAGTTCACCGTTACTATTTTCTTTTGACTGCCGGGCTGATCTGCGAGTTTCATTTTGCTCGTTTGATTCCCTTCAGCACCTTCAACCGCAGTAGGCCAGCGCGAAATGCCGTACACGTGACAGGAAAGAAAAAGATGACGGGAGAAACAGTACTTCGGTAAAACGTGGTTCAGCACTCGATTTCACAGACTTTATATGTCAAACCAACTTAAGAGCGACTTCAATTTTTTCACTGCTCACGCACCAAGACAGGCAAGGCAACTCAAAGACGGAAAATGAGCCTCAAGAAGTGGATACCCGGATGCGACGCTCTCAAACTAAATATCAGAAACAAATGTCCTGTTCCTGTTGTTTGGATCTGAACGTGGCGTTTTAAGGCGAAAGCGTTAGATCACTACGTTTCAAAGTCGCACCTTTAACTTCCTCGCTGCATTATACCAGAAATAGAGTATTGTTAAGCAAGCGTCGTGCGGTGCCAAATATCTGAACGAGTACGAGCATCAGACACGTGGTACCCATATCTCGCTTAGCTGTGAAGTCAGTTAAGCGACTCGTACCGGTGCGCTCAAATTGTTTCACCTTTGCTGCTAAGCAACGGTGAAAGCTCCCTTACTGAACCTCCCTTACTGAAAAACAAACACTCGTTGAACTTGCTCCTTCTCGTCAAGCAAATCTTAAACGGATTCTTAGTGACAAGAACGAGCGAAAATTGATGGATAGGGACTTAATTGGTAGATGTGAAGCTAACTCAATTATACGCATGACGTAATACTTGAATGTTTGGGAGAGTGGAATAGACAAACGAGAAAATTAAGTCCTAGAAGGTGAAATGCACGAATGCAGACACGCAAACGCCCACACAACCAGTTATCCCTAATCAACAAACCAGTAAATTCAATGAACTTCACAGTGCCCAGTTAGCGACTCTGTAAAGTGCCGCCGACCTCCATTAACCAGCGGCGGCTTCGTTTCGATGGGGCGGAAATGTTGAAGCCCGTGGAATGTGCGTTATCAGTGCACGTTAAAGAACCTCAGGTGGACGAAATTTCAGGAGCCCTCCCGTACGGCGTCTCTCATAATAATCATATCATGGTTTGGGGACGTAAAACTGCAGAGATCAATCGATCCCCTTTAGCGACGGGCGATGCAAACAAGTAAAGAGCGTCATCCTTCGGCACCCTTCGTGTTCTGCCTTTCCATTTCAATCTTTCGATCACAAATTGATTTCGCTTTGCAGTTCATCGAGACACGTATTAAAACGTCCTCCCTGAAACTTCACTGAAAACTCTGTTTAAACGACTCCCACGCAGTTCTTTCTTCAGTTTTCTTTTTTTTTTTTCACTTCTGCACCCCAAAGAATTCGCAGCAAATGTCCAAGACATGAGGCTAAAGTGATCGAGCCTCCCTATTGTTGCGACGGCAGAAGCGACAGCCATCCGAGGAACAAGCACCACGAAAGAACACGCTTCCCCCCATTCGGTAAGAACTCTCTCGTTCGTTATATCGCCTTATTTTGCTCCTATTATGCTGGTCCATTAGCCTTCCTTTTTTTTCTGTAGCAGCAACAGAGTACTCACAGCCGGCTCACGCAGCGTCCAGACAAGAATAGACAACACTACGAACTTACGATCGTGTTTACGGGCAACATACAGCGCGCACGCACACACACAGCGAACGAAATGACAGTCGACGTTGTCGGCACCGACGAGCAGAGGTGAAACAAACGGACGAAGAGCTACGTGGTCGCTCTCCTGAATAACGCCGGGATAGCGGCACGCCGGGCCCGAGACACAATGGGACCATCCGGTGCCGGGTCTTTAGCGCCGGCGCCGTCCGCTTAGTGGTTCTCGCCTCGTCTCCTCGACTCGCTGCGCCTTCAGTGAGAGGCCGCAGCCATAGTGTTGTACCATTACGGGCACACGGCACACGCCTCAGGCCGCTGGACAGCAACCGTTGCGGGCTATGGGTGGCGATGCATTGTCGCGGTGGCGACGTGGATGCTTCAATGCTCAAAGGAGAAGACGCTGGCATCGACAGTCCAGTGAAGCAATGAATGCTGCCGCCTGACTGCTGGATCGAACAGACAAGAGAACGCATGGATCGCTACGCAGTTGCCGACGGCGATATTTTTAAGGTGAAACCTTCTGAGAGGAGTGGTGAACTGGGGTTTTCAAAAGCGGTTGCTGGGTTCACCTATAAAACAGACCATTTAAAACTGGAATTTAGATAAAGAAGAAGAAACACTACAGTCAAGTCATGAGGAAGTCGCTGAAGACGGTGAAAAGCGCGTAGTATCACTAGAGCCACCATTTCGACGAGTGGACTTGCCTATCGCCGGGGCAATAAGCCCGCTTGTCGAAACGTTGGGTATAGCGGCATTCTCTTTCTCTTCGATCTGTTGCTTGAGGCCTCACATCTATCCCGGAACTTGTGTTCTTTTTCGGATTGCAGTATGTAAAGCATACATAACAACTATAATATAAAACCATAAGTAAGACCGAACATAACAGAGATTACGAACTTATCTTGAAGTAAAATTCCATTAGGAAGCTTTAGGATGCTTTGGAGAGGTGCAAATGGAAACCAACAAACGCCGATCGTTATAATTAAGTCGTTGCTCAATAAAATGGTACTTGATACTCATTTGCACGTACGACAGCGTGCTCCTCGTCATTCCGCCAGATCATTATAAAATTATACATTACAACGCATGCACGCACTATGTATGTATGTATGTATGTATGTATGTATGTATGTATGTATGTATGTATGTATGTATGTATGTATGTATGTATCCCCGACAAGAAACATGCACATCATTACCGATCCTTGGAACATGCTTCATGAGCCAAGTTCCAGTAACAACATCAATCGGCTTGCAAACCAAATGAAGCAACGTTAACGGACGCAAAAAAAAGAAGAAAACGCCAGTCGCACGACATCAAACAAGTTACTGTTCTGAAGTCGAGCAGAAGCGGGAAATCACCGGAAATGATCGGAGGGCCGCCGGCAAACCACAAGCCAGGCAGGTTCGGGACGAGCGCGCGATACATCGAGCAATTTAATGCGCTCTGCAGAAGCTAGGCGCGCTTTTTTCCAGCCATTGGTCGCGGATGTTGCAAAGTCCACGCACGCGCGATTTCCGGCAATAAATCCTCCATGCAAACGCGTCGCCAAACACTGCCGCGACGCTACACCGCAACGCTACCAAGTTCGGCAGCAAAGCCGACCTCGGGAAAACCTAAATTAGTAAAGAAAGCAAAAACAACGTGTGCTGCAGCGGACAATGAATGCGTCGAGAGCGTTAAGGTGAAAAGAAACGGCATGTACTTGCCTAGAGAGAGGCTTAGGAAAGAGAAAATCAGGGAGAGAAAGAGAAGAGGCCTAGCTTCTCTTTCGTCAACCTCTGCTCGTGGAAAGGACCCGCGAGGCGCCGCAGCGGTCATTAGGTTGTATCAGCAAACCACGCCTCGCGCGGAGGGGAGTCGTAAGCTTGCTTCGGCTTCTGAGCAGCATTCGGCTCTGTCTCAACAAATGATGTCATTAAAGGTGCTGCTGGTACGCGGAAGCCTAGCATAAAGCCGTAGAAAGGGGAAAATAAAGACGGAAGAGGAGGGAGCAAAAATGAACCCCGAGGCGTCATTAAAGGGACGGGAAAAAAATGGCAGGCTGAGCTTATGCAAAAGGGAGTGAGATTGGAGGAGGAAAGAAGTTGCGGTTGAAGCCGCGGTGTGGCGAGGGTGGAGGCACACAATAAGAGCTTATCGGACAACGAGCGCGCTCCCAAGATTTCCGGTCGCACCGTTTTGCTAACCTTCGGGGCACCCCAGCAGAGCACAGCGCCGCGGCGCGGAGACTGCGGGCGAAATCGGGGGGCGCTGTGGCTGGGAGAATGGGAGATTTCATAAAAGAAAACACACAATAAAACAGCATTGGTCCTCACTTTCTCCCGCCCTGCTTATTGTTTCGGCGTAGCCTGGTAAGATCTCGTGGCGAGCGGGGAAAAAATAAAAAGCAATATGCGGAAAGATGAGCTTAGAAATAAAAGACACCACATCATAGTAAGTGCGAATACGGGAACAACGAAGAAAAGGTTAACGGGATAACAAAGTCAGGAATGGAGACACACAGGGAGAGAGATGCTAACAAGAGGGCCTTGAATTGTAGATTAAAAGCAAAATGTCCCATCTTCCCTCGACTAGGTTATACGCAAAAAAAGGAGAAGAAGCAAAAGAATGTCTAGAAATAAGAAGAGCCACCAGGGCCGATAAGCGGCCAGGGAATCACACACAAAAAGAAAGGACAGGAGGGAGTCGGTGAGAAGAGGGAAAAAGAAGAATCAAGAGAACACGTGCCGCTGTATCTACGAGTCGGGGTTAGCGCAGCAGTGGCAAAGAGCACCGCGCTGCTTGACTTGCGCAGCGTAACCCGCGGGCGCTTAATTGGCGTCCGTGGCCAGAGATAAAAACAATGGACATACTACACCCGCGCCCTCATCCCCAAATCGGGAAGCTGGAAGGGAAAACGGGACTATCAAAGGTTGTTTGCTTTCGTTTTTTTTTTTCATAGTTCCAAGGAGATTAGCATGTTAAAAGCATGTGAAGAAATACAACGCTGCACTCTCTTTTTCCCTCCTGCTTCGCTTGAAAGCGTTTCGATTCGTTCGTGGTGCGGCTCCAAGCTCGCAAACCGCGATAATCGTGCGGTAATAACGCCCGACCATTTGCCGCGTTCCCTTTTCATTTCTGGTCACATTGAATGAGTAAATCCGAGTGCGAGATTTCAATGTCAGGTAATAAGCAACTCCTTCCTTTTCCTTCCTGCATTCCGAAGACAATGGAAATCAATAACAGCCTACGAAGCGCATGAGTACCGTCTACCTCAAGGAGTACGGACACCATTTGCGGTGACGCAAAAGGACATATTTCGCGTTCGTGGTGTGTTAACGCTCTCCACACATCGGAGCCAGCGAACACGTGTTTTCGTCGCAGGGTAGCTTCAAACCAGCTCCATCGCCGAAATATAACAGAAATGGTTGCGAGAATCGCGCGATGACGATGAAATCACCGTTGTTGTTTACGTGCATCACGTGCAAATCACAACAGCCGACAGAGTTGCTGCGACCCGTTATGAATTGCTGTTCCCATGTGACCTAGACTTACGACCGACTGTGTTGGTATGTCGCTACGATATCACCCCCTTGAAATCGAAAGCGAAAGTAGGTCTTTAAGGTAGTCGTGTAATAAAGATATTGGTTGCGTTCCGAAGCGCGAGGATACTTTTTTCAGGGTTCTCCGACACCAGTGCTTTTACTTATAGCATCAATACGACAATGCCCAAAATCCGTGTCAGTACTATTACAAAAAAAAAAAAAAAACGAAGCCTAGATTCATCCTTAACTTGAGGTTCAGCACGTTGATATGAGTGGTTTAGGATTTGCAGTCGTGTCCTTAAAGTTCACACAGAAAAATCAATAAACAGGTAAGTTGTATACGTCGGCCTTTTTTTTTTTTTTGCACAGTTATAAATATAGGAAACAATGGGGGAAAGTTCGCCGCATGCACACTACTCACAATCTTCAGCATCTTACTGATACCGTGTCATACTTGAGAACCGAAGGAATAAAGCAGCGTTTTCAATAGATCGAGTGTTATGATGTCTAGCGCTCAATAACTGAAGCAATTGATATTATACACGACAAGCTCGTGGCTGCAGCAAGAACAAAAAGTTCTTGTCCATTACCCGATCGATCGCCGTTGGCGTAGGGCCTGCCAGCAATTATCCGTATCTGCTGAAGCTGCTGAGATCAATTATCCGTATCTGCTGAAGCTGCTGAGATCACTCGAAAACGCGCTCTGACGTAGACAGCTTGCGCAACAATTCCACAGTCGGTTTCCAATCTACGGTACCACGGCGGAAATCAATGCAACAGCAGCTTTTCCAGGCATACGTCGGATATCCCCCAAGGCAAACCACGCAGTGCAATTGCTCGTGCCAAAAAAAAAAAAAAAAAACGCGGTACAACACTTATTTCCCTTTTCTGAGTCCGCGTCTTTGCGAGCGTGCATGTCTAATCCCGTCACTACCTGCGGCTAGGAAAGATAGAAAACCTTCGCTGAATACAACGTCACGCCACATCTCAAAACCGTGTCTGTGTTTGCGCCAACTCACAAAAACTTCAATCCCCCTCTCCACCAGCACCCTCCTCCACCGTCGCCATCCATTTACTCACATACAATCCTCCTTTCGTAACACCTTGCCTATCTTCGGCACCTCGTCTTGTTCACATCAAGCCTGTCCCTTTTCCGTGGCTATATGCTCCTCAAAAAAAAAAAAAGAGAGAGACTCAGCTGAACACGTATTTTCTCACTCGCTTTTTCACCCGTTCATCCGAGAAACCAACGACGAAAAGCAAGAAAAGTCGTAAAACGAATTCAAACATAAACGGAGCGTCCTGAGAACTTGAAGCTGCCGATGCCAGCGTCCCGTTTCCCGTCAACAGGAGCATCGGGCACTGGCCTGTCAAAACCCGATACACTCACCCCCCCCCCCCCCGCCCCCATATCGCGCATCCCCCTCTCCATCTCCCTATTCCGCAATCGGGCAAACGCGGCCCGAACGCATCTGCCTTCTGTGTGATCGACGCAAGCGGAAGGACTGATGGAAAGGACGAGAAAAAAAAGGAAATCCCTAAATATCGCAAATAAAAAGCAATAGGCTCAAGCTAGAAATGCGCGGAGTCGGAAAGCCGATTCCTTCTATCTCCCCCGCTTTCTTTATTCATTGGTTTTGAATTTTTGTGACAGTAGTTCGAGACCGGGAAGCGGAGTCACAAGGCCCGGCACTCCCTGGAAATGACAAAGTGCGACGCACTGAGAATAGCCGAAACGGGAGCGTTCCTTATAAGCTGGATCGCTCAGTAAAGACAGTGTCGTTGTCTTTCTTTCTTTTTGTTTATTTCATTTATCTCGAAAACTCAAGACGGGAGATGAAAATGAAAACGCGAGACACTAAAGAAATCAGCGTATGCCTGCCTTGAGAAAGAATGCAAAGAGAGATCGAGAGTCTCGGAGCAGCGTCCCTAGAATCCCCGTCTTCCCTCCTAACCCGCGAACCCTCGCTTTTATGTCGCGGTTCGGGAGAACAAAGGAAGAGAAATATTTAGACATGGAGGTTTGCGCAGTGACTAAAAAGAAGAAAATAAACTCATCAGCGCACCTATATGCAGAAGGCGACGCACGTCCAAAAATTCCGTCGCTTTAGAAGAAGGAAAACAGCGAGGAAAAAAATAGCTCTCAGAGAAAGGAGGAAAAAAAGGACATGACAAAATTCCTCGCGGTATTATCGTTCCTGGAACGTACGCGTGAAATGAAGGAAGCAAAGGAGTGAATGGAAAACGCAAGCAAGCGGCAGAATGAGTAACACAACTAGTGGTGTGGGGATGTCACGTGGCAGACAAAAAAGGAAACGCATCCCTCCATTCCTAAGAAAAATAAAAAAAAAACTCGAGGTGTTGATCTGGCAGAGGGAGAGAAAGGAACCTACGAAGTGAGACGTCCCTAGCCCAGATCAGAGAACGGGAGTGTTCCCCGATGTCACACCCCGACACCCTTTGTTGTATTAAAGCGGTTGGGGACGAGCGAACACGCGTGCTCCCGATTTCCCCTACATAAAGGCACGAAGGGACCATTGGAACCCTTTGACGCGAACGCGCGCAGATTAGCGGCGCGCTTGTGTTTGCGAGCGTCTCCCCGTTCTCGGTCGGGTTCCGAGGGGGGCCACGAAAACCAAGGAACGACGACAAATGAAGCACGCGGCGTTCAGAAAACGACGGGCCTCGTTTGCCTTTAGGGAAGTTGGGGAGGGTTGCCGAGGGAAGAACGAGAAACAGGCGAGGAAAAACGCGTGGAAAGTGATAAGGAAAACAAAAACGGGAAGGCTTCTTTTTTCTTTTTTCTTCGAGCTCGCTATCTTCCTCATTCTTTTTGTTTTCTTCGTATGAGTGGCAGATGGTCTGGCATCGCGAAGCTCCCGGAGGCGGATGCGACTCATTTGGCTCTCTTTTCCGTCAGAGCGAGAAGAGAACGTCTTCGACGTCGCCACTTTGCGCTACGCTGCGAAAGTGTGTCGAGTGCAGATGAAAGAAAGAGTAGAGTTCGGTCCCTCGCTTTCTTTAAAATTGCCTCGCGAGCTCGCCTACCACCGGCTGCCGCTGATGGATCGCGCGCTGGATGATTTAGAGGACCCGTGCTACACAATGCCGCGCAGTTGGTGTATCTGGGAATTAAGAACGTGCTGCGGCGAAGCGGCGTGTCCCTGATCGTAAATGGCCGCCAATTTTTGAAAAACGACTACCCTTTTTCAGTGAGCAACGATCCCCTACATTTAACCACTTTGCAGGTCTATTTCTCTCGGTCACCTGCAGCCTGTTGAGCCTGTTGCAGTTTAAAGAACCGCTGCGATATACCTGACCAGTACAGTCAGAATGCATATTTTGTATTTCACGCTGTTCGAGTCGGGTTAGCGCCTTCAGATGTCTGTCAGGAAATGATACAATACTTGATATTAAGAAATCATGCCTAGGTACGGTAGATGACGTCAAATAGCCATCACCGTCATCATCGTCCTCTTCTTCTTAGATGTTACTGTGATAGACACCTATAAACGAGCACCCACATTTTTATGCCGGTATTGGTACAATATCAGTCGTTTACTGGTCTACGTCCATGTCGCTCAAAAACCTAATATAATACATAGTGCTCTATTTAGCCACGCATGCTAGTCCATACAGTACATAAGTGAACGTGAGGAAAGCTATCCTCATCTCACAAAGTGTTTCACCAGCCAAACAGTAAACAAATGGTTAGCAATGACCTCTGTTATCCACAATTTCAATAAGAAAAGAAAGAAACGCGGCGCTTCAGCCCTTTCAAAACTTGGCAACCCAAACGCCGTCGACAAAGATGCAGTCACATAAAGAGTACTATCAACGACGCCGAAAGGCATCAGCACTGCGGTAAAGCCGCTAGCCAAGAGACAAGAGAACGGAACGGCGAAGCGATCAAATATCTAAACGCTACGCAAGCAGCGCACACAGCAGCAACATCGAAGGCACGTGCTCGCACCACTTCGCGGTCGTTTGCGCGTGCTATACGACCACCACGTACGCCGCATACAACGACCCTACAGAGCACTCCCCTATGCAGTCAAGATGCCAACGACGAAGCTTCGTACACCGGTATTACCCTCTCTCCTCTCCTTACTCGCACACTGTGGAATGCATATGCGAGCTCTAAGCGCGGAACGCTCGGGATGGCCTGTCTCGTCGCATATGCCGCCACCGAGTGCACGTCCCTCGGTGCCTGCGAGAAGAGGACGCAGAGCAAGCAGGTCGTCGGCCTAAATTAGCGTCCCGACGAGCGGCAAGTGGCGCCGAGCACTGCTGGCGCTGTGTCTCTTAGTGAGGATCCGGGAACTTCCCATCAAGACCGCGGTACAGGGGCGCTTACGGGGCTTACCACTACTGCCTCGATGTGCCTTCGTTTTCAGGCGTACAGCTTGAGCGCCCGGATGCTATGGCTTGCTTGTTCCTTTCCTCTTGTTGCTTGATCTACGGCTGTTCATGTTTTTTTTTTTCATTCTCCTTTATTTTCTATTAAATTTTATTTGTCTGTCTGTCTGTCCTTTATTTTATGCTTACTTTGGGAGCGGAAAGGTTGTTCTGACTTACTGCTTAAGCTTTGTTCCTAGCAAAATATAAAATTAATGCGTAAAATAGAGAGAAGGGCCTAACCGAGATACTGTGGTTATCCGTGGAGTGGTGTCAACCCCTACGATAACTTGTATTTGGGGCTGTTGGCACCTTAGCTTACTTAGTGACTTTCTTCAGAGAGCAAAAAGCAACAATGTCATCTGTGTACCCACTCACATGCTTACCACATCTCGAAAGCGAGCTCCTTCCTTCCCTCATTTTTTTTAACACAAGTGTTCTTTGTATTTGCGAGTGCTTGCGCAGCGCACGTAAGTGTTGTCGATGAAGCTCTTAAAGCAACATGGCAAAGTACCAGGGTACAGGCTACGTTTCGTATCCCTGTTGTGCATATTCTGGTCGGGTGGATTGCGCGTTCAGATTAGCTGCACATTCGGTACTGATAATGAATATTTATTTGTTATTGCCAGGCACTTCCATGGTTAATTTCCCTGTATTTCTCATTTTATTCCCTTAGTCTCCCTTATTCAGTTTTTCTCTCTCTCTGGAAGGTAGTGGCTGGTGCGGTGCTGGGATGCTATGCCAACTACGCCCTTGATTTTCGTTATACGGCGCACTAATCGTAACACTTCGAGATTACTCGAGGTGTTAAAGAGTTAACAACTCTCTTCTCATTACTGACATTCTTTCAATGACCCGTCACTAGCAATAGCCAGCATTAAAAAACAGGAGTACTTAATTTCAATAAACCGGCTTCCAACAGCTCCTAATGCTGTCCTGGTAGTCATACCAGCCGTATCCAGGCGATAAGCCCCTCTATAAAATCGTATACTGTAACGTCACACTTGGGCCCTAAACACGGCGCGGCTAAATTAGATCACGAAAGACGCACGTTTTGTTCCTCCTCCTAACTTAAGTCACAACGAAGCAAAAGAAGAATGATCTGAACTTCATTTTCTCACCATGTTCGGGAACTTTTCATTATTTTCAGAACCACCTGACATGGCATTCTGACACCCACAAGCGACACTTCCCAGTCGTCGACAACGGGTCGCGAACTTCGTACAATCCAGCGCGTCCAGATCCGCTTCCTTTAATAGTACTGACAACTACAGACATCAATTCAAAAGCAACTCGGCTAGCACAAACTCGCCTTCCCAGCGATGACGCGTCTATAGACACAAAGACCGTGTGCGCACACAATCTTCGCAGCGGCCCTGACGGCAACGATGGACACTAACGGACAGTCAGCAGGATTAACACCAAGGTATTAAAGTAGAAGCACCGCCGGACGTGCGCCATGTCTACTCGAAGACAGCCGAGGCGAAGACAGCCGATATGACACGAAGCAAATGCTCCCGGACAAGAGATCGCCCCAGCTGTTGTCCAGTTCCACTGCCCCCAGCGCGAAAGATAACAAAAGAAAGCGCAGCCCGGTCACGTAAAGGCAATCTGAAGATCTGCACATTGCATCGATTCTTTTTCTACCATATTCCACTGATTCACTATTACAAAAGCAGCACTATGGAACGTTAAAAAAATAAATCGTAATATGTCAAACGGGTGGGAGCATCACACGCTAAATGAAAAGACTAGTTCGCGTCCCAGCTGCGGCCAGTTGTATTTCCAGCAACATTTATTCCATTTCTTTATCATTTATTTATTAATTTAGGTACGGATTAAATAACTTGCCCTTCTTGCCATCGTTCTGATTGTCTGTTGGCTTTCTTATTATTGAGTGCAGAGCTGGAATTTTTCGGAAAAGCGAAGTTAATGCGGAACAACAGTGGCATTCAATAGGCGCATTTCAGATTCTGTTAAAATACGAACAAACCGGGCGATATATTGAGTCAGAGTCACCCGTCTTTTTCCTCTCTTCCTCTCTCTCTCTCTTGGCAGGCCTCACATAGCATGGTACAGAAGACAAAGCTCTCCAATTTGTTCAGGTTAAGTTCGGCGCACGCGCCTCTGTTCACGGTAACCATCTTCCCCTCACACAAAACATTCCTTTTCCTTCACGTACACTTACTTCCATGTTTACTCTTTTGCGGAAGTCCACCGTTGAGTGATTAGTTAACAAAGAATACGGGCTAGCTGTGGTCGGTAGAGCACTCACGCATCTTGACAGCACAAAAACCTAAACGAGGACCACATATAAACAGGGCAAACGCTTGTCCTGTTTGTATGTCTTTCTCGTTGAATTCTGAGCGCCGCCATGATGCATTGCTTTTTGTATCGTCGGCAGGTGCTCCTTTCATGGTTTCTTCGCGCTGCCAAGGTGTGTGAGTGCTCCCGTTACTATCTAAAACGCGAGCTCGATATTTAACTCTTGTGCACCCCGCACGTCTTTCTCGTGTTACGTAGCACCGATACGCAAATGGTAATGGTCATACGTGTTGCTAGCTTATGCTTCAATAATATTTTTTCATCAAATCCTGAATCCAAGGTTCTCTCCCCGCGAATTCGATCTAACCTACACTACTACAACGTAATGCATAGGTTTAAAAAGAAAAACTTTTTTGGAGTTCTTTGCGAATTTATACTTGCCCTCAAGAGCATCGAAGTTTGCGTCTATTTTCAGGGCTGCCTCGAACAGACAGACACAAAAAACCCAAGATTTTGCAGAGCGCCAGTTTATCTTTAACCACTTCAGAATTGAGGCGGCAATATATGCATGTGCGGTCCCCGCGAGCCTTCGTCATACAGCAACAAAGCGAACTCCTAACCCGAGGCGAATAAGAGACGGGGCAGTTCCCATCAACCTCGTGAAAAAAATAAATAAAACAAAAAAATTTAACACCTCCATGGTCCGTTCTTTCATTTTTTTGCTTTTCTTTTAAACATCCCCATCGCGTGTTGTCGACCACAGCGCTGTCAGTCAAAGCGCCAGCCGCGGTTGCCCCCGATACAAAGCACGCAACCTCTCACGCCGTTTTAAAATTTCTCGCTATTCGATGCAAATATTTACATCAACATCCCCCCTCCCTTTTTTTTTTCCTGTGCAGCCGAGGGAAACAGTAGCCACTGCGGCTTTTCTCCAGAGCAACCTGCTAAATTTTGAATTTTTCTGCGCGTTCTGTTCTATTCTACACTTTCGACCTCAGCCCTGTAGAAGACTACGAGAGATTTCCCTTGTTGGACAGTTTTCTTTTTTCTTTGTATGAACACGCTTGTCCAGAGGAGTGTGCGTTCTCGCCGACTCCCACGTTTGGCCACCGCTGTCTTGTTGGGAACCGTGCTGCAAGGTACGTTGTTGAGAGGGCACGCGCAATCCGTGGCGTTCAGAAAAAGAATAAATATAGAGCGAGGCAAGAAACCAGAGAAACATAGCGCTAGACGTACACGTAGCAAGAAGAGGCAAAGCACTAGATAGACGCAAGTAAGGAAGAGGCAACAAGAACCTTCGACATTTGACGTGCGGTGAAGGAGGCGGCTGCCGCCCCAAGACACAGCGGAGGCCGGCGGCAACGTCGGGAGTCTCCCGTCCAGCACCGCAAGACCGGGATGCGCGCACAGCTGTCGCTGACGTATTCGCTTCCCTCCCGAATCGAGGAGGGAGAGCTCCCTACAGAAGCAACCCGCCGGGAACGATGGGGAAGGACAACGTACGTACAGGAGCGCGGTGTCGAACAAATGAGAAGGGAGGAGCTCAACACACGCTATACTATGCTGCGAGGGCACCACTTTACGTTACGTGTATGCTAGATGCACCGTGCACTTGTTCTTCCCTCCTTTTTTTTTTTTTTGTCTGTCTATCGTCTGGATCTACACTGTATGCCCGCGCGTTGTACTTAGTGAGTGGACATGTAGTAGCCCTCTTTCCAGCGGGACATCCTGTGCGTGTTCATGTGATCGCGCATTCAGAGCTGTAGTTGCTTTTGAGCCGGAGTTGCGTACTTTTGAAAGGAGACGCAAGTTCGCATACGACCATCATTCAGTGGTTTACTCCTTGTTCCATCACGCCTCTCATTTAGTCCCCATTTACACTGATACGTCCAACATGTACTATCTCTCTATTTACTACCGGTGGGGTCACGCCTACAGTCACTTCTTGCTTAATCCCTCTCTCAGGTCACTCATCGACTCGGGTCGGCAGGGACCACTACGCTCAACGCTAATTCATATTCTTTTGTACCATGTATAAGTTGATGAGGTAAGTCAAGAAGTTCGGGGCAATATGAAAAAGAAAAAAAAAAAAAGGGGGGGGGGGGGGGGCGACGGAATAGACTAACACATGATAGGTTCGGAATGCAATATGTCCTACACGTGCATCGTAAACAGCAAATTATGCCGCAACCTTGTTATTCATCGAACTCTCGTGTATTCAGAGATTCGGCCAGTGTGTGACACCACATGAAGTTTTCGCCTTCGCTACTGTGAATAATCACTCACTGGAGATGCAACGGTCCTCCTCAGCGAAACGGTAGATGATGCGAACTGCAAAGCGTGCCACTAAAAGCTGTCCCACAACGCATTTCAAGAATCGGCTGTGTAACCTTTGTGAGGTATTGCAGCTCCACTTTAAAAGCAGTTGGCACCTTTCGGAGAGATAGCAATAATCAACACCTGGCTTGCTTGCGTTACCTTCGGTGAAAACTTTGTGGCTTTCGCGACTTTGCTGTCGGAGACAGCGTCCGCGCCATTCGGCACCTAAAGCTACTGCGTTCGTGGTGTTAAAGCACAAAAAAAAATGGGAGGGGCGCATGATGGATGACGACCATTATAAGGACACCAAAACGCTCCCATAAGACTGCCCTTGATTTAGAGTTGTTCTTGTGTCCGTTGCTATGGCACATACCCACCCTGTGGGATTGGGCAAGATGCGAGAAGTATAGAGAGTTACCTCAGAAGTACTATGAAATGCCTATCGGAACCGCCCTGAATCAATTATAGATTTCACAGCAGTAGAGCATACATCCCCGTGACAATGTCCTGCTGAGGGTCCTGACTCCCAAAGACCACATGTTGAAAACGGAGAAGTCCAAGCAATTCCTATGAAAAGAATCTTAAAACACCAGCGCTACGTCTTCTTTATCACCGGTTGTCACTGAGAGTTGAAAAAAACTGACAGTTTACCTTTTGATTTTAACGGTGCGTTAGTGCTATGTAATGCGTATGTGAAATTAGCCCGATTTCCGCACTCTAGCGCTTTCATCTGCGTCACCAGAGCAGTACGGTAAGTGGTACCGGCAAGTACAAGCAGCAGTAATAAGCCATAAGTTATATTGGGTTTTAAGACTCAAAAGGGACAGTCCGCCGACTCGACCTCAGTTGAGCTGCAACTTCGTACGTCCTAAGCTTCATTTCCATGAATTCGACAAAGATAGGTCGACGCAAAAGTCGGGTTAATCTGGCCCTGCACGATGGTCTTATGTCCACTCGACGACAAGATTGGGACCCGACAAACCAAATCACCCTGTCTTCATCAACTTTACGTACACATGTACGTGTAGGCGATGAAAACCTACGGTTACTTTGCATTGCCAGGGCAGGACTGTTTGCCCCAAGTTGTATCTTCCTGCGTACGCGGAAGCGGCAGAAGCATAAAGCTGAGCTCGAAAAAGACAACTGCGTCGTATATCCTCGATCTTTTGATGCGACGCTCTTCTGTCTAGAATAACAAGCCTGCCCGCTTGTCGGGTCTCAATTCACGCGAACTTCCTTTTGTAACGGAACGACGGCTCGCCGCCGGTAGACGGGGAAAAACCACGACGCGCTTTGAGGCTCGAGACGCCGAGTGACCAGCCGGCGTGGCCGAAGCGATTGCTCGGCATCCAGGCTCTGGTTCGGGGACTTGCCCTTCCGCATCGCTCTTCCTCCTTTGGCTTGCAGCACACGCTGTTCTCCGCCAGCCGTGTCCATCAAAGCGCCATCCATCACATCAACTTTTATTAAGGCGGCCCTCGAGGGCCGCTTCAGGCATTCCCTCCTGCCGAGCTTTTTTTGCTTCGCGCTCGCATCCGCGGTACATCTGTGCTTCGTACTTCTCCCTCTCCAGCGGCAAATTGGCCGCCTGACACCGGCGGCGTGGGGGCGCCAGATGGAGCCACCAACCCCCCTTACCCTTCGTTCTTTGCCCTGCCCTTCGCTCTATTTCCGAACCTCAATGGTTGGGACGTTACGAGTGCTTAGTTTTTTGTCCATTTGTGTATATATACACACCCGAAGCGCCAAGCGTCGAGCCGAGGCTCGTATATTCTTGCACCTCCTTGCACAATATAGTCTCTCTTCCGGAACCACGTACAGTGCTGCCCTCTTGGGTGAGACTACGTTTTCAGAAAGTTGTAAGAAGCGTACAATTAACGGATAGACGTGCAATGTTTATAGCACGACTCCGCACAACACCATGGTCAGAGCGCATGTGTACGCGTGGTTCAGTTAAGAGAGTTTCAGCATGACCGGTGTTCCGGTACGCACAATAAAAGCGGTACCAAGTAATATGACGCTGGTAACGACATTTTATAATGTCTCATATACACCTTATCTCTCTTTGCGTGACTGTCGAAAACATAGTTTCGGAAGAGGCAGCTTGTTCGCATTTAGGCATCTACCGAAAAATGTATCACTGACAAAGTAAAATATCGTTGATTAACGCAATAACAGCACTTTGTTACTCTTTTCAAACTCGGCGCCAATAGTAGCTAATAAAAACCCACTTTGTGTATTTACTCTGTGTTTTCTGTGTACTGAGCCCACGTTCTTAAAGAATGATACTTCGCAAATCCGTAAACCTACAGCTGCTCTTACGTGCAGGGCGAGAGGAACATGACATTCGTAGTCAACTCTTTTCCACAGCTAGGTACCCGATGAAGCGCGGTTTGAAGTTTTCAGAAAATCGGGGCAAGGCAGTGTGCCCACGAATAATCTCTTCTTTTCACCAGTCACTGTGGCATTTAGCGCGCATTCAATGATATTCAACATCCAAGCAACAGGCTCGCAACCTGAATTCATCGTGTAGTTTCCACGTGAACTTTATTCAAAAAGGTAGTACGCATATTCAATATCTTAGATGAGGCATCAATCCAAGTAACACCCTCGAAGACGCAAAAGACAATCAAAATATCGCGTTCCATGCAAAACGCTACGCAAGTATCAACGTCCTCTGCTCTCAGCCTATTCACGTTCAACACTGCTTAACTGCCGCGAGTACGTGAGCTTGTGTGTCTTTGTTCTATAACTTAAGGGTTCCTCTGACGTAGATGGAGGTACTACCAGGAGCAATAAATTCGAGCGTCTTTTTAACTGGATGAGCCGGTGTAACGTCAAAGCAAAACTATGGACAAAAGAACAGAACCCCCTCTGAGCTTAACATACCTGTAAGACACGACTGCTCTCTTTGTTATTGTTTGTTTGTTTGTTTGGTTTGCAAATCATCTCTTTCTCTGTATAAACAACGCTGAGGAACTGCAAGCCAGTGTACGAGTTTTAGTTCCGTAGCCGCATTCGCTCACAGCTGTAGAAAACAACCATGTCTAAGGGTGCTGCGGAGCATGAACAAGCCGACGTCGCGGCCTACCTCTAAACAAGCACACGCACACAAAGCATTCCACCACGAGCAATTGTGTCCCCTGTTTGCCGCAACTTGTTTACTTCTTGTCAATCCGAGCCGCATTCTCTTACGCACGTCACAGAAGCACGCGTTCACGTCACGCGTCGCCCTGGGGCAGAAGAAAAGCCCGTAATGATGGTCTTGTTAGGCGAGCAGGAACTGGCACTGGTATTCTCAAAACAAAAAACAAACAAACAAAGCGCTGCGCCTTGAAGAGTTAGGCTTTGCCAGTAGAAGACCAGTGTGCACAGGTAAAGACAACACCGCGCGCACACTGCCTGTCACAAAGAGGAATATACATGTACGGCATGTCGTCTCTCAGCGCGGCTTCTATAGGTTGAGTGGTGCGGAGCTTGTCAAGTATGTTACCGGATGCCACTTGATAGCGCTTCGAGCGCGACACTCCAGAAACCTCTCGACGCTACGGTGAACCCCGACTGCGGGAATGACAAACGCGAAGCACAGGCTGGCTGTATATGCGACGCCGATTCGGATTTGTATTTTATTGCTGTTGTTGTTGACACGACAATAAATGATGCGCTGTTCGAACGCGGCACCGGTTCCTTTCTGTCTCAAGGAAATTTAGTGTTTCTCATATATGGCGATTTACACTGCGATAATATAGTGTTTTGCCTGAGGAAATGGTAAAGGACAGGTTGTTAATGTCACCTTTCGATTACGTTTGAGTGAGAATACTCCTTGTACAAATGAAGGGAATGCACAACGTTGCGTGCTTTCCGGTATCATCTTGCTCGTCTTCCTCACGAATCTTTCATGGATAGCGGAAACAGGAAGTAGGCGCGACTGTGCTATCGGTAACATCAATGAACAGCCCAGCTGGCGGGTGAGGGAGGGGGGGGGGGGGGGGGGGCTTGGCAAAGCACTGCAAAGTTAAGCAAAGGAGAAGCGATTTTTTTAAGAAAGCCACGCATAACGTTTCTTGTATTATACATCACAAACAGACGCAAGGAAACCATTAAAGCGCAACTTTCGATGCAAATGAAGTACCTATTTCGTCTACACCAAGCTAATCATCAAATTCACTCATTCCAATATCTCCTCCCTCTCTTTCTTTCGCTCACTCTTTCCATATCTATTCTTCCTATCCTATCCCATTCTCTCACTTTTTTTATATTTTCTTTCTCTTTCTGTGTTTCCCTTTCTTCCTTTCTTTATTTCCTTCTTTCTTATTTCTTTCTTTCCATGTATCTCTTTATTTATTTATTTATTTATTTATTTATTTATTTATTTATTTATTTATTTATTTCTCTTTCAGTTTCTCTATCACTCGCCCCTAGCAAGTTGTGTTACAATCGCCGGCAAAACGCAATCACATGGTTGCCATAAATGCATTCCTTAGTTTCCATGCCCTCCCACCCTCCAAAAAGAAGGAAATCTTTTAGGTCCCGTTTTCAGCTTGTTGACCTCGGTGTGACCGCCCTCAGACGCCTAGCAAGTAAACAAGCTCTTTTTTTTTATTTTTAACTACAGAAATCAGGCCCTCTTATTCCTTACCAGAAGACGCAGTGCAAAACGGCCACGCTACAACTGGTGTACCTCGATTGTATCCATAGCGGTCACAGAAAAGTCATGAACTGTAGCGATGCCGATAGGAATCTCGCAGCCGCTGACGTGATCGGTGTCTTGTTTCAGTGGTGAAACAGTCTCACGTTTCCAGCCCCGCCAAACTTATTCCATTAATTCGTAAGTCAGCGTGTACCCCCAAACAGTATAAAAGATTATGGTAGTTAGCGCCGCGCACGCTACATGGCGCTAAGCACAATTTAATTCCACGTATCTCGTACAAATTGCGTATATGTTTTCTATATCGTCTTCGATTGAAAAAATCGTCTAAAACGAGGAAGAAACGATGAAACTATGAAAAAATGACGAGGAGATCGTTATCAAGAATCTGTTCATCAATTCAAGCCGCCATCTTCCCCCGAACTTTTGTTCGGGGGGAGATGGCGGTTTGAATTGATGAACAGATTCTTGATAACGAGGGGGTGATGTGATGCGCCATCATGATGCCCTTCAAGTAATTTTCTCATAGGCTCTGTAGAGTTCCGCTCTGTACACTAATCAGTAGTTCATTTTGGAGTCATAAGGATATAGAAGCCGTGCCTATATATTCATAAAAATCGTGTGGGAAATAGGAAATTCTTGAAAAGCCTCCATCTGCACCTGCGCTCCAGTTGTGGTTCGTATTTTCACAAGAATCACGTAGAACAGGAAAATTCTTGGGATCGTGTACGGAACGTTTGTGTACGAATTTCTCACAAAACCATGAAAACCGCTTGCTCGCATTGTCAGCATGGTGCTACATACCGATTACTAGTGCCCATTGGTGCACCCGTGTTTTGTTTAAATGAAGGAATCATACTTAATTTTTACGCACTATCTCAAACTCCACATTATCAACCTACTTTTGATCTACAAAGGCGTTCCTCATTCCACACCCGACAGCCAGATTGACTTGTGGGGTTTAACGTCCCAAAACCAGCTCTGATTATGAGAGACGCCGTAGTGGAGGTCTCCGGAAATTTCGACCACCTGGGGCTCTTTAACGTGCACTGACATCGCACAGCACACGGGCCTCAACATTTCACCTCCATCGAAATGGAGCCGCCGCGACCGGGATTCGATCCCGCGACCCTCGGATCAGCAGCCGAGTATCATAGCCACTAGACCACCGCGGCGGGGCACCCGACAGCCAGACTTCCAGGCAAAAGACAAATGGAAGGGTGGGGAGCAGTGGGCGTCACCACATCGCACCTAGCGCTAACTTTACGCGCGCACCCGATAGAGCGGTCGCGTGGAAAAGCACACGACCCGATGCGTTCCTCTCACGGCAAAAGCTTGTCAATCAATACCGTGGGTGCACAACGACGCTGTGCATTTCGTCTGACCCGCCTGGCAAAACCGATCGCGCCCGTCCGCCCTATACTGCTTCAAATTTCTTTGGCGTAAGCCATCTGAAGTAGCTCGCAGCGTCAATTGTTGGCTTCACCGCGGCACGGTCACGACGTAACAGCGCGCGCAATAACGGCACTTACGAATTTTACCATAGTTAACGAAGTCAGTGAAACTTAGCAGCTTTGACGATATGGTATACCATCATGATGGCCTTGAAATAATTTTTGCAGAGGCTCTGTAGAGTTCTGCTTTGTACACTAATCAGTAGTTCATTTTTGGAGTCGTGAGGATATATGTAGTACGTGGTAAAGCATAAAATCTGAACGAAATTAGTATTCCAGAAGCTGGTGCAATCTCTGTCTACAGCTACGGCAAACACGTTCTATAGAAGCCCGCTAACAGAAGGCTTGAAAATATACCTGCTTACAAAATAAGTACACTCCTGTCAGAGTGCATTACATACTGAACTCCGCCAACGACACAGGGTACGTGAGTTTGGAAGGGATCATTTTTTTAAAGCACAGCAGCTCAGAGTGCGAGATGTCCATGTGTTCATCGTTTGATGCGCAGTTCACAAACTCTGCAGGCGCAACTCTCTCATGTTTTTTTGCAGGCAATCATTCAAGAGAGTGCTAAATCCCCGTATCATAGCTGACCGTGGAACAATAACCAAGGATATTTATTAAATTTATGCGCCACGAACGCTTAAGAAGATACACGTTTTGTCATATAAAGTCATCCGACAAGCTTACCAAAACTAAGTGTAAAATGGCTAGCTCTTCCAGAAAGTGTCCAAACGTTTCTTTATCAGGGCGAACAGGATGAGAGGAAGAGGATGAAGACGGTCATCAGCGATGTTCCCGCTGTTTCCCGCTTCGCACAACGACAGCTTCATCCAAATACGAGTTTCTTTATTCCTAGACGATGCTGCCAAGCGATGGGAAAGAAAGGGACAAGATCTCTCGTTCGCGCGAGCATTCGCCTCACACAGACGAATCCCTCCAGTTAGAATTCAGCGAACGCAGTCAAGAATTTCAGGTCCACAGGTGTCACGCCCATTTCGCATGAAAGTCACGTTCAGTGGCTCAAAGCAGGGGACAAGACCGGGCGAAACCCGACCGATACAGTTGCGAACAAAAGGACGTCGTTTGTTTCATCGCGTCGAGGGAGCCTCGGCAAGGTTTGCGTACTGCAACGGCTTTGTACTATCGCCGATGCCTTTCTTTCTTTTCTTTTTTTTTTTGCCTTTCACTCGTGAAAAAGAACGACATGTTTCCGAGCCAAAGCAAGCAGACTGTCTGCCGTCGCTTCCGTTTAAACAGTGACACGCGCTCACCCATAGGCAAACGGTCGCCATGACAACGACGCCACCACCTTTTGGGCCGACAACACGTTGCGGTGTTGTCACGGCAGGCTTTCTTTTTTCTTTTTCTCTCTTTTATTTTCTCTTTCGATGAAGCCCATAGTGAATAATAAAAAAGCGAGAAAAAGTAAAAAGATACCAAGGCAGGCGTATTTGAAGCGCGAAATGGCATAAGCGTCAGACAGTTGGTTCTCAAATGACGGTTACGAAAACCGAGCGAACTCATTCTGTTTTATTACTGAGTTAATTATGTGAACTGTCACTGCGCAGAGGAAATGTCGAGTTACGGACACCTACGTATCATGCAAGCGCACAGTCCGAAAAATTCGTCGGCTTGTTTTCTTTCGTAACATGTCATAAGGAAGGAACGAATACACAAGGACAGCAGTTCGACAAGAAGGATATTCTGTATATAAGCTTTTTGTATATAAGCCCCTTATTTCGGTAAGATGACTTCGAACAGGGGAAAACACTTCCCACGTGGGCAATGACAACAGACCAAGAACGTACGGAGATGATGCTTGCAGCAAAGGACGCACTGAGCATTTGCGCTGCTGAGATCTGTCATTAGAAGATCGGAATAAAACACGAAGTGCGGATAAATGCAAATAAGAATGGTCTTCCCCGTCCGCTCTTTGCTGTCGGTGTATAGGCCGACTTTCATTTCCTGCACCTTTCCTCCTTATATCTTCGTTTTCCTATGAAACTCGGGTTGTGAAGCCGTTGCGAACGCGAAACACGGCCAGGGTTCGTCACCGAGCAGGCCAAATAAATAATGACAAAAAAGTACAGCAGGACTGGCCAGCAAACACACCGGCGAAGCAAGACCACTCCTCTCCCCCCCCCCCCCCCCCGACCCTTTCCATCTACCTTCATTACAAACAACAATCATTCCCCCTTTCGCTTCGCTGTGCCCCTGGCCGCCTGCTGAAACCATACCGCACTTCTCTCTCTCGGTTGTGACGAATTCGTATCCCGGGGCAACCGCGAGACACAACACGAGCGCACGCGCGCGTCACCCAAACGCACGCGCCCACGCCCACAAACACCTGGCCGGCAAACGGCTGACTAGCCCAAGGGCATCCTGTCGCGCACGGGAAGCAGCGGAGGAGGACATGGCAGTATAAGGAGAGAGCGGTAGGGAAGTGGGGAAAGAAGCGAACGAGAGGGAGCTTCCGACTTGTCGAGATAGGGAAGTAACGAAGGTAAGAGAGCGAGAGATTAGGGAAATGCGCGAACAGTGGTGAAGGTAGCAGGAGAAGGGGAGAACTTCCCGTGAAGCTAGGAAAGGGAAGAAAGAGCGAACGGAAGAGTGATAACGGAAGGGAAAAAATGGGAAGGGGGCCGAGCTTGCTTGACCTGCGCGAGGAATGACAGAAGGAGACAGAACGGGGTGAACACAGACGGCCCTACGGCAGGGAGGCGTCCCATTTACATGGCCATCGCGAGTGAAGCGGCCGCCTTAAACCCCGAGCTGCGAGAGTGACTGACACATCACCCCGAGGGTGACGGCGAAGAGAAGCGCACGCAGCAACCTGCTGCTTCTCCCTCGAGACCGAGCGCCGGCCGCTGGCGAACGGATTGTTCGGGGCCTCCCTCAGTGAATCGGCCCGTCTCTAACCTTCTCCCAAACCACCCGGCATCCGGAGCTATAGCCATAACTGCTTCACTTCCTCACACTTCCCCCTTCCCCAATCGTTTCCCTCCATTCTTCTCAACTATCCCCCATTGATTCAGCGAGGCGGGACCCGGGGCGGAGCTTGTCGAATGGGGGCCGGGCTCGCCGCCGCCTGCGACGGCGTCGGGCCCGGGCCCTGCTAACACACTCGAGGCGCGGGCAGCGCGCCTGAGTGGCAGGAAGAGACCGCGCGTCGTGTCGCCTGTAAAGCGTGCTCTGCCTTGCGCCGGGTTGTGTAGTGGAGAAGCGTAGTTTCGCAACTTCCAATAAAGATTATTTTCGTTCAGCTTCAACCTAGTTAGGTGCGCAAGAGCCTCTCGCCTAGTAGCATTACGCGCGACATTTACGAATCAGCGAAGTCATCACATTACTTTTCTAGCGCGGTATTTTCAGGACGAATGTAACGGGGAATGATAGCATATAAGATCTCGACGCCTTGGTAGCGTTGCATCGCAGTTTGAAATATACGGGACTTGAGCGCATGCAGAGAATAAGGCAATGACGCAAAACGCTGGTTTAGCGCCAACACGTAAGCTACTCTGATACATAGATCCCGTTCCGTCTCACGTTTATCGCTGTCCTCTCTCCATGTCAAGCGTACACTTACCTTACACGTAAGAAAATCGTGAACTAACGATGACGTTCATTAACGCTTAACAAGCGCAAAGCCGGAGTATGCCACTGAATAAGTTCAGTTACAAAAACGAAGATGCCTTGTCCGAAACGTTAAACAGATCGTCTTCAGTTCTTCACACGAACAGGCATCGCCATCATTTCTCAGACTTTTGGCTTCTACACCACCATTGCGTGTATGTACCAACTTTAGACAGCATTTCAGTACGCTGCTCAACACCTTTAAGCGTATTGAGCAGACATTAGACACCTCTGTGCGACGGTCCACGGCATGCGTGCGGTGTGTGCGTTTCTTGAATATCGTGTTTACCGGCAAGACTCGCTACGGCACAGCGGCGTACATGGGTGTTCTAGCATTCTTTTTTCTTTCCGACTTGCGGGCAAACATTGCTTGCGGTAAGACAAAGAAGCAGCAGCAACAGCCAATACGTGAAAATGGGAGGTGCGGGCTCTGTGGTGCATTTGAGGCAGGCGCATGCGGTGACCATGTGACTGCTACGAGGGGAGGTGCTACCGAGCGATATGCAGATAGAAAGAGATGTCGTCCTTCTCACCAAAGGGTAAGGAGTTAAACGGCAAATGAACGTCGCTCATGTACGTACCTAGAAGACAAAACAGAGAAGAAACAAAAGAACAGGAAGGTTTGGTTAGCACATGGATTATCGGCGATTTACTTAAGCGACACGGTCGAAACGCGGCCTTGACGGGCTTGGAACTTATACTGGTGTCACACGGGTGTTTCGAAGGCCTTTGAACCGACAGTCCGTCGACTCAAAAATCATGTTTGAGCTCCTACACGGGCGGTGTCGATGGCCGTCGAGTCGATAGTCTATCGAGCTCGATAGACTATCGATTTGACAGGCATCGACACCGCTCGTGTAGGAGCTTAAACTTGTCCTTTGAGTCGATGGACAGTCGGTTCGAAGGCCTTCGAAGCGTCCGTGTGACACTAGTATTAAAATCTTTCTTGTACCGGTGTTACACGGGCACTTTTCATCGCGATCTGGGTCAATACGGATCGTTTTTACATGATCGCGATCAACAGTGCTCACTGGAAAGCTCCAACGTAATCCAAATCGAGCTTGGTGCCGAATCGGGATCTGGGAGCTATGTCGTAATACGCAGATAGCGATCTTTGTGGTCCCGATCGGGCATGATGCCTATCAAGAGTGACTGTGATCCCGAGTGATCGTGACCTCATCGGGCAAGATCACTATCAAGAGTGACCGTGTATAGAAGCACTTTATTCGAATTGAGCGTAATACGGGTCGCACTTATTCGTGCTGACATGCGCCCGTGTGACACCGGTACCGATTTATAATAGACATTACAAGCCCACGCTGCTTTACGTATGTCAACGCATACGATGTTATTTTACGTCAGTAGGTTTTACGTATTATGCACGTATTATGCACGTATTATTATTTACGTATTATAGTCGTTCTAACAGTGTGCGCCTTGTAAGCAGTGTCTATGCTTCTAAGGTTCTTAGCACACGGTACGATCCGGCAATGGATCCGACGTGCGGCGCTATAGGTTCCAGCACGCAGCACACGATGATTTGGGACACACGGAAAGAACAAACGAACAGCTCTTATGGGTACCACCGAAATCCAGCGCCACAGGGAGCATACGCTCGAGCGGAAGACTTCAATTCAATTTCATTTCGCCATCAGTGCGATACATAATGGCCGAGGAGCCCGCGGTAAAAGCTATCGCTCGATAGCTTGACAAAGCCGTGGACACCTGCGTGAAAAAAATAGTCCGGCGATATCGCAGCCGGCGGTATCGTAGCCGGTGGTATGCTTCGCTGTACAAGAACGTTGCCAATAAAACCATGTCTCTACTAATGCTAAACACACCACAAGAGCCCGCTCTCTGACGATCCCGCTGACAGCCACCGTAAGCAGCGGTATAGGCCTAGCTGGGTGGACACCGCTTGCGATCCAGCACGAGCTATTTGTGAAAGCACTTGCTTTTGCCGGCACAGTTAACAGAAGTTTTGTTATGTCGTGCGTTATTACTTGCAGTCACGTTCCTCGACGCTATCGATGTGAAGGGCAAACTTTCAATCGAAGCGAGCCGCTACGCTGAGGCGCCCGGTGACGTTTCTTGATTGCTAAAGTGCCCTCTCGAGAGTGGTTCCGTACTACGCGAAACCTTGCATATGTGATACACTTTAGATACGAGGGCGCCTTTTTTCGAGGCCCCTTTGATCGCGAAATCGAAATCATGGTTATCCTTTTATTCAATTATGAACTGTAAAATGCGTTGTGGCGAATATTTTTCCTACCTTCGGGAACTGGCAAATACCTCGGTATTCTTGGCAGGGGTGATCAGAGTTACGAGGTACCGGCCAGTGGTACCAGCCGGTAGTACGAGCATTCCAACGTTGCGGTCGTCAGGCCAGTCGTGCGTCATGTCAGGGGCATAATTCACGAAATTTCTCTTTTGTAAGTGCCTTTCTCCCATTGGTCAACCGGCTTCGCTAATTATATGCTCTGCAGCCCGATTTGCTCAAACATTTCTCTTACGAACATCTTTAGCATAACACGTTTCTGTGACCACGGGCTCTGGTGCCCCGGCGCGACGAAACGATCCTCGCCCTAGAGCCGTATAGCAAAGGGTTAGACATTGTATCGCATCCAAAATCGCACCCTTTGTCTCCTCCTTAAGGCCTATCTGAAGACAATGCTTCAACGCAGCGTTCGCGTGAAAAGCATATTTCGTCACCACCCGGCTGGTCCACCCGCCCCGGCTCAAGGATCGTCATTAATGCTGCGTTCTCTGTACACACGCGATGAAACCTTCGCGGCAGCAGCGGCGCGGTACGGTGATGAGCACGCCCAGGAGAAAAAGTGCTTCTTCGATATCGCGAATGTGAAGCCTGCAGCAGAGATCCTACGCGCTTGCGACAAACTATAGGCGACAGATGCAGTATTTCCCATGCACATTGTAGCAGTCGCGGACTATTAAAGTATCAATTTCTTTTTTCGATAACCATCTGGCACATACCGCAAAATGCTGCGCGTGAGAATAGAAATTCAATGCTTAGAGGGACAACTCATTCTGGCAACCCGCTCACTTGGCGCCTATGCTGCGCTGATGCCGCAGAAGTGACTGCATTGCAGATGCCCCTCTCTATGCTCTCGTGTTCTAATTGGATCCTAGCGGCGTGAGACGACCTTCAGTAGGCTCGGGTATGGACCAGCTTTCACGTTGCCTGCAGTACTGCAGTCGCATACAGTACGCATGCATGTGGGCAGACACTGTGACCCCGAGTACAGGGTTGGGTACGGATTTTTGATGACGGACTGCCTTCGTCACTGACGCTTTCAGACCGTCTAGACCTTGCTTTAGTAGTCATAACGTTATAGGAACCGAAAAGCAACCGCTAATCAAAAAGGTGAATGACCGCTGGCTTAGGTAGGTTTTAAGAAATACAAATCGAAGCAATTACACTCTACCCTGTGTATGCAACAATTCACCTTCATATTCGTGACAGGTGGAACATGGTCTGTGGAGGACTTGTTTTCCCGTTGTTTCACAGTGCAACGCAAAAGGTGATTGCGTAAGAGTTCTCCAATGTTCTCGACGAGAAAACCCCAAGCCAGCGCTTGCCAAACCAGTTCACAGAACTCGCCACTCTATCGTATGCGAAAGTCTAACGATTTCTTTTCAGACTAAACGAAAATCGGCAAGCAGTTATCGATCGTTTGGCCTCCAGCTAATAGTAGGGCAGCAGGGAAGGTTATACGCCATTATGAATGGCGTACAACACACAAGAAAGTACGACAGCCACCCGTTTTTTGTAGGCGTTCGCAATATCGAGGTCCCCGTGAGTGGCACTTGGGGGCATTAGGTGCCATTACCAAAGCAAACCCACCAAGATGAAATCGCGCCGCCAGAATTGTACTCGCTAGGGCACACGCGGTGTGGTATAATGATGCGCCCTATCACGCAATCGAAGGTAAACGAAACAGATTAGGGAATGCGTGTGGGAATATCGTTAGCGAGGGGCAGAAGCTTAATATTGATCGTGGCTTCTGAAAACAACCTTCGCTTTACTGGCAAACTTTAAAAAGGCATGTCAGTATGGCCGATCATCTCTCGTAGAAACAACAGCACCTACAAAAGCCAATTGTATACGCTACCAAAAACACTTACGGCTACGGCAAATCTGGTCATCGGAATCCCGCACAGTAGAGCAAGGGTTGGAAAAGAGAAAATGCGCAACTACCCATGAGTAGCACAATTAAAAGTATAAGGAGAGCTTCTTTCCTTTTAAGTTTGTGCTACAGACCGACCAGGACAGGGGCAGACCTTCGCCAACAAAGGAGACCGAACTTGAGCAAGGACAGCAAAAGCGGGGGATCAGGATGAATTTTTCTTCAACAAAGAAACATCCTTTTCTGAGAAATCCAAATGTATTTCCTCCTAACTTAGTGATACAAGTGGGCGGATGAAAATTTTCCCTTTGATAGAAGTCATAGCTACGTGACATAAAAACATTTCGTGTGGCCACGCTAGTATGCGATGGCGCGCAGTCTGCAAAAGAAGCAGTCTTGCGCACTCAATCCTTCGAAGACGTCGCGTCCACCGGAACACCCACGACTATCAGGAAGACAGTCAATCGACTTCTGATTAGTATTTCTGCCGGGCAAAGGAATGTGATCAGAGCCTGGTAATACATCCTTGATATCAACGTATGAGTATGGTTGTTCGTTTTCGGGTTGTATATTTGGTGAAGTTCGGGGGGATAAAAATCGGGTGTTAATTTTTCTCAGGGTGATAATCGTGGGGATATCGGGTTCTTTTTCTTTTTTTGCAGAAGAATTCCGAAATTCCGTATTTTTTTATTAGGTGAAGTCTACATACTCAGATTTACAAATGACAGTCGTTTAGCGTCCATGTAGCGCTATACGCTGCTTGCGAAATGAACTTTACGTCAATGGTGTCTACTTAAGCCAACAGTATATAACTTTTGCTGTCCGGAGGCAATTGTTATCTATAGCGTGTGTGCACAATAAACTCCGTGCAACATAAGAAAAGATTGGTTGGTATGTGGTACTGAAATTCGGTAAGAAATCGGGTTTAGCCTGAGGTTTAACACGTTCGGGGTGTAAAAATCGGATAAAATCGGGTTGCCACGCTGCACCCGTTGCTGCAACACCACAACCAGCACTAAGAGCTGTCAACTAGCATCACCACCTGTTTAACGCGATCTCAATACACGGATAATTCGAATTCGCTCACTGGACTGCACGTTAACTACAATGTACAAATTCAATTTGGGCTTACGCCTAGCTCGAAATGGCATGGTAAACGTGCGGCAAGTCTTTGCCACAGTTGCCTCCGATGATGTAAACATTGTAGTACCCCCATGCATTTTAGCTGACCTAGGGCTTGATAGCGACTTCGTCACTTTCTGTAGCTAGACTGCCGGTATGAGTAACGCGTTTACACGACAGTCAACCTACGATGGCGAGAGTTCATTCACTTGAAGACGGGCTCTTTCTGCATTTAAACACAAGTTCCGACAGTGACTTGCTGCGCGTCAGGCTCAGCGTCTTTACCCTTGGTGCAAAAGATCGAGTCGATTACATTTCGCGTAATCTGCATAATGCCGTGAAAACATAGACACAAGATTGCCGCCCTATACTGCGCAAGCACGCAAACACGTGAAAACTGCAGTCAGGTGATACGGGTGAGTCTAGCACCGCAAGATGTTTCGAGGCGTTTCTGCGTGCCCCTACCTTAACGCTTGTCCCTGTTTGTCACCTCCGTTGTCTGAAAAGATTTTATAGGTTATTTTACTCAGTATGGAGTACCAATTAGCTCTAAAATTCACCTTCAACAATATTTGGAACCAATCACCTCTTTGCGGAGTTGGTGATCCACGCAAACTCTCATTGTCGGCTGCATTGAAAGTGCACCTCATCAACCGCAGTCCATCGGCATTATTTTTTATTTCCAGTCACAAAAAAAAAAGGGGGGGGGGGGGGGGGAATTAACGTGCCGCTATCGTCGTGCTTTGTAGTGAATTAAAAAGTTTGCGGGCATAAAGTGGAACCAACTCGCTCAGGATAGGGTGGATTGGAAATCGTTGGGAGAGGCCTTCGTCCTGCAGTGGACCTAAACAGGCTGATGATGATGATGAAATTATACGGTAACTTAGGACGAGGTGTACATGTAACGTTATGTCTCTCGTAAAATAATACGAATAATTATGTGGATATTAATGGTAAGCCCAGCATGCGTTACAAGAAAGATGTAACTATAATGTCACGACTTCCCAGCGGAAAGCGGGGAGTTGAACATCCCGTGAAGCATTACAGGGCGTTAGTAAAGTGGTCGCTTGAAGGAATTTTCTGCAGTCGGAAATAAACAGGAGCCCCATTAGGTGAATAGACTACTGCGTCGACGTGTAGCTAGGTGCAGTTCCATTTTTTTTCGTTTTTGCTTTAACGCGATAGCGCTACAAAGCTCGCAACGCAGAAAGTCCGGTGTCGACGTAGGCGTCCGGCAGACATAATCATTTAGAGCTGCTACCGCCGTAGCAATCCGAAGCACACCACGCAAGCCCTCCGCCCCCCCCACCTCCCCCCCCCCCCCTGTTTCAGAAACAAAGTTTAAGTTCTCAAAGTAAAATAGGTTCAAAAAAGCGTGAACTGTGATTTCGCTAACACATATACACGTCATAGCTCTTACTGTGTTACGCTGAAACTGTTACTTATGTTAGCAGGACACTTATGCTACGACGAAACTCAAGCAAATTCAGCACTTTATAGCGAAGGCGCCCACACGGCGCCTTTGTATAGGCGTGTAAATCTACGGCTCGCGGATGTCCACAGAAGGCGCTTTGATGTCAGCACTAGGGCAAAACGCACCGCAGCACGCGCTCGCTCTTCACTGTCGTAGGATGCATTCCGTATTGCGCCGTGATGCCGGCCACACCACGGAACGTTACTATTCGAAGACAAAAATTCTGAAACCACAGCATCAGTTGCATATGGCCACTTAAAGGTTTCTCTCTCTCTCTCTCTCTCTCTCTGTGTGTGTGTGTGTGTGTGTGAGTGCGTGAGTGCGTGTGTGTGTGTGTGTGTGTGCGTGTGTGTGTGTGTGTGTGTGTGTGTGTGTGTGTGTGTGTGTGTGTGTGTGTGGTGTGTGTGTTTTCGGCTACACAAGACCGCGTTTCCGGATCACGGCGTTCTTTATAGTGATAGCATGCACAAATTTTCTGAATTCTTTTGCTAAAATGAAGACAGCATAATATACGCGACCCGCGTTAACTATTTCTCATTCTCGTTCTCTTCTTCCAGCACACTGTCAACGACCTGTCACCGCTTTCTATTACGAAAAGCTTTCCTCTTCTTTCTTCCGCCTCTTTAACGCAAGAGGACACTGACGACTCGGTGACAAACGATGCTCGTAAGCTGTCAGAAGTGCACGGCACCACCCCGGGCTTCAGAATCCCGTGCGAAGTTGTCGCCACCCGCTACCAGAAAAAAAAAAATAAAAAATAGCCGTCAACGCTCTATTAGTCTATACGGTTGCACGTGCTGATGTAGGCACCACCTCTAACGCTCACAAAGAGGGAAGAAAAAAGAAAAAATCGCGCAGGAGAAACAAACAAATATATCCCACAAAAGACAAATGAGCGCCCAAGAAACAAAGAAACAAACGACGCAAATAGAGTACAGCGTAAGCGGAGGCGTTCGGGTTGAAATCGCGAGCGCTCGTTTGGAAATAAATGGACTGCTGATGAACGCACGCGTGGTGCTCCCTTCCTGTTGGTGCAACCCCTTCCTCTGCAAGCCGAAGGAACGGGGGTAGCAGCTCCTCATCATCCCATCAGCACCCCCGTCCTCCCCCATTTTACTCACCGGCAAACCCCTTCTCCGCTGTTCAACGCTTCCGTCTTTTTGCAACTTTTAGAACCCCCTGACAAAACTGCCTACAGCTGGGCGACGATATAACTACGCAAGAAAAACAAACGAACATAAGAAAGCTGAACGAACAGAACTTTCAGGGCAACGAGATTCTTATTTTTATCTGCGTGAACAACACTAAGCAGTCGCGTCAAGAAAATGATACCGCGTGATCGCTGGCTCTGTACTCTTTCTTTCTTTTTCTTTTTCGAGAGAAAAGAAAGGCGTTATGGGCAATGACGAAAGGCAAATAAACAGATTGGCGAAACCGGAAAATACACGGGAATGGACAAATAACGGAACCAAACCAGCGAGCGATAGGGTCGAGTGGGTAGCCAAAGAAAAATGAAAAAAAAAAGAAACAGAAAACCGTACCCCTCGCCTATTCTAATTCGCTTTTCATCGTGGAGAGGAAAAAAAGGCACACCATATTTCTTAAGCGACCTGTCTCCCTCCATGCGCCACCCCCACGCACACTTTGTTCCTCACATCTTTCCGTGCATGCGAGCGCGCACATCTCGCCTCCATTTCCAACCGAGCACTTCTAGATTCTCAAGTGAGAGGAGACCTACAAGAAATAAAGAAAGCGGAAGAGAAGACCTATATCGGCGGCTCTACGAGAGGGAATGAGAAAGCAGTAAATGAGCGTGAAAAAGGCGCCGCAGTTCATTTAAAGCATGGAAATTTCTTATATATTTTTTCGAGGCTACTTCCCCCATCGCTGCGTCGCTCATTGTTCGCTCTGAGGAGCGTGCGAGAGATGGATAACGCTAATTGAACTCTCACTGCTCACCGCGGGAGCGGAGAATTCGGGGGCAAACATAAAAGAAATAAAAGAAAAACTGATTCAGGTGGCCAACTTCGCGGGGCATATAGTAGAACGTTCGCAGGAACGCGATGAAAGAAAGCGTAGAGATTTATACCGCCGCCTTCAACCGAAAGAGTATTTGAAGAGCTCGACGAACTTACTGTTCTGTTCTACGAGCCCCTTTTGTTCTCACAGCTCTTGTCATGTCACTGAGCATCGGGGAGTACAGTTCCGGGCGCTTTAATTACCCTTTCGTCGACAAGGGCTCTCGCGTGATCGTCATGCATTAATCCCTCTGGACACTGTGAGCTTTCAACTGCACTGACACGGAAGAACATCTAGCAGCAGCAAGCTCACTTGGAAGCGAAGAGGGACAAAAGACATGAACATACGTTCCAAGGCGTCGTAGGCCGGATGTGAAGGGCCTGTCACGTGACAAACGAAACGTTAATATTTTCAATTTTTCTTGAGGAGCGGCGAACTTGCTGTACAAACTGCCAGTGATGCAACGGTGACATTGCGAAAATGTTAACTTATTCTGCGAACTACTGCCTAATATTTCTTTTGCTGTTGGAGTTTTGCGAGTAGGCCGGCCGCCTTCGATAATAATGTGCGCAGCTTCAGGATTGGAGGAAATTTTCTATCGCATAAGAACTTTCTGTGAAGTCCGCTAGCGCAGGAAACCTATTATTTCTTTATTCTTTTTTTAATGTAGAATAAAAACTTGCATAACTGAATCTTTTGAAGTTTTTGCATAACTGCATAACTGAAGTTTTTGAAGGCGTACACAAAGCTCTTATATGGACTTCAGTGGACAACACCGCATCTCAACCATTCCCTTCGTGCACCAGTCGCGTCTATCCCTCTGAGCTACACCAGGATCTTTTATGACACCCTCGCTTCGTCTGGATGCCGCCCTCTCCACCATCCCATCATCGCTCTCAGAGCCTCAGCGTTATTTCTTTTCCCCTCTTCTCATCACTCCAGCGGTACACTTCAAGATCTCGCTTCGCTCACGATAAAACTGCGTCAGAGTTCCATAGACCCCGGGGCGATGACTCAAAAACTCGAGTAAGAACCGAAGCCTTCGCCGTCACTCCGCGCACAGCCCTCAAAACTCAACGAACGCGCAGGACGCCGATAGACTTCGGGGCAGTGCACACACACAGACAGACCAGAAGAGTCCGGCAAGAGAGTCGAAGCCAAGGGTCGAGCTCGCCCTAACTTCCCCGTGTTGATCTTTTACTCAGCTGGTTCATCGGTGGTACACCCTACACCCCGACCTCTCGAATCACCTCGACGTGCTCTCTTATCCCTCGCGAACCATCGCTGTCTTTCTTCCGAAGAAGGCGTATAAATACTCGTTTCCCGCCTCCGTCGCTTCGGCAATCGGAGCTGGCTTATAAATGTATAAAGATATATACGTGTACAAGTGCAGACACAAGGAGCATCACGGTAAGGAGAGGGTGGGGGGGGGGGTCGTTTATACACCGCCGGGCGTTGAAGCGCCGAAGCGGTGGCGGCGGTGCTGTTAATCCGGTTAGCCCCCGGCCGAGGCGCCCCGAGTCCCGGTTCGCGATCGAGTGAACGCGGCCTTGCTGTCCTTTTCTTCGCGTCACACCATATACGAACACGTACTATGCCCGACAACCCTTCCGACCATCCTCAACAGGAAACCGTGTTATGGCTCTTTGAGAGCGAGAGTGATGTAACCCTCGACTCACCCACCGCCCCGACAGAAGGACTCGTCTTTAACCTCGAGGCTTCCGAACAACCCTGACTCCAGAACGGAACGTTTCAGCGCGGGGGGAGTTCGTTAGCGGAATGCGCCGATTGGGAAGGCGCGCGCGTGCTATCCGAGCCCGGAGAACACGAAGGGAAATCCGCGTGAATGAGTTACGGCCGTCTCTTGGTGCCTTGAACAGCGAGGAGGAGAGAATCAAGAAGCAGAGTCTCCTGGGCGCATGCCTTCAAATCGTCGAAGCAGTAAGAATGTGAAACCTAATTCGGAAGCTTTCATGTCCCGTCGAACGAAATACTCAGCATCGTCGTGCGGAGGTTAGTACCAAGAGTCACGTGACCTGGTGATGACCTCATCGCGTGACATCGTGTAATGACATAATCACGACGTCGTGAAGACCATGTCATATGATATGGTCGTCAAAATAGTGGGTGCGTCGATACACTTGTAAGGGCCGTATGCCATGTACTTCGCATTCAGTACACATAAGGAGACTTAAAAGCGCCGCTGTTACCTTTGCCCTACTATGTAAGCAAGCAGTGGCATGGGGCAAGTGTGACGTGTGGAATCACGTAATCAAAGTTCGAGCTGTATACGACCGAACTTCTCCGATCATTGAAAATGTGCAACTACCCGTCAATGGACACACGCTGGTGCAGAACACATGTCAGACAACAGTAAAGAAAGAGAACGATGAGAATACGGTTCAATGCAGGAGGATATAGACTTGCAAGACGTGCCAGAAATTCTCTCTGGCCGAGCAACTCCACTAGGGAAATTCGAGGAAGGCATCGCTTAATAGAGCGCAGCGAAGAAGGGTAAAAAAACAACCCCACACCCGAAAAATCTGCTATACTGAGCTTTCCTGAAGTGACACATCCCGTGACACCAATGAAATGATAGACTCATTTTGGATACATCAACAAGCCCACAATTCTTCTGGCTTGACTACAATATCCTCCTGTTTCTTCGGGCATACGAAAAACATACGCGTCTGTACCTATCCCTGCATGTGCGAAAGCAACAGCTACATCACTGAACTGAGATTGAGTAGAAGCAATGTCGCTGTTACAACAGCAAATAGCCATTAGCCGTTATTCCCCACCATTATTCGACACTTATCCGCCGACAGTCAGCATTGATCAGCATAAGCCTTTCTTTAGCTAACACTGACAGTTAATTATCCATGTTTAGCCATAACTATATCAGCATTACCTGTACCATTCAGCCAACTATAGCCAACACTTGGTGATTTCAGCTATCACTACCCAACATTGGTCAATGCTTCTGCTAAATTTCAAACAAATCAGCGCAAACAAAAAGACACGGACGCAGAGAGACTGGACAGGACAGCGCCCGTCCTGTCCAGTCTCTCTGCGTGCACGTCTTTTTGTTTGCGCTGATTTGTTTGAAATTTAGAAGAATGCAAGACCAACTAGCCCCGCAACGTGTTCTGCTTGGTAAATGATACTCAGTGCCGGTAGTATGCGACTTAATGATTTATTATATGCCCTCGCATAACAGAAAAAATTTCTCTTACTCCAGCTTGCTTCCTATACTGCGTCACTGTACGGCGAAGCTACTGCGTATCAGCACTTGCGGCTGTGGAAAGAACGCACTCGAGCAAGTAGACAGCAGAGTTCAGCGAACTCGATACCCGAACGCTCCTGCCCGGTGACTCTGCGTTGTGCGATGAACACGTAACGCGCGGCGGCGACAGTTGGTGTGAGAACGGGCGCACCTGAGAGGCAGAGTCGATGTCACTCAGGTCTAGCCGTGCGGGGCACGTCGCAAGTAGGAAAGCGTAGGAAACATACGTGTATATTTGCCAGCGAGTATGAAAACTAAATAGAGAAAACGTAAAACGAAAGATCCATAGAGAAAAGGCGGGGTGCGAACAGCTACGAAAGGTGAAAGGCACGGAAGAACTAGGCAGGAATCCGAGTATCCAGGGTTGCGCCCAACAGAGATGTCGCGCGCACCCCGCGAGGTTCAGAAACACGAAAAGTGCCTTGACGCGACAACGTAGTACACCTGCCACTGCGTTCGCCGCGAGGTGCGCGAATGATGACACGTGGTAAGAAACATGGCGCGTCCGAATGCCCTCGTCGAAACAACGTCACTACCGTTGACGGATGGATAGATGTACGTTGTCAGATGAGGTGCTATCAGGGCGACGATGCACTAATTCCCACGTTCGCTGAATTAAATTGCCATATTCGGCACACAGAACTATTTGGAAGCCGCAATACAGCGCGATATCCCGAATTCCGCGCACGCAAGCGCCTCCGAAACGGCGTTGTTGCACACTGACACATACTTTTGCTTTGGCGTGTTGACGGGGGTCGCATTATTGATTGATTGATGTGTAGGGTCTAACGTCCCAAAACCAGCTCTGATTATGGAGACGCCGTAGTGGAGGTCTCCGGAAACTTCTACCACCTGGAGTTCTTTAACGTGCACTGACATAGCACAGTACACGGGCCTCAACATTTCGCTTCCATCGAAATGCAGCCACCGCGGCCGGGATTAGATCCCGCGACCTTCGGATCAGCCGCCGAGTGCCATAACCACTAGACCACCGTGGCGTGGCTTGACGTTTAGGTGGTGTAGACCGGCCTCCTCAAGCGGATACGTTGGAACTTTCTCGGTTAATAACACGGTGAAAGAATGAGCACACAACGACCTGAGAGATATCCACATCCAAGACATCCGACGACTCGATCGCGCCAAACAATGGCAGTCAAGTCAGAGACACGAAGTCGAAGAACCATTCCGTTCTTTGGAGATGTTAACGTCTGTTCAGACGGGCCGATATTATTTACCTGTAGTGTTATAAAAACGACTGTGTTGTCTACAGAATTAGGCAATAATGCAGCGAACGGAACCTGTATAGAATATCCTCAGTCATACGAATATACGTTATAAGGAGCACAGTTCTTTTTATACGCGTGAACAGGATTCTCCATTAGGAAAAGGGAAGTGTCACCGCTGCACCTTTCGACTGTCCCTGTATCTTCGCGCCACATACGGTCTGATTTCTGGTTTACCTCAAAAATCCAACTTTCAGAGATAATATTGCAAAAATATAAGCAATAATGGAGTGAATTTTTCTAAATACCACTTAAAACAACAATAACACGAAGCACAAGCTAAACGACTGAGCAATAGAGCAAAAATGTTTTAAAACATTGTTTAGAAGCCGTTACGCACATCGCGTGAAGATCGAGAGGCCCCAAAGACAGGATGTAGGCACTGACTTATTCGCTAACTCTGGCGAATGGTTACAAGTTGCGCTTAGCCCCTGTTAGCGCAATCCTGGCTTAATGTCGTTTAGCAAAGGTCACTAAAGCTTAATTTTGGTTAGTGCTTGCTTGTCTTAGCTACAGCTATCTTGGCTGCAGTCATCTGGTGTGTTGGACACTGTGAGTGTAATCCTGGCATCATAAAGCTGGCTAGTGAGCTAATAGTGGCTACTGTTAACTGGACTAATGTTCAATAATGTAGGCTACGTCACCTAAAGTAGGTAGCTTTGTTGCTGCTGCCGGGGATGAGCAGCTAATGCTACGTGTACTGAAGAGTTCGCCAGCAAAAAATCAACGCAATTGTTTTCCTGTTCGTGGCTACGTGATTTTTTTTCTTCTTCAAAACAACAATACGATCTAGGAAACCCAAAACGAGGTCCGAGGAGACCAACCTGACAGCGGAATTTATCCTCACTTAAAGAACGTTCGTCGACGTGAGTTTCAGCCTGCGCGTAATATTGAGGGGTACAACTTTCGTTGAAGAGACACGGTCCAAAATACGGTCATCTTGCTCGCTCGGGAGGGAGGTGACTGCTGCAGGTCAGGACGAAAGTGATGACGCCGAAAATCACCGGCTTGCTTTCAAGCACGGTGAGGTTAAGGTGGTGCTTGTCGAGTTCTTTTCGACCATTACGATAGCTCGACTCACTGAGAATTTTGTGCTTTTTTTCTTCCTTCTTTTTTATTTGCGGCACACGTTCATACTCGAACACAATCACAGGCAAACGCACAAACACGCCACACTTGGCGTCCACACTGTGAATCGCCTGTCTCTCGTTGCCATTTTGGTGCATTTTCTTTCGATCTTATTTGTTCGTTCTCTCTACCACACAGTGAGCTACGCTACCCGCCAAAACAACCCGTCGCTGGACAACCCTGCAGAGTGCAATGATGGGTCTTTCCCCAACTAGATTGATCACACTCCCCTCTCTATGTAACGCCCAAAGCCACCTTTCCCCTCTTTCGCTTCTTTTGTGATACGACCGTTTTCTGTTCAAACTTTGCCTCAAGTTTATTTGGTTTATATCGCGGAAACATTGTCAAATTCGAATCCCCCTCTCGAGACTTCACTGCGCAAAACGAAGCAGTGGGTAGTTGAGACCAGAAAGGGACTGTACTCAGACGATTCCGGGAGTCACTTGTTTTCATTTTTCTAAAAGGAACCGGTCCTTCCAGACAAGCATGACCGTCGCCAGCAATATCCTTTTGAGTTCGATAGAGATTGTTGCGGAAACAGTCATTATTTTTATATACGTCGCGTCATCGCTTTACGATCTTCTACTGGACGAAAGAAAGAAGAAATCCCTCCCCTTCCAGGCAGTGTAGTGAAGTGGAATGTTATCTGTCTCTCTCAGAAGGGTGACGTCGTAGCTCGTAGATACATACTTCTCGTAAGGCACTTTCACGGCATGAGACCGAGTGAAAGTTGGTGCAGCGTGTATAAATACGAAAGATGACTTATTAGGCAGTAAAATCAGTCAATCCTTGCCATTTATTACCATGCGTTATCTGAAAATTGAGCAAATTATCTATGAAGATGACTATCCAAGGTGTGTGGTAGATTATACAAATTGTCTGATTTATCTTTCCGCCTTCTCTCTCTCTCTCTTTCATGCGAAGTTTGTTATGTAAGGCACATGTTTATTGTCACGCAGTGTTTATTGACTACATTGTTCATAAATAATGCCGAAATGTACCCAGTCCGGACTAACTCCTTCTCAGTCCGGATGTACCCATCCCCGACCGAGACGTCGAATGCATGACATTAAACGTGAACGCACAGCCGTCAACAGAACGGAAGTAACGTTTGACTACTGTCGAAGTAATAGTTGTGGGGAAGAAGATCATGCGGAGTAAATTATCACGTGGGACACGTAGGTTAAACATTCTTCGATAATTCTTTCGATTACTGTTTGGGCTAATGCAACACCGGTGTGTCAAACCTAATGCAAATGCCATTCGTCTTAAACAGAGAGGTAGTAACTGCCGGAGAAAACAGTGGTATAAAATGAGAAATGAAATCTGCAGCGTAAAACCTAGAGCATCGGTGTTCTTGTGCTGGTATCCCGATGCTCGATCCCTAACATCCTATGCGCATTTACTTTATTTTAATATCAAGCGTGCGAGTTATTCCGCAAGGCGATAGCCGGACTAGCAGCCGCGATGGTCACTAAAATCCCGGACGGGACGACCAAAAAGGATGCTTCAGCTTAAAACGTTCACCCTCCAAGCTGTGTGCGGTACACGTCACAAAAACACCAGGTGGTCAAACACTATTCGCAACTTCCCCTTACGACTTGCCTTTTAACGTCTGAGTTTTATGGTAACATTGATCCCTCAATCTAGTCGTCAAGACGCTCCCTCCAGTCTCGCGTTCAGTCCGATAAATATGAGCACGAATGATAAGCGAGACACGACGCGTCCTTATGCCTTACGTCGGGGGCCGCCTCCTTGCAACTCGTCCGTTTCCAAAGGACGTCGCTGACGACTAGGGAGCGCTGCTATCTGCGGTAACTCGATTACCGCACTCCGAACCCCTGGGCGTGTCATGCTACGGCCAAACTTGCGTCCACGTCCCGAACTCTCGCACCTCTCTCTCCCTTCCCTTTTTTCCCGGTTTACCCCACATCGCGTAACGTGATTATAACGGAGCTCTTTTTCTCGGTGCCCCCGGGCGAATGTCGAGAACGAGAGAAATGAATATGGCGATAATAAAACGAATGCTACGAGATGGCAGCCGCGTCCGCCGTCTTTCGTGGCCGGACATCAACCGTGAAAGACCCTCAACTTCAACCCTGTTCAAGTTACAAAAGGAGCGTTGTGTATGAAGGCTATTGAAGGATTCTTAGCGCAACACATTTTATGTTTCTTACTAAACATTTATCTAAATCTGAGCATATGGCTTAAATAAAATACCACATCAAGATAGGCGGTGTAAAAATTCGAGGATGATATATAACCACGCGTGACTTTTTCTTTCCTTTTTCTTCTAAAGGGGGGGGGGGGGGGGCTAAGGCGCTTTTGGGCTCTTCGCCAACATGATCATGCTAAAGCTATTTCTTGAACGGTGCGTCTTCATTATGTTGCGCAACTCGTTATTTCACGCTAATAATGTGTTTTCCTAAATATGTGCGCTTTTGGCTTTCCCGCAAGCTTAGTGTATCTGCAATGAAGCACGCTTTACAGAACAAAATATATGGTGGTGTAGACTGCGTTGTAAAGAACTGACGTTAGGGAATCCTCCTTGGCTTCAGTAATCAGTAATCTAAGAAAAAAGTGGTGTAGAAAGAAAGACAAATAACTAGAGGAAAAGAAGAGACATGAATAAATTATTTAAACATGTTAAAACAATTGCTGGGATTTAACCTGGTAAAACCGCGATATGGTTATGGGGCACCCCCGTGCGCAGGATCACCATTCGAGCATCATAACCCACAGTAACACCACGGCCGACTATTTTGGTACATTTGGACTAGAAGGCGAGATTATTACTGCGTTAACAAAGAGTACGTAAGATCACAGTACTAGTTTTGAAATTAACGTCGCAAGGGCACGGCGCTAACAGCGGTACCCAAGGACCACGGTGCCAAAAAAAAAAAAAAAAAAATGAACGCATTCGTTCAAACGGAAAGTGAATCGTCCAAGTGAGTTACAACTCCATTTGCTTTTCTCACAACCCTAGCCACCACGGCATTTCTTACGTGCACTCTTTCATGCCAACATTAGTGCAAATTTACCTGGCATCGGGCCCTAGATAATGGGAACGGATTCCTAAGTTAGTTGTGCCTAAAGTGACACAACGTCGAACTGTCTGGAAGCACAACAGCGTAAATCTGTCAAAAACAACAGCAACGACGACGACGACGACGACGACGACGACGACGACGACGACGACAACAATAACAACAAAAAGCTGAAGTGTGCATATGGAGTGCCACTCCACTTCAGAGCCAGCAGATAAATTCCCGTGCTCACATTTATTATTCTTCTTTTCGTCATTCTCATAAGAATCCACCACAAAAAAAAAAGCAAGGTAAGAGGTGCCACCGAAAATACATTTGCCTGTGCTTCCAACCAGACCTAAGTAAGCCGGTCAAGTTTGTCGGCGCTCTCCGCTGAAGGAACGGGGCAACAAAGGAGCACTCGGAGAGCAGCTCTGGAGTGGCGCAAGCTCATTGCGAAGAATCCTAGTCAAATAGACGAAAGTACACCACTGACCTGCAGAAGACGAGGTGAGAGTGTCGCAGGAAAAGACAATGGGTCCCTTCCTTCAGAATAATGCTGCTCGAGAGACCGGGACAACGATGACAGCAAATGCCGAAACTAAAGAACTACAAAACGGTAAAGTAGTAAACTAAGAACGTCGAGCCACCAGCTATGCAGTTTGGAGCTCTCGTGTGTGAGGATCTTTCCTGAGAACTAGGGAGCTTCGTCCTCGTGAGCTACCCCGGTAGCCACGGTGAGGACCTCACTCGGTCCCGCTGTACATTTGTAGACAGAGGAACAAGAATTTGGGAGACCAAAAAGGGGACTGACTGACTCGGAACGGAGCTCTCGATGGGAATATGGCAGGAGCACGGGCTCAACACCCCTCGCCCCTCTTTCTTTTCTTCCCGCCCCTGTCATTTGCTATCAGCAACTTCCTAGTTTGTTCGTTTTTTTTTCTTGTGGACTGCCATACACAGTGGACTCTATAAAGGAAGAAAGAGACGGAGAGATACTTTGTTATGGCTACTTGGATTCTGCGTGCCCTTAGTGCGGATGATTCAAGGTGTACTGGTGTTGGCTCGATGTGATCTATCTATCTATCTATCTATCTATCTATCTATCTATCTATCTATCTATCTATCTATCTATCTATCTATCTATCTATCTATCTATCTACATGCCTGCCTGTCTGTCGAAGACGAAGAAGAAGAAGCCCAGATGGCGCTGCTCTGTCTGTCTGTCTGTCTGTCTGTCTGTCGAAGAAGAAGAAGAAGAAGAAGAAGAAGAAGAAGCCCAGATGGCGCTGCGCACCACGCTAAACCTTAACTAAGACACAGTGCGAGGACTTCTGTCAAAGCTCGCCCGCTCCCACTTTGTCCTCCAGACCCAGCCGTCCTCACAGAATCCGCCTCACTGTCACAGGCCAACGGCCCCAGATCTCCGTCGCGATCCATTGCCGGCGGCTCCCTTGGCAATGCTGCGTCATCGCCTTCGACACTAAGTGGGCCCATCCCCCACACGACGTGCGTGTTCTCCCGTTCGCGCGAACAATTAAATAAGGGGGAGCAGAAGCACAAGAAGATCGCGCGAGGGATTCCACACTGGCCACAACAACGTCCACAAAGATCCAACGCCCTCTATACGGAGGGACATAAGGAAGACCAGAAGCGTCCTGGGACCCAAGAACGAGGACGCGTCGAGTGCCTTAGGTACGAAGCAAAACGTATTACCCAAAACCGAAGAAAGAGCCGCTCTTGCATGAAATTGGTCGCCCACTCTTTCCGATGAACACGAACCGGCTTTCCCGTGTGTCCATCCCACTTCAATCCTTCTCGGACCTTCCTACGTTTGTAAAGAGCGAGCCGGCGTCCCCTAGAGAGCCACGGTCTGCACGCCATCCTGGTCTACCTCCCCTTCACCCCCTCCCCCTTTCCTATGCTGAATGCAAGAGGGAAACGCCCAAGGTGGTCCTGGCGCGCGGAAGGAGACCACACTTCGTCGTCTCAACGGCGTGGGCATGGGTGGTCAGAGTAAGGGTCGACGATGTTTGGACAAACATACTCAGCTCCCGAACGCGGATTACGCGTCCCCTGTTCCAGCGCTCGCCTTTGCGACACTATACGACCCAGAATGTGTGGAAAATCATGCATCTATACGCATATACTATAGTGGGCAGGGTTGTTTGCAAGCGTACGTAGCTACTTGACGTCGGGTCACTGCGGTAAATATGCCAACGTAGTCGAGGGCACTGGTTTGTGGAGTGGCTCAACTTGAAGATGAAGATTATTGCGCCCTTCCTTAAATTATCACTAAAATTACATGATAAATCAATTTAAACCTATTCGTTATTATAGGTGAGTGTAGACGTCATTAATTTTGCTATCACAGGCTCACTATTTAAAAAGAAATGAGGTCACCCGCAAAGGTAGTCTAGCAACTGCGGTTTTGAATTTCTGAGCTTGACGACGAAACTTCGTTTGCCAGGCCGTGACGGCTGCATTTTAATGGGGGAGAAATGCAAGAACTTCTGTATACTTAGGTTACGGTGCAGCATAACAGGTGGTAAAAATTATTGTGGTGTCCTCTCCTACGGCGTACCCCATAATCGTATCATTCCTTTGGCACGCAACACCTATGATTTTAATTTAAGAGCGTAAATATGTGTTATGAAGGTTACTGTGGTAATCCTGACTTTATAACAATTCATGCAACTAGTAGCTGTTGCGATCTTTGCAACGGACTATTCATTCTGCATGTTTGAAACACTTATATGTGTTAAACATAAGAGACTCGTTCACCAAATGTCAAGAACTGCCATGTGCGTTTATATATTCCTTTTATTCTGGATAGAATACCAGTATTCTCCTTATTATATAGTGGTAGCAATGCACTGTGAGTTATGCCATTTGTGAAAGCTGTCAATGGTGCAGAGCCAGTCAGCGCCTTCTCAAAACTTATAAACTGTGTCTTTTTGTAGGCTTGTGTTTTGTTCAGTAGTTGTGATGCTGAACATGAACATGAAAGCGGTAAAGAACATCAAACGTCGCCTTATATATCTTTATCGCGTCTTCATTCACCAAGATGTTTGTCATTTCTTCTCCGTTGCAGGTTCAATGCTGAGTGACGTAGACGGAGAAGCCTTTGCACGATCGGCAATTATTTATTGATTCGCTAACAGGCGTCTACTTTACTACATGCATGCCATCAAGCGATAAGCGTACTCACGCTTTTGGGTAACCAGTACTGGACGACATTGTACACAATGCTAAAGTGGAGAATATGACACCCGGACTATTATCACATGGTCTCAAAGGCGCATCCCATTCAACTACCGAAATGCATGTCAGTACGGACGTAATATATATGGGAATTTGGACCCATGTCAGTGCGTGATCACACCACCACACGCACGAATAAGGTACTCAACAAAATTCACTCAGCGTTCCCTACACATCTGAGCACATACGGGAGAAAAAAGAAAACAAAATTTAATGCACGGGAAAGAGTAAAGGACAAACGCAGAAACTCAATCCAGTAAATCCCACAAGACACCTATCAAAACGACATATTTCTTCGAACACGAAATGGATTTCAATACCCACAACGAAAGGGAGGTTTGGCCAATAAATTAAATGTACCAACAGCCTTCAAACTGCTTCACTTTTTCACTTCCAGCTTTCTAGTAGCTGCGCTTATCACAAGAAAAGCGCAGTAATGATATTAAAGGCAAGAAAGCGAGCGCTTCGGGTGTTTCCAATGCGCCTTTTTCCGCTCTTATTTCCTTCTCTTCCCATACTTCGCACGTGCTGGAACCGGGAACGGCACGCGAGTTCCTCCGCGTCCCCAGGGAAGCGCTCCCTACGAACTCCTGCGAGAGTAAGCATAGAAACTCTCCCGCTTCAGCGATCGGTGCCTTTTACAAATGAGGCAACCACTGCTGGCCGCCGATAAACGTGGCGGCCAGTGCTGCGACTTCAACTTCGCTGGCATCCCTTCTTCCTCCTCACCTATATACTACCTCCGCAAACTTCACCCCACAACATCGCGGCGCAGGCACACAAACACAAACACACACACGGTATACACGCAATCGGTGCCAGCTCACTAGACACCAGGACGGCGAAGAGATCGAATTTCGACGAACGAAGAGGCCCGGCTAGTCGGCACGCGTCGAACACCTCGGAAGGCAGACGATTTGCCTCATTGAAACAGACCGATGTCTCTTCTTTCCCTCCTCCGTCTGCTAAGCCTTACGCTCGCTCTTTCTGTAGCTCGAGCCAATTCTCGGGGTCCCTAACTCCCTATCTCGAACTCAGACCTGTCCTCCGACAAGAGACACTACCATCCTCATCGATTTCGAACATGAGAGGGCGGCTAGCAGGCAGCCTAGCGAAATCTCAGTTCATGCAAAAAGCTAAGAACTCGGACGAACCAGACGGCGCGCTACTTCCGGCAACGTATATAAGCCTTGCCGCCATTGTCACGTGCACCCATTCTCGGACAGACTTATCGTTCGTCCTCTTCCTCCTTCGCAACGTATCTCAAGCCTCTTCGTTCCCGCACGCCCTCCGCCACCATGAAACAGGTCCCTCCTTCCACAGTCGCGTCGAATCGAAATTGGAATTGAAACGTATACATACGCACGCGCAAAGGACCAGATATGGATCGCATCGAGTGGCGAAAAAAAACACGCTACTTCCAGACCGCGAGGGGTCTCGCTGCCCGCGGCGTCGGTATCGAACGCGCATTGGAATAGGCCTGTAATGGAAAATGACCCACGGCCCCTGCAACACGCACCCACGAGGGTCGATGATCACGTGTGGACACGAGCGTATGCAGTATACACGTGGGCAGTCGAAGAGAAAATGTGCGTCTGTTTCTTTAAAAGGCAGCGAAAAAGGCTGCTGCCCATCCCTGATTTGAAAAAGAAAAAGTCAATGTACAGAGGTGATGGGGATGCGAGGTTAAATAGAGATGGGGGAGAGATGACTGAGATGCGGATTCCCAAGGTGGTGAGATGAAGATTGCATTACATTGCAGCGGGCGTTAAACCTAACACCCAGTTTATCCATTTCTCGGCCTTGCGCACTTCCTAAAACTGATCTGCCGCATGCAGTGCCCCTGCTTGGAGTTGTTGATTTCGCCCTCACGCCGCTAGACGCTAGCCTCCCTAGTTGTTTGGATCAGACGGCCTGGCCCTGGCGCGTTGGCCATGGCTTCGAGCCCCACATCGGGACACTTTCTTTCACGTCATTTTCAGGGATATTCTACAGGGAAGTTGTACGCGGCCAGGAGGTGGGAAAATGTGGCGCTCCGTGAGCGCGCAGAAACTGTAATCACCCGAAACAGCTGCTCGCGCATTTCTTTCTTCTCTTCAGCTTTGAGTACTTATTCCCGCAGGCTTCGCAAGAGAAAACCCTAATCATTATGAAACAAGTGTGCGATCACTTCTCTCTTTTTGAGCGTCGAGGGCTTAGTGTCACGGGCTTAGCATAGTTGGCGTCAATGAGCCACTAAAGTGACACGTGTGAAACTTCAGTAAACGTTTAACAGAAACATTACGCTGCTCAGCTGATCGACCTACTTCACGGAGTGGAGGGACCGAATATTTTTTCTTATTATTTATTTGCGGGGTTTAACGTCCCAAAACCAGCTGTGCTTATGAGAGACGCCGTAGTGAAGGGCTCCGGAAATTTCGACCACCTGGGGTTCTTTAACATGCACTGACATCGCACCAGCACACGGGCCTCAACATTTCGCCTCCATCGAAATGCAGCCGCCGCGGCCGGGATGACCGAACATTTCTTCCTGACAAGTTCGTATGCATTTTTATCGTACCTTCGCGTTAAAGGGCACCAAAATGAAAAAAACTACTTGTCTCGTGTTTTTTATTAAATTACCTTTTCACGTTAGCAAAAATAACGCTCTTGCGCGTGGGAAACGCTTGATAAGCTATAAAGTGAGCAAGAACTAAAAACAACTAGCGACGCCACCGGGGTGTTCCCCTACTAATACGTCAGACGTGATGCGCATCAGACTGCGCCTACAATGACCTACATAATTATTTACGGACAAAAGGTACATACACTGCGTTCTACGAAATCTAGAGAATTAACATGACGTGTTCTAGATAACGCGACCAAATCAATATAGCAAGAATACGAATAAAAAAAAAGGAAAGGGATATGTGACGTCATCCCCTCCACGTATCTGTCCCCTGATTTACTCTTCCAATACCGAACATAGAATGACGAAATTAGCGAGAACAGACCTCCGAAAGAGTATCTTATCAGTGTAAACCACCTTATAGCATCTCTTTAAGGAACGGGTGGATAACAGTTTTCTGACGCATAGATTTGGCAGTGATGACGAGACGTGGTCGGTTAAGCCATCTCTTAATATATGAAAAGACAAGATATTAAAAAGAGGAGTGGCACAAAAAAGCTAAAGAAGAAAGAAAGCTGCTTCAAAGAATGGTTTTTTAAAAGCTGATTTCGCGGACACGTGTCTTTATTCTTTCCTCACACGCAAGAGATTGTCCCATACAGCCCGGAGCCATATTTTGTGTCGTCGGCGGCAACAAAAGCACGCTCACTGCAACCGCAGGGTGCTAAAGGGGTGATCATAACAATAGAACGGTCATACGAAAGACAATTATAAACGTATAAAAAAATTAATCTGCACGTACATGATGAGCGTGATTACTCGCTTATCCTGCGCAGTCCGCTCCAAGGAATAACAAATGCGATAAAGAAAGACTTACAACGTAATAAGAGAACAGCCAAAGCGTGAGCATCATACCGTAACGCACAATCCACGTGCGGCGTGGCGCGATGCACGATAATACGATGCTCGCTTTGAGTCTAGAGCTAATTGTCCGTACACATTAACTGTTCGCCGACGACAGAGAGAGAGCGAGAAAAAAGAATTATCAACCATGACTAAAAATTAAAAAAAAAGGGCAAGACATGATAGATCCGCGCTGCTCGCTGATGCGTCAACAATTGTCAAGAGAAGAAAGACTCGCAGTCTCAGGGTGCGATCACCGCGCAAACGTGTCATATTTTTTTAAACGTCGCATGCTTCCAGTAACGCGGGCGAGAGGTATCAAGCGCTTAAATAATCACCGGTTTTAAAAAGAAAGCACCCCCATGAAAGCAGTAAAAAAAAAAAGAAATGAAAATGCAAATAGAGCAGCAAAGAACGACGCCAGCAGGAAAAACGGCACGTCAATTCTTTGCTGACGAGCAAAAAGTTATACGTCGACGCTTCGACCGTCGAAAACAAAAAAAAAAGGATTTTTTTTTCTTCACGCACGCAAAGCCGGGTGTGACGAAACCCCGATATCGGCATTTTTTATGCCCCACAGAAAAAATCCTCGCAGAGTCAAAGCGTCGTATCTTGTTACAAAGATAATAAAAACAACTTTATACGAGATATTAAAAACATAACGAAATAAAGAGGGATTATCAGAAGAAGAGCAGAGAAAACTGGCGGACGGAAAAGGCTCGATTGTGGCGTGTACGCACGGCGAAGCGTTCCTGACAGCCGATTCGAGTGGAAACGGAAAGGAATATCGGGTCGAAAACGTATCGAACGACACAAACCGTACATAGTGTGGGAGACACAGCTTCCCGAGAAAAAAAAAAAGTAACTAACCGTATTGTAACTACAAACGAGCACCGTCTCTCGGCGCGGACCGCGTATGCCAAACGAGCTAGAACAAATGACTAAATAAAAAGAAGAGGAACAAACGAAATAGGGAGGAACAACGGGTGAACGGAAGTCGCGGCGGCGGCGACGCCGGAAATTTATTAACGAATTAATTAATTTGCGGCCGAGGAGGGTGTCGGGAAAAGAAGGTTAGCGTAAAGCGCGAGTTTTAATTAACTGCGGTCGCCGAAACGTGCCCCCGCGAGCGAACGAAAGAAAAAGGAAGAGAAATAGGGAAGACTAAGCCGTGCAGCAACCCTAATCTCCATCGTTTTTTTCCCGAGCCACCCTCTTTCGCCTTCCGCATAAGCTGTCCCGTTTTCCCCCATCCCTTCTTCCCTCTCCTCTCACAACCGCAGGACTGGTCGCGCCATCTCTGAGCGCTCGGTAGAACTAGGACTTCCTCCATTTTTTGTTTTCCCTTATACATTTTACGCTCGCTGAGCGCGTTCTCACTTGACTTGCGGGGCTTGAACGCCGGAGCTATTTGGAAGAGATGGCCGGTAGTGTATAAATATAACGGGAACACGGCCGCGACAACAGCTGACGCCGGCCCGGCCCGAAAGACAAATTGAGCAAGACCTTGCTTTGGTACGGAAAAGGGAGCAGTTGAGTTCGTTGCGGCTTTAGCTTTTTTTTTATTAGGGAAGATAGGGAGAGAGGGACTCGACCACGAAATGAACTTGTACCGCTTGGCTAGAGAGAGAATGGAAGCGTGCGGTTTTTGAAGCCAGCTTCGCTTACGACGACTCGCTCTGATTAAAACGAACTTCGTTGGGTCGAGAGAGGGAAAGAGATTAACTTCGTTATTGGCGGAATTGCGTTGGAAAGCAGAAGACTCGCGCGCAGTGATTTGCGTTTCCTCGGCTGGGGAAATGTTTCACTTGTAAACAAGATAGGCGCCTCCGAAGTTGGCTGCAGGAGATTCGTGAACGCTCTGACGTTACCTCTGACAACGAAAAGAAAAAAAGACATGGCTTCCCTATGAAGTTAGCTGACTCAACTAGCTGCTCGTTCTTCGTCAAATGCCGTATAGCGTAAGTAACTGCGAAATTTGGAGACACCTAAAGCTAGATACGAATGTATTCACATTCACAAGCCAGAAATGTGATACGTGGCGATATCTAGTGTATGGCGTACAGCAGCAGCCCTTTCAAGGAAGTAAGTCCTGTGGTGCACTTACGGGACCTATAAATAGGACCTCCCGCCTGATCATCATATATGAAGTACCCTCATAACGAGTGCAATGATTCATTTGCAGCTTTGAATGTGTTCACCACAAAGCATGCAGTTCCAAATCTCTTTCGGGTAGTTACCACACGTTGTCAGCTTCGTCACTGTTGCGTTTCTTTGCCCGTCCTGTTCAGCTAGTGATGCGAAGATTTGAAAGGAAACGCTTGACGTTCACTGCGGCGTGCATTCTCATAAAAGCATCAGGCACTTGGGTACACGCGGTCTATTCAAACCTGCAACCCGTGAAACCATGAACGCGCAGAATGAACGCTCCCAGCGTCAAGGTTCAGCACTTTTAACTGCCGAGCTGCGCAAAGACTACCACCCGATAACCACAAAGCGTAGACTAATTAGCTTGCCGCTTGTCGAAGGGGTGCCTCAAATGGACAGCGCCCAGTTGTTTAATCACTTAGTACGCTCAGTTAATGCACTCTTTCGTCCACGTCACCGCGCAACAGTTTTAAGCAATCCAGACTGCTAGATATTAAAAACAATTAGTAAAACTTCTCGTGAATTTGTCCTTCTGTGCGGCAACTTAGGACAAAGCGCATCGGAGCGAAAGCATGGGTCCAGGCTGGACAGCACTTAATGACCAATCGGACTCAACTCGCAATGCGGGAATACCAGGTTTGGTCAAGCGCGTTGAACGTTTCAAATCCTGACCCCACTGACCATCCCCTCTGCTCGTATAGAGAGGTGCTGAGGTCACGTATTTGGACAACACGCCTACAAAAAAAAAAAAAGAAGGCTTGGGGGATCCCACTCGACATCCCGCAGTCAGGCTGAGGCATACGGGAATGTGGGCGAGCTGAAAGGCTCTCGGTGTTTTTCCGATAAAAGTTTTGTCGCGGAAACCATGGCACGCTTGGACGCGTTCGCCACGCACGGAACCAAGCACGCATAGAACGCGGCTACACCCCCCCCCCCCCCGCCCTACACTCCCAAAACGAGATCCCGCGTTCCACATCGATTGAGGCTGCTTCCTTGCTAGTTGTCCTCACTTCCCTGTTTCCCGTATGTTTGTAGCAACCCTGCAACAACAACCCACCCCCTTCACATCAACGCCAGCCCGTTGTCCCTTACGGGACTCACCACTCTTTCGGCAGGATAAAATTCGTTCTTTTCGGGAAAAAAAACTACTATCATCGAGTTACCCCTGCCGCTTCTGGGATGGCGTAGGGAAGGAGTGGGGATATAGGGAAGACAGACGCGGAAACATTTTACTTCCTCCCCCCCCCCCTTTTTTTTACCTCGCCATCCTTTCTGATTCGCTTCCTCCTTTCCAATTTCGAAGACCAAAGAAAAGCTCGTGCAGGGTTCCCATTAATTGAGATTCCACGGGCTCGGGTGTCGGCGAAACTTTCAGAACGTCGAACGGCGGTTGTAAGGGGAGGTCTTAGGGAAGGCGGCGAAGAGAGCCAGGTTTTTAATTGCTTTTCGATGACCCCGTGACAGTCAGGTATGCGGTAGGCGGAAAGGGTCGCACTGACGGGTCCGCAGATCAGTTTCACCACTCCTTCCCGTCCGTAGAATCGGAGGCGCGTAGACCATTAGGCAGGACAAGGCCCCGGGAACCCTCATCCGCTCAGTGTGAGTGAAAAAATGATTGTCTGTGGGAACTTGTAGCAGGCTGCGTGAGGTATGAACGGGGAGGTCACAGGAGTGCGATCCCGACAATTGGAAAAAGTGTACAGTTGGCAGTGGATTCGAACGCGCCAGTGACTCCGTGAACGCTGACGCCACACAATTCGAGCATTCCACGTACGTCGCTGTGTTTTTAAACGGCCTCTACGAAGCTAGCTGCTAAAGCTCCCTCCTCTTCTTAAAAAAATGGAAGAGGGGGTGAATGGAGGGGGTAGGGTAGCTTGCCCGTAAGGGCATACGGGCTTCGTCCATACATCCGACTTTGATCTGTGGCAATTAGCGCTGAATATCCTCAAGCTTCCTTGGCGAGCACTTGGGTATCGGGGGTCGCTTTGGTTTCAGGTGTTGTATAACTTGTGTCTATGGAGTTCGATCATTCATTCATTCATTCATTCATTCATTCATTCATTCATTCATTCATTCATTCATTCAATCAAATCGGCGACTCCACAGTATCGGCATTAGACTGTACTTGCCGCACGAATCGAAAACATTGCTTTGAACTACATTTGCCCTATCTGTGTGCAGAGTTGCACACCGCAGAATGAGAAATAAACGAAGCCAGAAATGAGTGCGACGCATGAGTGTGTTAATGAAATCACCTTGTTACGCGCCAAAAGCACAATATCAGTCAGATCAATTGGCTAGTTATACTGCGGCTCTCGAGATATGTAACCATGTTCGTTGCAAGTGCGGCAATCGAGGGAATATGTATATACTGATCGTGCCTAAATGTGCTCTCGGACCTTCATGTGCATGCAATGTTAGGGTTTCAGTTCACGGGAGTGCAAAGTCGTTCACTAAAAAGTTTGTACTAAGAGTAGACGCAATATCCTAAACTCATTCGTTTACTTTCATGTAGCTAAAATGGTCTAATCTCAAGATAGCTGCATGGCATACGCAACTGTGTGCTTCGCGTGTCATAATCAGCTAACCTAAGATGCAGCAAAAGCTACACTCGTTCTTTAAGCTTTGCTTTAGTTTTGATGTTTGCATTTTGTTCTACCATTCGCCACGTAACTACGGCAGGTCAATTGAACAACACCAAACAGGGATCCTGCATTGACATTCCCTTTGTCTTACAGTTAAATAGCTAAATTGGGCGAAGGGACGGGACATGCCTGCGAGCAACTTCGCAGTTGGACGCGAAAGGGGATACAGATACAGAAAGATCATAATAGCGCAAAGACGGGCATGGGACAACTAGTGATCACGAAATCTTTGTCCTACCAGAGAAAACGACTAAATGCACCACTCCCTGCTCTAAGATGTTTTTTTTTTTTCAAATGTCGCGTCCCTAGCTGCACTGCTTGAGGTTGAGCAAATTTTCTCTTTTGTTGGACACACATTTTTCTTCTTACTTGCATCATTTCGCGTGTTAAACACGTAGGCATCTCTTAAGCACTCCCTATTTACCGTTTTTCATCTGTAGCTTAAGCTCTGCGGCCGCATTCCTGCAGCAAAAGACTGCAAGGTGCCAGAATCAGAAACGTAAATTCGCGGTGTCGACAAACTACATCTGCGCGCCCTGCAACGTCGAGGAAAAGCACGGGATGCCGAAGTATGTCGACGCGCTTCCCGCGTTCGCCGCCAGATGCCGCGAGCGCCGCGTCTCGTGGAAAAAGAGTACCGCGGAGTCGTCCCTATCTGCTTCCCCCGCCGCTTCCCGCGCTTTTGCGAGCACCAGCAGCGCCACCGCGACTGAGAAACAAAGAAACAAGGGCACTGTAGCGGGAAAAGCCTCCCTATGTACTTTTTTTCTTCCTCTCCCCTTCCTCCACGGAACGTCGCTGAGCTGAAACACACCTGCCTTCTCGGGAATCCCCAGCCTCGCGTCCCTAGTAACTGCTTGCTGTGCTTGCGTTAAGATGTTCGCTCTTCCTAACGTGGAAAACACAGAGTTTGAAATGTCAAGTCGCCTTACACCTTGACCATAAAAGTGATGTGCTATTCAACTACGTCATGCTGTTCAGTGTGCGACTTCCTTTTAATTGGTGTTGGCCTTGCACTCCCCTTTTCCCTATTCCTCTTCCTTTTATCCCTCACTTTCTCTTCTGCTTACAGAGCCGCCAACCTGAACTCCCTCGAATAATATCTCCACTGTTCTGTGCACCCCTTTTCTGTTGTGTGTGTGTGTGTGTGTGTGTGTGTGTGTGTGTGTGTGTGTGTGTGTGTGTGTGTGTGTGTGTGTGTGTGTGTGTGTGTGTGTGTGTGTTCGATGGGAAACGTACGCACACACCGGTAAAATTGCCCCGCTTGTAATACCGCGCCTGACCTTTACAAGAGAAGGGCACGGCGCAGTCGAAGAAAAAAAAAGGCATTCATGTATGGCATACGTGCCATGTGCCCCTGCTCGACTTCGGTAGATTGAGTGTTCTGTGATTTACGGGGCCAAATTCACGACGCTTTAAAGAAACCCTCGCTTTGCGGCGGTTTAAAATATTCTCGAACCGACAGAGGGCGCAGGCAGCCATCGCCGCGGCCGGGAAAGTCGGAAGGGCAAGACTCCAACAAAGCCCCGACGCAAGGGAATACCCAGAATAGCGGGAAGTCTGCGGGGAAGAAAGGTAGAAATGGGGAAGCGGAGAGTGCGGCCTCGTTTCTTTATCTCACCCTCTCTCTCTCTTACTCGCTCTCGCTCTCTTTCGCTTCTCTCTTCGCCTGGTTAGTCAGAAGTTAAATATTGCGCGCCCGCGCGGCCACTCAAGAGGAAGCAGAGAGGTTAAGAGAGCACGTTCTGAACTATTTTACAGTAAAGAAACCTGCGAGGTCCACGATCCCTAGGGCATTTTCATGGCCAGTGTCGCTTCTGATAACTCAGCCTGCATGCAGACGCGTTTGTCGCTGACGCAAGAGGTGTGTTCCTAATATCGAAGTGTATCGCTGGCTTACCAAACAATGCTGCATAGGATTTAACTCTTGATAATCTAAAAGAGTTATCATAAGCGCTTTTAAGGTTGGATGGACATTTTTTTGCTTGTCTGTAGGCGCGTTTAGGAACCGTAATAGGCCTTGGCAAAATTTCTGGTTTGAGAGGCAACTAGGAGTGATCATCCTACCTATTTTTTGCTATGTCTTAATAGCTTTACAATTTAGGTGTGGGTTCTACTCTCGGCCACGGCATCCGTATATTAACGGAGATGCAATTAAAGAAAACTCAAGCAAGTTCCATGCTTGTGAAATACGAATAAAGAGCGTTCTTTGACCACTCAGTCTCGGTTTCGAGGGTGAAATTAATCCCATTTGATCAATCTATTGAAATTAACAGCGCCACCCTTTTGGAAATATAACAACGGATATAGATTCTTTTCATAAATAACTTCCATTCTTCAATTAGTCTTGAGCGTCTAGCTGTGCTGGTTTAAAAGTTAGTCTATTTTTGTTAATTACTGTTCAAATTTTCGCTCAACCTTTGTTCATGGTGCGTGCCACCGTGAACAGAGCACTTCCGCAAAAATTGCACAAATAACTACGTTTCTGCATTTATATCTCCGGACACATTTTTTGAAACATGCGATGTATAGTACATACACACCAAGCATTATGCTCTAACTCCAAGTCTGCATCGCAGTGAAAGAAAACTACACATATTGCGCGGTAAAGAGCTCTGGATTGTCCAAAACTAAACCATCGATTCACCACCTTCTCGTAATCGCACGGTCGTTTTGGTACGTTAAATTGCCGAGATTGAAGAGATTTAAAACTTCGTTGACGAAATAATCGCGTTTGCTCACTCAACACCCTCCTTAACCAGAATTTCTCCTCTTGCGCAAAGTTATCGTAGCCACGACCACACATTTCTTACGTGTCGCGCCCCCGTCATTGCGTCACCATCGTCTTCCGACGAATCTCATAATGAAAGTCGACCCGGACAGGAGCTACCAGACGTCATCATTATTTGGCCTACTCCTCTCCAACGTCACACCCTTCCCGGCGTACGAAGCGCAATACCAGGGCCGCCACACAGACCGGTTCCTTTCTCACAACAACGCCTACCACTCCCTATACCTTATACCCTACGCCGTCGGCACGGGCCAACGGCGGCCGGAATCGCGCTCGTGTAAATGCGTCGCTGCAACGGCCAAAACGTGACTAAGCCTCTTGACGTCACCGCCGGCGTGAGTGCGGGAAAAAATACGAATCCCCTCTCCATTTATCCCCGCCCATCCCCTTAACGCGAAGAAGAGACTCGTGACTGCCGGGATTTCGGGATAAGCTGCGCGGAGATGGGAGAGGCGCACTCAAGGCGGAGTGTTTCGTAGGGAGCGGTGGTCACGGTGCCGCGCAAGGTCCCTGCTCGGCACAACCGCCTGATGAACGCGTGGCCCCGGTGCCGCGCAAGTTCCCATCGAGCCGCCTGCTGAGAGCGTGGCCACGGTGCCACGTATGCTGCAGTTCGACGCAACCGTTTGCTGAGGGAGTGGCCTCGGTGCCACGTGAGAGCCATCGCACCTCGACGTTTTCCTGAACGAGCAGTTCAGGGTCTGCTTGTGAGCTCGGACACGACTCATCGTGCCTCGTCTACTGATGTCAGCGTGCGCCGCCGCTGCTGGAACATCGGTACCGTGAGTGGTGCGGGCGGACATCCGACATCCGACAGTTAGACAGGACGCGCTGTTAGTTTCTTGAACGTAGCGTTCAGAGTGTGTTGCTTGTGTCGCGTTGTTTGTCTGTGAAAGTGTATGTGCTGTCTCGTCCTGTCGATAAATGTTTCCTTGTCTGTGACCTAGCTGTCTGTGTCTGAGTCCTGGGCCCACGAACCACCACAATTGGCGAGCCTTCTGCCAGGATGGCTTATTAACATCTAAAGCCATTGCTCAGACACAGCCTGAGTCATGGAGAAGGAGAGGCTTATCGAACTTGGTCGACAGTTAGGGTTGGAGGACGATGCGCTTAGAGAGTGGGTAGAACGAGAGTGCGCTCTAGCTCGCGAGGAGCAGGCTGAAGAACGAGAATTCGCAAGAGAACATGCGGAACAGAAGCAGCGACTGAAAGAACAGGAACGTGAAATTCTTGAGCTGAAGCTGCGACTTCATGAGAGCTCAAGGAGGTTACAGCCCACTGCTACTGGTGAAAGAGGAGGATCTAATGGGAGCGCATGGGAATCACGGCGTGATTTAGAAAAGTTGGCAAGGCGCATTGGTTTTGAGGGTGCAGGTCTGAAGGTTTGGGTCGAAGAACGCTTGGCTGTAGAACTAGCGAAGGAACAAGAGCAGATAGAGTATGAAAGGCAGATGAAAGAGAAAGAAAATGAAATGATAAAGAAACATGAGGAACTAGAGGAACTGAAGAAAAGAACGCTTTGGCTAAATCTTCAGGTGGCAGAGGCTCAAGATATAAACTTGCAAACACAGAGGCGCGAACAGTCGTCGGGAGGAAGCTCTAATGAGCTGGTGCCGGGGATTTTCGACAGTAGCATTCCTTACGTGAATGAACATGTTTTGAGTGGCGATCATGTGCGTCACTTTAGTATTCCGCCAGAGGTGCTGCTAAATCCTAGTATAGAGGATTGTAAGGAGGTAGCAAGCCGAGGAAATAACTGTAGCTTGCATATGTCCTATGAAACACGTTGCAAGTCCGAGAAAGAGGTACATGGACGTTCCATAGGAGATCAGCTTTCTTGCAGAGCCTCTGGAAGACCAAACGCTTTCGAGCAGGTTGAACAACGTTTAGATCATGACTGCCAATGTCAATGCCATGCAGAAAACTTCGAGGCGTCTGTCGCCCACTGTTCAGATGTGCCGCTGGATGCAGTTAGACATGTCATAGGCACGGTGCATGACCATGTGCAGGACTCTGTCATAAATGGAGGGACGCGGAGTACTCAGGACAGCACAGCTGTGATATATTCCCGAGTACCTGAAGTGAATGTGAATGAGCAAGAGCTGATCCAGGCGGGGACAATAGAGTCCCAAGTTGAGCCAACAGCACGAAATGGCCTGAGCTGGCAGGGTGATCTTAATGGAAAGATCAGCAGGATAGGAGAATCCACTACTAAACTTGTGCAGTGTGATCTGGAACAGTGTAGCGTTCCAGGTAAAGAGGAGAAGGCGACCCTGCAAGCACTCGTTAAAGAGGGTCAGCATCCAGGTGCTAAGATGCCTGAGCCGAGCCAGTTGAAAGACACTTCCAACAGTAGCGCAACGTTTCTGCAGGTCTTGATAAGTAATATCAGTGATGCGCCTTCTCTAGCATTTGTGAGGCTAGAAAGTAATTCTGCTGATGTGTCGGGGGCGTTACCAGCTGACCGACGTATGATGTGTGTTGACATAGCAGGAGGGAGCCTCCGAATACCTGTCGCTCTGCGCGCGAGTGATCTCCTGCTGATTAACAGTCGCGACGCATATGTGCGGAGGAACCTTGAAGCGTTCCTTATGCTCATCGCTAAGGGTAGGAAAAGTGTCGTGCGCCTTGTGTGGGACGCCATCACTTAAAAAGCGCTTTAATAATTGGACGCTATTTCGGTTTTGACTTTCGGACTGTTTATGGATTTCCTTTGTGAATAGTGTTGTAAATGTGAATGTTCTTTAACACTCTTTATGACAACGTTTCTGCTGACTGTATGTTTCGTGTAGCTCTTACTGAGCAGAGTCTTAGCGTCGTTGTACACACTTCTTGTTGGGTTTTATTCATGGTGCATTGTTCGTTTTGCATTTGTGGACCTTTGTTTTGAACCTTTGTGGACCTTCCTTCGAACTGGTGTGTTGTCTTGGGGACCTTAATGTTTCGTGTGTACAACTTACTGAAGGTGGGGGGAAGTGTAGTGAACGTCTGTCTTCGGCGCACAAGAACGAAGCGACAACGACGAAGTGCGCGCGCTTGAGCACGCGGAACGTGAAGCGCGTGGCTTCGGTGCTTTGCAACGCCGACGGCGGATCGAGCGTACCAGCGACCGAGCGGTGGCACGTTCGGCCCAGGAGAACAGACGCACCGAGCTGGTGCCACCAGACCAGCCGGGACGTAACGGGCGTTCTCCTGTGGCGAACAGCTGTCCTGGACCGTGCTGACTGTTCCTGCGGTGGATGAGCGAGCGGGCCAGTACGAGCGGCTGGAGCAGTGGTGTGGCGGGGACCATCTACCGACTCGTGGTCACGGTGCCACGCAGGTTGGAGTCCGGCACAACCATCTGCTGAGGGTGTGGTCACGGTGCCGCGCAAGGTCCCTGCTCGGCACAACCGCCTGATGAACGCGTGGCCCCGGTGCCGCGCAAGTTCCCATCGAGCCGCCTGCTGAGAGCGTGGCCACGGTGCCACGTATGCTGCAGTTCGACGCAACCGTTTGCTGAGGGAGTGGCCTCGGTGCCACGTGAGAGCCATCGCACCTCGACGTTTTCCTGAACGAGCAGTTCAGGGTCTGCTTGTGAGCTCGGACACGACTCATCGTGCCTCGTCTACTGATGTCAGCGTGCGCCGCCGCTGCTGGAACATCGGTACCGTGAGTGGTGCGGGCGGACATCCGACATCCGACAGTTAGACAGGACGCGCTGTTAGTTTCTTGAACGTAGCGTTCAGAGTGTGTTGCTTGTGTCGCGTTGTTTGTCTGTGAAAGTGTATGTGCTGTCTCGTCCTGTCGATAAATGTTTCCTTGTCTGTGACCTAGCTGTCTGTGTCTGAGTCCTGGGCCCACGAACCACCACAGACGCATGAGTGTGTTAATGAAATCACCTTGTTACGCGCCAAAAGGACAATATCAGTCAGATCAATTGGCTAGTTATACTGCGGCTCTCGATATATGTAACCATGTTCGTTGCAAGTGCGGCAATCGAGGGAATATGTATATACTGATCGTGCCTAAATGTGCTCTCGGACCTTCATGTGCATGCAGTGTTAGGGTTTCAGTTCACGGGAGTGCAAAGTCGTTCACTAAAAAGTTTGTACTAAGAGTAGACGCAATATCCTAAACTCATTCGTTTACTTTCATGTAGCTAAAATGGTCTAATCTCAAGATAGCTGCATGGCATACGCAACTGTGTGCTTCGCGTGTCATAATCAGCTAACCTAATATGCAGCAAAAGCTACACTCGTTCTTTAAGCTTTTGCTTTAGTTTTGATGTTTGCATTTTGTTCTACCATTCGCCACGTAACTACGGCAGGTCAATTGAACAACACCAAACAGGGATCCTGCATTGACATTCCCTTTGTCTTACAGTTAAATAGCTAAATTGGGCGAAGGGACGGGACATGCCTGCGAGCAACTTCGCAGTTGGACGCGAAAGGGGATACAGATACAGAAAGATCATAATAGCGCAAAGACGGGCATGGGACAACTAGTGATCACGAAATCTTTGTCCTACCAGAGAAAACGACTAAATGCACCACTCCCTGCTCTAAGATGTTTTTTTTTTTTTTTTTCAAATGTCGCGTCCCTAGCTGCACTGCTTGAGGTTGAGCAAATTTGCTCTTTTGTTGGACACACATTTTTCTTCTTACTTGCATCATTTCGCGTGTTAAACACGTAGGCATCTCTTAAGCACTCCCTATTTACCGTTTTTCATCTGTAGCTTAAGCTCTGCGGCCGCATTCCTGCAGCAAAAGACTGCTAGGTGCCAGAATCAGAAACGTAAATTCGCGGTGTCGACAAACTACATCTGAGCGCCCTGCAACGTCGAGGAAAAGCACGGGATGCCGAAGTATGTCGACGCGCTTCCCGCGTTCGCCGCCAGATGCCGCGAGCGCCGCGTCTCGTGGAAAAAGAGTACCGCGGAGTCGTCCCTATCTGCTTCCCCCGCCGCTTCCCGCGCTTTTGCGAGCACCAGCAGCGCCACCGCGACTGAGAAACAAAGAAACAAGGGCACTGTAGCGGGAAAAGCCTCCCTATGTACTTTTTTTCTTCCTCTCCCCTTCCTACACGGAACGTCGCTGAGCTGAAACACACCTGCCTTCTCGGGAATCCCCAGCCTCGCGTCCCTAGTAACTGCTTGCTGTGCTTGCGTTAAGATGTTCGCTCTTCCTAACGTGGAAAACACAGAGTTTGAAATGTCAAGTCGCCTTACACCTTGACCATAAAAGTGATGTGCTATTCAACTACGTCATGCTGTTCAGTGTGCGACTTCCTTTTAATTGGTGTTGGCCTTGCACTCCCCTTTTCCCTATTCCTCTTCCTTTTATCCCTCACTTTCTCTTCTGCTTACAGAGCCGCCAACCTGAACTCCCTCGAATAATATCTCCACTGTTCTGTGCACCCCTTTTCTGTTGTGTGTGTGTGTGTGTGTGTGTGTGTGTGTGTGTGTGTGTGTGTGTGTGTGTGTGTGTGTGTGTGTGTGTGTGTGTGTGTGTGTGTGTGTGTTCGATGGGAAACGTACGCACACACCGGTAAAATTGCCCCGCTTGTAATACCGCGCCTGACCTTTACAAGAGAAGGGCACGGCGCAGTCTAAGAAAAAAAAAGACATTCATGTATGGCATACGTGCCATGTGCCCCTGCTCGACTTCGGTAGATTGAGTGTTCTGTGATTTACGGGGCCAAATTCACGACGCTTTAAAGAAACCCTCGCTTTGCGGCGGTTTAAAATATTCTCGAACCGACAGAGGGCGCAGGCAGCCATCGCCGCGGCCGGGAAAGTCGGAAGGGCAAGACTCCAACAAAGCCCCGACGCAAGGGAATACCCAGAATAGCGGGAAGTCTGCGGGGAAGAAAGGTAGAAATGGGGAAGCGGAGAGTGCGGCCTCGTTTCTTTATCTCACCCTCTCTCTCTCTTACTCGCTCTCGCTCTCTTTCGCTTCTCTCTTCGCCTGGTTAGTCAGAAGTTAAATATTGCGCGCCCGCGCGGCCACTCAAGAGGAAGCAGAGAGGTTAAGAGAGCACGTTCTGAACTATTTTACAGTAAAGAAACCTGCGAGGCCCACGATCCCTAGGGCAGTTTCATGGCCAGTGTCGCTTCTGATAACTCAGCCTGCATGCAGACGCGTTTGTCGCTGACGCAAGAGGTGTGTTCCTAATATCGAAGTGTATCGCTGGCTTACCAAACGATGCTGCATAGGATTTAACTCTTGATAATCTAAAAGAGTTATCATAAGCGCTTTTAAGGTTGGATGGACATTTTCTTGCTTGTCTGTAGGCGCGTTTAGGAACCGTAATAGGCCTTGGCAAAACTTCTGGTTTGAGAGGCAACTAGGAGTGATCATCCTACCTAATTTTTGCTATGTCTTAATAGCTTTACAATTTAGGTGTGGGTTCTACTCTCGGCCACGGCATCCGTATATTAACGGAGATGCAATTAAAGAAAACTCAAGCAAGTTCCATGCTTGTGAAATACGAATAAAGAGCGTTCTTTGACCACTCAGTCTCGGTTTCGTGGGTGAAATTAATCCCATTTGATCAATCTATTGAAATTAACAGCGCCACCCTTTTGGAAATATAACAACGGATATAGATTCTTTTCATAAATAACTTCCATTCTTCAATTAGTCTTGAGCGTCTAGCTGTGCTGGTTTAAAAGTTAGTCTATTTTTGTTAATTACTGTTCAAATTTTCGCTCAACCTTTGTTCATGGTGCGTGCCACCGTGAACAGAGCACTTCCGCAAAAATTGCACAAATAACTACGTTTCTGCATTTATATCTCCGGACACATTTTTTGAAACATGCGATGTATAGTACATACACACCAAGCATTATGCTCTAACTCCAAGTCTGCATCGCAGTGAAAGAAAACTACACATATTGCGCGGTAAAGAGCTCTGGATTGTCCAAAACTAAACCATCGATTCACCACCTTCTCGTAATCGCACGGTCGTTTTGGTACGTTAAATTGCCGAGATTGAAGAGATTTAAAACTTCGTTGACGAAATAATCGCGTTTGCTCACTCAACACCCTCCTTAACCAGAATTTCTCCTCTTGCGCAAAGTTATCGTAGCCACGACCACACATTTCTTACGTGTCGCGCCCCCGTCATTGCGTCACCATCGTCTTCCGACGAATCTCATAATGAAAGTCGACCCGGACAGGAGCTACCAGACGTCATCATTATTTGGCCTACTCCTCTCCAACGTCACACCCTTCCCGGCGTACGAAGCGCAATACCAGGGCCGCCACACAGACCGGTTCCTTTCTCACAACAACGCCTACCACTCCCTATACCTTATACCCTACGCCGTCGGCACGGGCCAACGGCGGCCGGAATCGCGCTCGTGTAAATGCGTCGCTGCAACGGCCAAAACGTGACTAAGCCTCTTGACGTCACCGCCGGCGTGAGTGCGGGAAAAAATACGAATCCCCTCTCCATTTATCCCCGCCCATCCCCTTAACGCGAAGAAGAGACTCGTGACTCCGGGATTTCGGGATAAGCTGCGCGGAGATGGGAGAGGCGCACTCAAGGCGGAGTGTTTCGTAGGGAGCCTGCTTAGAAAGATAGCTGGGAAGAGACAAGGTCCGAAGAAAGCGACATTCTTTGATCACGGTTTTCTGCTGATCAGGCACCTCGATCGTACGCTATCGGAACAACTACAATAATAAAAATATATAGCGCTACCGCTGGCGATGAATCTGCAACCAGAAGCTTCGTGCTACTCACGTTTCCGAGGTCTACAGGGCTTCGGAAAGCCTGTGGCATTATCTCATGCGACCTCCGTTTAGTGCACGCGGCTACTCTGTGTTCATCTATCTATCTATCTATCTATCTATCTATCTATCTATCTATCTATCTATCTATCTATAGTCTGTCTGTCTGTCTGTCTGTCTGTCTGTCTGTCTGTCTGTCTGTCTGTCTGTCTGTCTGTCCAATAACCTTGTATTTTCTTCGCCGCACCCCGTCTCCTCACACAGGGTAGCCAACAGGAACTGCCGCTGGTCAACCTCCTTCCATTTCTATGTGTTCTATCTCTCGCTGCCATAACGGAACACATACAGAAAATTTAGGGAAACTAAAGAATCTAGTTCAACCTTTGTAAACAAGCAATGAAAAAGAGCCGATTTAGTTGAGTAAGCAGACAGAATATGATATCCGAAGCAAAAAAAGTTGAAGCCTTATACTGCATTTCTAATTACACATAATTTCCAAGTACCACCTTTGTAAATGCCTCCTGAACAATCAAGTTCACTGTGCACACCGCAACAAGAAGTGCCATCATAACTTGTGATGTTATATTTCGTAAAACTGCAAACACAGTAAACAATTCAACAAAATTTCATTCCAGAACGTTCCCCGCCTCTATTGCCTACATTCGGTTTATTGGTGCTGCGTAGTCATAGCGACAATCCGCACCGGCAGACTCTGCGTCTGGTACTGTCTACTCGAAGTCATCTTCACCTCAAGCTTACTCTATTTGCAGTGAAACCTCCTTTTCGTCTAAGCCAGCAAATTTCTTATGAACGTCTCATGCATCGCCAACAAGAACAGAAACTCGGAAGAAGGAGGAGGCTCGAATTGATGAAGATATTGTTGAAAACTATTCAGAACAGGGCATGTCGCAAGTCAGCGTTTTGTCAAGTGGACTTGTGGAGAAAAGCCTTGGAGGAGACAAGTCCATTTATCGAAACGGATACCCGCAAGGTGGAGTAGCGTTAATGAAAAGGAAAATTATCATCCGACCTGTTTGTAGCACAAACATACAAGTAAATCCGTACGGATTCCTCTGAAATTAAGGCTTCTTAGTTGCCGAAAAAATTCGTCCTCATCCGGGGTTCGAACTCGGGACCAGGACCTGCCAATTGAGTTGAGCCTCGTGCCGATTGAGTTAACCAGGACGCTAGCGAACGACAGCGCGAGACAACTCCATCAATAACTCGAAGCACATGGGCATGAATATTGTAAATGAGTTCTGCGGAAACCCGCAAGGTGGAATAACGCTTATGAAAAGGAAAATTAGCATCTACCGCCTGTAGCAGAAAGCTACAAAGGGGTGCATGCTAATTTTTTCGCAAGGAAGCTTTAATTTCTGGAAAATCCGCACGGATTGCCTTGTAGCTTTGTGTTACAAACGGGTAGATGCTTATTCTGCCTTTCGTAAACGCTCTCTCTAGCGAAACTCATTGTCGTGCCCTCGTTTTCAATGATCTGTTCATCACTTCACGCATGCAGAGAATTTCAGGAATGAAACTCTTCTTGATCATCTGCTAGTTTGTGTGAATGATGAAATAAAATCCTTTATTTACGCGGTGTCCATGAGACAGCCGAACACGATATAGATATTGCATAAGATACAGTGCTTTATCGCATGATACTTTTGCAAAAAGAAATTATTCTTCAATCCTCTAAAACGAGGCAAAGGTAAAGTGCGTAATTTCATTACTACTCACAGACCGTATGAGAACAACGTAATAACGTGGACTCAATACAACATTTCTCGTTATTATCACAACTTCCCCAACTCCTTTGTCTGTCCTTATTTTTAACAACCAAAGAGTCGCGCATAACTCCATTCTTGCATGCAACAGCTGGCGCCTGGTTCGACTGCAAATCTAGAGCTCCTCACGACGTTGCGAATCGTAGGGCCGACCCACACAGAGATTACGCAGCCACCAATATGCCACAGTTCTTCGGGCATAAAGCACGTTGAACACCTCAAATGTAGATTACAGCGTCCGTATTGCGTTTTTGGTGACAATGTTGCTTTGATCACCCCAAAAAATGACCAAAGTCCATGTGCACAGAAAGAAAACCTTTGAAAACTACGATGCGCACTAGGTCCCTTACGATCCAGTTGCTTTTAGCTGTTTACCTTATATTATTCGCTGGTTTACGCGATCTGATGTTCATCGACCACCTGGTTGCCAATTCGATTATTTAGCTAGCGCGGCTACGTATCAACGATTAACGAATGCCGAAAGGCCAGTTCATTTCCTTCATACACTACACGAAGCGACAAAGAAATATATGAAGCTATCTGCCGCGGTGCTTTATAAATTTGGGTGCACCGTTGCTACGTTAAACAACTAAGCCTCGTAGGACTGTCAAGAAAACCTAAATCACAATGGCCGCCGCCGCAATGCATTTATCCTAGTCAACTTCAAAACGTATTACGCGCTCAAAGTGACACGCACGACAAGCTTTTATTATTCAAAGCCCCAAGTTATCGATGTGGTAAAAACCACGTGATTTCCTTAAAAATATCAAAGCGCGGCCGAGTTTACAAGGTCTGCATCACATTCATCCAAACGAACATGAGCAGCTCTGAAAATGATCGACGAAAATTTCGTAACGCGTACATCCACGTCCGCGAAGTCGACGTGATGGTCACAGTTTTGATAACGACACGCTAAACGTGCTTTGGGACCCGACCCGCAGTCGGAGTCACCCCTAATAAAAAGAAACATCGAGTCCGTAATGACTAATCACCCAAGTCGTGATCCGAACGGGGGCGCTTTCACGCACCCCCGTCTGCACACAACTGCCGAGTCGGTGGGCATAGGCAGCAGCGGCAGTAGCAACCAGAGGGGCCGCAGAGTTTCGTGCAGTCAACAGGGACGTAGTGATGTCACAAAGGTCACGTACAATAACACTTGAACACTGTGACGCATTAGGCGCTGGGTGTGCGTAGCGCACGTGAACGCTTTGGGATGATTATTCTGATGACACCCTTGACGTAGTGAAAATGTGACAGATGTCAAGTACTAAGACGCTGCAGTGTGTATGCTACACAGAAGCGTTAACTCGGCCACCGTATTACTTAAGCCGAGATTGGCTGTTTAGTGTCAAAGCAGCCGTTTCTAAATACGACTTAAGGGCTTCACGCTTAGGCTGTAACTTCGAATTCAAGCAATAATTTTAGCTAGTTGCTCGCGCTTAGTCTGTGAATTTCAATTTTTGCGGTAGCTCCAAAACACAATACCGAAAATTATCGTGTGTGACTGCAAGGATTATACTCGCTTCAAAAGAGTGTTCATGAAAAGCGTTACCGTTTTAACGTAAGCGCCATCACTTTTACCAAGTGAGCAAGCGCAGTAAGTTCTATGCGTGCGGATTCCGTGCTTTGCGGTAACCGGCGGCGCCAGCTACAATACATTTAGTTCAAGATGAGCTTCAATTTTCTTTCCTGTACTGTTTCTACTCTTCTTTGGGCTCTCCTACAAAATTTTGCACATAATCGCGAAGCTTTGACTGTTCTGGGCACGTCATGCCAGACGACTCACTTGACCCTGTCTAATCCTAAATGCAAATTGCGGTTCTAAGTAATGAAGAGTGCTAGTGGTGCAAGAGAAACGACGACGTTAAGCTGTACTGTTTATTATTATTCTTCACATCGGATGGGTACACTCTAGAGATCACCTTAGTACTTACTTCTTTTATATCTCGAACTATTCAAAACCTAATGAGGACATGAAACGCGCGACTTGGAATGCGTTTCGTAAAGCAAAAGTGACTTAATCTACACTTTGCTGCCGTTATTGCACGTCATTACTTTCGCAATACAGACTGCGTTGCTCACTGTTCCGTGTATTGTTGTTCCCCCATTTTCGATCTCATATACCATCCATACCAAATATACTTAACTGTTTCTCTACTACTTGACAAGAGATTTTCTTATACTAATGTGCTCTACGACTTTCCGCTGTGTCTTTTTTTTTTCGATTCTGCCTGATTCTTAGAAATATTGCTATCATCTGGCCAACATGGCTATTGCATTAATTACGAAAACGCTACCTGGCTCTCTAGTCTTGCAAGTACGAACTACTTGAACATATTTATTGACGAATAAATCGCTCAAAATGTTGAACAGCACGGAATGTCACTACAGGCGGCGTTTCGACAAGTGTACTTACCTTCCCTGTTCTTACAGGCGTACGCAATGGGAGGCAGGGGGCAAGTCTCCCCCCTCCTCCTATCCACACCCTTCCCCTCTGCTTTTAATCGCCTCACAGGGGCGCCAAATCCACCCCATACTTTTACACTGCCCCGCGTTTTCATCGAAATTGCCTGTGGGAGAGGGTATGGTGGAGGAGAAGCTGCAATTAATCCCCCCCCCCCCCCTCGTGCGCCTGTGCCTATCCTCATCGTTTTAGATTGTCTCTTTACCACTTCAAGACTCCATCTTCCCCTGAGCTTCTGCCCGTACCTTGGATCTGGGCATATATGTAGCATTTTATTTTTATAATTTCCCTCCGCGTGGTGAGTGTCTTCTTAGTTCGAAAGCTGACTCCACTTTTGCTTCCACAGCGAGGGCGTCCGCGTTGAAGAAATCGCCTGGGAGCTTTGCTAGCCTTGAAAATACTGACTCCGAAACGTGAAACGATAAGACGCATGCTCAGGTTGGAGCAACAAAATCGACAGATTTAGCCTGACATAAGGCTCAGACGTTTGTCATAAATTAGAGCTTTAGCGTGGCACGCACAGTTCCTGAAGCCGACAGTAATTGAAGACTTGTGAAAACTTTCATCGCTTTGCATTTGTTAATCGTGCATTTAAACACGCCTGTATGCAGAAGCCGCGTCACAGGTTTAAGCTCAGGTTTAAAAGAATATTTTCCTCATAACTAAGAACGGTGGCGACTAGTCAGTCAAGTGAATAATCGTAAAATCTGCTGTGTTTTCCGGTCTTCGAAGCGATAGAGGCAATAAGATAGATACTTCGATACATTTATCCGGCACAATCTTTGCCAGTGTCACATTTGGCTTGGAATGGCCTGGCCACTTTGTTAAAGTCTTCAAGGAATACTTGTCCACTTCGACGTTAGAGTTCTTATTTCTAGTTCAGTCTGTGATGTCCACGTATGGATGTTCCTGTATGACATGTTGCTTATTGTAATAGCCTTGTCGCCTGGCAGTGTTTTTTCATTTGAGAGAACCCACCATCAAATCGTTCAGGTTTAGCCTATTCACGTTCCTGTTCCTGTCAAGATAAGACCCGAACTGCGTGATAGAACGTTGAATGTTGCCCGCAGCTGCTCACTCACAAATTCTACCTAGCCGCCTAATTGCTATGTGCGCATACAAGACAGCACTGAAACAATCTTGTTCTGCATGCACTGCAAATTTCCTAGACTGTGTTTAACATGCAAACAGCATAGGCAGTTAAGAAATAATGTTTCGTTAACTTTCTCTGTAGTTTAGGATTCCAGGTTTCACCCGTGTAGCGTTCATTTTGCTGGTACTTGTGCATTGTGCATAGTTGAACCGTGAGGATTCGTAGCATGCGCGTTAACTAAATTAATCCGGAACTCGGCACGATCTACGATGCACATCCCGAGCTTCGCCCACTCATCATCATTCACTCCGTGGATATGCTGTAATGTTTTGAAGTAAGCAAACGAAAGCTCAGTTAATGCTTTGTCCGAGAAATAGGATGCATTCCTTTATCTAATTTTTTGCCTTATGCTTGAAGTTGACGAACTAATTCGCGTAGGAGCTAGCCTATCAGCTAATAAGGGCTTAGTTGTCTCCTGTTACACTGCTTACGGGTCCATGCGCACGAACTCATTAGGTATTGCAGCTGCATCTTGTTTACCCAGTAGGGCCACTACATCAACATCAGCGAACGGTGCTTACGTGTTGCGTACCGCGACAGTCTTTGAAGGCGGTGCCTTTTGCTAGCAACAAAAAGAAAAACAAGAGGAGTTCGAACATTATCGTGCTAACGAAATTAACAAATGGTTATATTTTATCAGCACTTTCATGATCTCTTTGAATATGCATTCGGGAAAAGTGCCATTGAGTACCCAGTCCACTCAGATGTGCTTTATTTTTCCTGGCAGTCCTTAACAAGGCGCGGTGTAGATCCTTCTTTTTTTCATCTTTAGAAACGCTCGCGTTTATCAGCTTTACTAGTAGGTTTCCCCCCAGTGACATGTTCCACTTACAAGGCCTTAGTGTTCTATACTGCTGCTGCGAGTACGAACCACTTCGCCCAGCAGAAAGTCTTACTGACACTGCTATACTGCTCCAATACTGCGCACAATTTCACGTGTCACAGCAATAAACAAAACAGCGTCTCATCTAATCTAGTTACCGTTTCCTTGAATAATATGTATTGACAAGGGTTGTCCTTCTTTTCTACTTTTTTTTAACGAAAATACTTCGCTGTTCCCACGATGTATCGGATATATTCCAGCGTTAAACGAACAGGCGTTTTGTATTTCGCCAGCAGTTACAGCTCAGTTACAGTTTGAAGCCACGCAGGTCGTTTCTTAGTGCATAAACGAGGCCTGAATTAGTCGCAATTTATTTTATGCTATCGATGAAGCCAGGTGGTTCAGTCATGCTGTTTTTATTGCAAGGCATGTGATGCCTGAGAAACGAACTGTGTTGACGTATATATGCATTACCCTTGAAATAACTTTGCCCGCTTTTAGGCAGCAATTACTGCCGTATTTACTTTTACTTCACAAACGGAAAAGAAAAACAGCGCCTGCTATGCATAAAGCGCTGGTCACATTTCGAACGGGCCTCACCAACTCGCAAGCGCACACGTGGCACTTGTAACGGCATTCTCAACTACACACATTAGATCTTTACTGTGATTGATTTATTGATCGATTGATTGATCTCTGGTGTTTTACGACCCAGAACCAGGAAATGACTATGAAAGACGCTGTAGTGTAGGGCTCCGCAAATTTCGACCTCCTGGGGTTCTTTCAGTGCACTGACATCGTACAGTGCGTGGACATCAACATTTCGCCTCCATCGAAATGCAGCAGCCGCGGACGGGATTCGATCCTGCGACCTTCGGAACAGCAGACGAGTGTCATATCCACTATAACAAAGTGGCAGGGCTTGGATCTTGACTTTGCCCCTGCTATTTGACCTTTATGAGAAACACCGACACAAGAAACAGAATCCATTCCAAGCCAAACACGAAGCCTCTGTAGAACACTACCAATTACACCTTAATTTCGAGGGTCGTCGCGACCACATCAACAAATAAATGTCAAACGCACACTGGTGACTGCACGAAACTCTTGAATGCGGCACACATAAACACTCGGGTAACAAGATCGTCTTTAACATATCTAAGAAAGAAACAAGGAACCACAAGAGGCAGTACAACGCTTGAGGGAAGTGGGGGAAAGAGGCATATGAAATGCGCATGCGCAAAGTGCAATGATGTGAGGGGGCGGGGCCAAAACTCACTTGAGTGTGTTGTGTACAAACTGCTGGTGCGGGCAGGGCAAGCGGCGTCCAACTTTGGGCTCTGAGCGTTCATTTTCACTGCACGAGGAGAAGGGGGAAAAAAAGGGAAAGAAAAAACAATGAGTGCGGTGCGCTCAGAATTTAGGCAAAAAAAAAAAATGGCGGACACACGAGACGCCTACAGCGCCATCTCTCGGTGAACGTCTGCTCGACGTTGCGTAAGTGAATGACTGACCGTGAAGTTTAAGAAATTGAATTCTTCGAAACAGGCAAGGTGGTGAGTTCTCAGATTATGACTTGACTGCCCTTTTGGAGAGTACCGATGGGAGAACAACTTCGGAAAGCCTGAGCAATACCATGGTAACGTCCTAGGTTGCTGAGCAGTTCAATTTTCGTATCCGAGAGCACGTGTGGAAGGTCCCCCTTTGCCATCTCCCCCTGTTACTTGTGAACGGTGAACAACGGTATTCTGTCTTATACCGTATTTATTAGCACGCTACCACAAATGAGCACTTCCCCACTTTGACCAGTGTTGTCTAAATGATGGCAAATGTTGGCTCATTTGTTGACTACTGCTGGCTCGTGCCAGCCGAACAATGGTTAATTTTGGCTAGCTATAGCTCAATTATCGCACTGGCTGGCTAGCGTTGACGTATCATTGATAAATGTCAGCTGCCGTTGGCTAAATTACCGCTGTTTCAACAGATACTTTGTTCACTCAGTTTATATGCAGTGATGTCCTTCCACATTCATGGATGTGGGTTGGCGTAATATGGGTTAATATGGCTTAACATGGGTTGCTTAATTAGTCTAACAGTCAAATCAAGCTACTCCGAGACCCCACATAGCGTTAATCATACAGTGCTCAAGCTTTCCTAATATATCCACTAATCAGATTTTTTAAGGTGTTAATCAAGTTATCTATGCTAACTATCGTGTTTTCAATCGCGAAATCCAATTTCTTAACTGTTACGGAACAGCCGAGTGGAAGCCCACAAAGACCGGGTGCTGTAGGGACTACTGTGTTCCGCTGTTGTGGGCATAAAGATGCAAAAACAATCAAAGGATAAAACAACACCCGATGATTCAATGGGAAGCGCTTGTAGGCAGCAGTGAAGCGGCGTCAGAGCATGGCATGGCGTGGCCGTGTACAAAAAACAACAAAAAATAATAAAATGGAATAAAGCAGGATCACACAATGAATCTAAACGTCCCCGAGATCTAAAAAAAAAGAACATGGATGATTGGAGACATTTCCTTTTTCTTTTTTCTCTCTTTCTCTCTACAGGCATCGCAAAGTGAAGGTGGAGATGATTTCACTCAGTGCAGAATTGCGGGGGGAAAAACTGGGAAGTAGGGAGCGGATGTGGGGAAAAAGGTGCGAGGGTGTAGGGACAATCGTAGCAACTCCCGAATCGGCGCCACAATTATTAATAAACGTCGTCTCGCAAGAAGGACGCGATGACATCCGGTATTAAACGGAAGGCCAAGAAGAAGCAATCGAAGTGGCTGCTGCCGCGCTTGTTGCGAGGAGTCGTTGCATTCCACAACGTCACAATGGTATGGACCGCTACGCTCTGTCGTCGTTTATCCAAGCCGATTGCCACTTCGCGATCCCAACTTGACGTCCTCCTTACGTGTTCTCGCGTTACTGCGTTGCTTGCGGCTGCGGTTACTGTATGTGGCGAGAAAGGAAAGAACAAAAGGGAAACACGTTGCTGAGACGTTAATAAGAGACGCCGATGCCTGAATGGCGCAGACAGCAATGACGATTGGGAATGGGGCCTCCAGCCGTTGGAGCCTTGTTCTGTGCGGAAACGCGCAGATGTGTTAGTCCCCGCCTTTGTGAATACGTCTCGGGCACATTCGGCGGTGTGCGATGTGTCGCTAGGCTTCTGCGTTGTCTTAGAAGCCGCGGGGTGTCCCGGGAATGCCAGCGATTGTACGTTTATGTTATTAATTTAGCTGCGTCTTATATCCCGGCTAGCGAGAGTATTATATTGCTTTGGATGCAATTACGTCAGCCGTGACGGGTAACGAAATTGGAAAGGCTTTCTGTCAGCGACTTACGATCTCAAGTTCCTTTCGTCAATTCTTACGTGAAGGGTAAAAATGTTACCGCTGGAAAGTAGCATCACGTCACGGAGCCGCTTTTGGAGCGTTTTATTTGACTTTGTGAATAACAAACTTAAAAACGCACACTTTAAATGATTACACGATTGTATGAATTACGCTTAGTTCGTTAGTATTTTATTTCCTAGACAAATTCTGCTGTTAGTCGACTTGCGCATTTCGAGACACGAAACAAAAATGACGTAAGATCAGGGAACAGGTAGACAGTCGATAACCAACAAGTTTATGTCATTTCCCTTAATGCCTTATTCTCTGTGGTGTACAAGACAACTACCGAGCCAACCTTCCATACCGTTAGACTTGCGCAGGTAATGATATGAAACAGCAATGACGTCATGTGAGGGTAGACAGTCAAGAAGCAATGCAGCTTTTCCTTGAATATCTTATTCGTTGTGGAGAGCGTCCAGAACGCCGCTCCTAATCTTAAAAGCCACGTTTCATCATGCTGACAAACGTGCATTCTTGACATCTCCTCGTGGCTTCAACTGCATCCCTTCCCATTGGCTAAAGAATGCCAACAAAGCGGAAACAAGCAGTGTTCACAGTATCCCCTCCGGGCTCACTGACAGAAGGGCAGCGAGCTTTGACACACTCAGCGGCGTTCATCTGGATGCTGAGTTTTTCGTGTACAAACAATTCAGCACATTTTATACTCAAAACATACGCAAGTTACTGATGAGCACGCACTTCTATGCGAGTTGAGCGCTACATCCACTTCGTTAAAAACCCCGCTGAATCAAAATTTTCGAAGCCACCACGTATATGTGACATTCCCCTTAGATTCGTGCGGCGTTCCGTAGGCCCGCTTTATGTAGACGCTAATTAAGTTCAGTTGTAAGTTTTCCCCCCTCTCCCCCTTTCAGCTTCTTTGTTATTCCTGTGTGCATAACCATGGGAGTGTCAGTACATCTAACTACGGTGTAACAATTCCTGCCACAGTCAAATGACACGGTGCATTGCACGCGAAATGCAATGCTTCTTTCTTCAATCACCGGAGGCGGCGAGCTTTCTTTTTCGCCCGTTTTCCTTTCTAATATCCCATAATTACTGCATTCTAATTTCCTTACGCACAAATGATGTCTTTATGCTTTCTTCGGTTCTATTATCTCTTGTCTTCCTGCGGTTGTACCTAACAAAAACAGGGCCCCCGATCAATCCTACTCCCCCCTCTCCTCTTTCCTCTCTAATCCATAATACCTTGATCCCATTGCAACGTAACAGACCGGACGCTGGTCTGGTTAACCTCGCTGTCTTTCCTCTATTCGTTTTCCTTCTCTCTCTCTTTCTCGGTCTTTTTCAAGTATGCACATGCATACATTACGCCATATTGTATCAGTCCCACATGTACGCAAGTGGCCGCACTCAGTCGCACGTCCTTTGTTCAAAGCCGACAGGTCCACAGCGTCGACGACTACGTCACTCCTATGTCGCCCTGTCCACGTGTTTGCCGACTCGCGGTCGTGCTTGGACCGCTGTTCTAGAAAAAAGAAAAGAAAGCTGCAGCGTGCACCCGGTGCTCTCATCATACCGCCATGGACCGCTGAATATACAGGGATACAAGCGCGTCGCGTCCACAGACACAACCCCTACTCCCCATTTTTTTTTTTCTCCCCTTTCTTGCACGTCACACGGCGGAACAGCGGGATCGGGTGTGCATGGCCAGGCAGGCGCCCGGCGGGCCGGCTCCCCGCCCAGGCTCCGTTGTCCACCGGTTGCCTCGGGAAACGGCGTGCATACGGTATATACAACACAAGCACACTCACGCGACAAAGACGAGATTCGGCTGCGTTTCGAGTGTACACGCACGCACGCACGCAGTTACAAGCACTGCACAAGGTTTATGGGGCGAGCCGTGCGCGCAGTTCTGTCCGCGATGCGACGCGGCGCGGCAGCGAAAAGGAATTAAATTCGAATGAGCGGATTTTAATGACTCCCGAAAACAACACGTCTCGACGCGCGGTCTAAACAGTAGGCCCAGGAGAGTTCCCCGGTATGATTATAGGCAAACTTAAAATGTCTGCACGGTAGAGGCACAGGCTATCGAGACACACGGGATAGAGAGAGGGGGGATTTGAGGCAGTTATGTACAGGGGTGTCACTATTGCACGTCAAAAACCAACGCTACTAGACTATTCTAGTAATATTAGTCAAAACTACACCGATAACTTTGCCTCTCCTTGACAAGCCAACCAGAAGGACACCGCCTATACCAAGAACCCAACTTGCTCAATAGCCAGAAATGACATTAGCTTAAAGATTTCCCCAAGTGTCCTTAGCTATCGCTGAGGAGACGTATGAATGATATCTAAGACTTTTAGCAGACGCACACGGAACCTTTGGCAGTCGAATATCACGTGAATGTAACCTGGCATGGGCCGTAATAATAATAATAATAATAATAATAATAATAATAATAATAATAATAATAATAATAATAATAATAATAATAACTTGTGCTGTTTGACGTCACAAAACCACGATTTGATTATAAGAGAAGCCATAGGTCGAAAAAGTTAGCGCCGATCACGTGCGACTCATACAGCACATCCAACGCAGGTATGAGCCACATTTGAGTTTATTATCGTTAATAATGACGTAACTCACAAGCGTGTCGTGTTTTTCATATGATGACCTCTCAGTCAATTTATTAATGCACTGCATCCTTGCATGCCTATTCGGGTTTACTTGGTATATTCCAAGTGAAGTAAACGCGACTTTTCGATTTCTCGTACCATGAGCTCTTGTACTATATTTTTTTTCTTTTCACCATATTTTTCTGCTACCGTTTTTTCAAGGTCACCTTCGCACAAGACACTTAAGGTTTCCGCCTTGACAAAGGACAGCAACAGAGTGCTCACTTGAAACCAACGCGGAGAAAACAAAGGATCTTATAAGGAGCGCGGACTGTTCATTTTAAGTTATGCTGGTTTTCTCCGCCATCAAACATCATCTGCAGCCTAAATTACTGCATACATTGGATGTTATTTCTCATACAGGTCTCCCTGCCTTTCTCTTCATCTCTCTCTCTCTCTCATAGAGGTGGCTACTCGCTGAGTAATAACGTCTAGGTGTCTGTCAACAAATAAATAAGTAAATAAATTTGAATTCGCGCTTATATACGGCTCTGAGGTCCGTGGTACTGTGAATTGCAGAGAGTGGAATAAGCTGCAAATCACATTGTCTTCTTATTTTTATTTTGTGCCTGCGCGTTACAAGGCAGTGCAAATTACTCCGCAAGAAAAACACGCGGCCGAAATGCTGCTTCGCCTGGTTCTATTAGTTCATTACTATTACCAAACTCACAGCGCTTAATCGTTGAAGCGAGTTTAGAAACAAACGTCTCTATAAAACATCTTCAACCAACCAACTAACTTGAACCGCAAGATTGCGTCATCGTCATCATCATCGTCATCAGGTCACCACCATCACCTTCATCAATGTTCTATGCCCACTGCAGGGCAAAGGCATCCCCCAGAAATCTTCACCCTGTTCTGCGTGAGATGGTTCCATTATGTGCCTGCGAAATCCCTAATGTCATCACTATATCTGAATTCTTTGTCTGCTGCAGCTGCATCTTCCGTCCTTCCGTCCCTTAGTACCCACCATAATGTTCTCACTGTCCGCCTTATATCTGTCTAAATCTAAATAGATGCTGTCACATGGAATAAGAACAAGGACATTTATTTGTGTAAGAGGTATGCGTGGCTGAACCTTCTGCGCTGCCCCGCCAAGGTGATCTAGTGGCTATGGCACTCGTATGCTGATCCAAAGGTCGCGGGGTCGAATCCTGGCCGCAGAGGCTGCATTTCGATGGAGGCGAAATTTTTGATGCCCGTGAACAGTGCACGTTAAAGAACCCCTGGTAGGCACAACTTCCGGAGCCCTCCACTGCGGCGCCTCTCCTAATCACATCGTGGTTTTGGGACGTAAAACCCCAGAGACCAATCAATCTTCCGTGCTTCCCTCTGGTATTGCCGGCATGCGCGTGGCTTCCAGTGACATCGGTTGGTGCGTGTAAATGCGTGCAACTTCGGCGCACATTTGAAATATACAAATGCTTCTTGGATGAGTGCCAACGAAACCATGCGTTCCACCGCTCGAAGCAAAAAGGCCTGGCGAGACATTCATGGACAGTTTTCTTTTTCTGGTTGAACAAACTTGACTGATCGTTTCTCACGACGAGGAAGCCACAGAATATGTTGTAGTTAAGCACGCGGGCGACCTACGTTCGCTCTACATTACAGGCGATAGACGACACTTGGACGACGTCCAGCACACTTTGTCAACACTCTCTCTCTCGTTCCAGTTGCTATATGAGCTTTTCGAATCCATAGGAGTTCGCGACGAGCGAAGTCAATTCATAAATCCACTTTGAACGTGTTTTCTGTCGAGCTTTCCGGCTCAGTATTTCCGGCGCTGCATCTTCTTGTTTTACTGATCAAAATTACATGTGCGGGAAGGATGTACTCTTAATAGTTATTAGTAACTGGAGCGGCATTTAGGTGAATACGCATTTGATACGCGTTGGAAGTATCCGCTTTGAAGCAACTGATAGTGCGAAACGTGGTTCTGGAGTCCGTCCGTCCGTCCGTCCGTCCGTCCGTCCTCTTTGGTCCGCGAAGTATTAAATGTGTATGCGAATAGGTTATCCATCAGCAAGCGCCAAATATCTCATTGAGTCGCCTTTCCCGCACATACAGCAACTATCTACGAATACCGGCAGCACAGCATGCCAGGCAGGTCATCCAGGTAAACGCCTCCGGCTTTTATGAGGCAGCACCCATTTCTCACCCTTACTACAAGAGGTTCCAAAAGGACACTCCATTCGTAAGCCAACCACAACAACATCTGCACGTGTCGAGAAAATTCGCGCGCTTCCGGCGCGACGGTGCGAAAGTCAAAGGCTGCGCGCAATCGCCGGCGTATAGGTAACCCCTCGTACGAATTATGCGCGCGGTCCTCGAGACGGCTGAGAGCGCGCACTCTGCGAAACGCACTCGCCTCTCGGCGTATACACACTATATAGCACTGTATCCGTGCAGTCGCCGCCTGTGCGCTACTCGGGCATGGCGTGAGACGGAGCCGGATCACGAAACGAGCACCGGTGCAATAGCACTGCCGCTGCCAGCCACAGGACTCGCAGTATAGTAGGTCGGCGCTATTTCAGCTCTACCCGAAACGGCCCCTCACGCCACCGACGATGGCTCGCTCGCTGGCTGACCACGCCGCTAGTGTCCTTTGCCTTTGTTCTTTAAGTCCCTTTTGTCTATGAGCCACTCCGGCGATACCCGCACCCAGTGGAGAAGGCGGTGCGCAAAGACGGGCGCAGCTAGAGCTACCGTACATGCTTCTAAAGGTTTTAGTTACTGCGTACGCTATCAAAGGTACGTTTACTGTAACACCGTCAGTTTAAAAAGCTTCATCTTTGTTTCTTCAGAGTTCTAATGCATATTTTAATGCATTTTATTTAATTAACATTCATTATTTAATGCCTTTGTTTGAGATCCTCAACCACGATGACAGTCCCAAGACTGACGGGACCACAACATGGCAACGTCCATCGGACATCATAATAAAGTAGGGATTTATAACACCCCGCCCCCTAACACTTCCCTAACACCCCCGCCTCCAAAGTTTTCCAGCTAATCTGTAACTCCGGTAGATGCACATCGTTTCTTTGTCGCAGTACACTACTGTCATGCAGTGAAGCATACTTAAAACTGCAAAAGGCCAAAACATGTTGCTTTGTCGCAGTACAATACTGTCCTGCAGTAAAGCATACGTAGAACTGCAAGAGGCCACAACATTATATGTGACGGAGCACATTGTTGTAACCTTTAATTATACATGGGCACATGCGCCGTGTAATTACAAATACTAAAGTATCATCAAGCACTTCAAAAGGTTCAGTGACAATGATTCAGCGCTCTCTTGAGACAATTTGAGGGGATCACCTGAGGGTGCCGCCATATCTGCCCTTTACCTTTACATTGCACTGTGTTTTGACCGAAATGGTCTCAGTGGGAAGGGACTGGGAGAAGGATAGGGGTGCTGCAATAAACATTCGCCCACCGTCACGGAGTTCCCTGCGCACGCCTATGCAAGTGGTCACGCGAAGGACCCAGACTATAAACTTTTCTCACGGTCTACCTTCCTGTGCTCTCCCCTCTAGCCTCAGCTGCGCGCTAGTAAGACGGAAACAGCCCACCGAACGACAAATACTGCGAGTTGTTTGGAAACACTGACAGTGGAAGTAAGCTTGACAGAAATGTGCGTCAGTAAAAAGGAGGTGACCATAAGGTCTGTGGTTATTCTAGACAAAAAGAAAGAAGAAAGCAGAAGAAACTATGAGTACGCCACCCTATTCGCCATCCTTCATCTCTATAGCAGTCATCCTTATACGGTAGCACAAGGATGCCGCCCAAGAATGACGCTATATAAATGAAAGCCCGAACGAAGAAACAGCTTTGAACAAAGCGATATTTCAGGTGAAATACATGGTGTTCAAACAGAGTGTATAAACGCAATGAAGAGGGCGTTGGACAAGTAAGGAGATTGTGAACCCCCCTCCCCCAATGAATAGTGGTATCATTCCGTGTTAGAAGTTTGTTTTTAATGCTTTAGTTTAGCATAATTAGCAAGCACAAAGTGAAAGCAATTTATTAACTTTTGTGAAAAAGCCCTTATGCGTGTTGCTGGCTTATTAATATTTGCTGGCCTATTACCAACACAAGTGGATGTTTCCTATCAAGGTAAATAAAGGTAACTAGAGGGTATTAAGGGTGGTGGTGATGTACCGATCTCATTTATTGGCATGTAACGACTGATATTCTAATTTACCTTCTCCTTAACCGTTGCACACGAGACAAATAAAGGGCCTTAATAACCTCGTTTCTCCCAGTGAACTGTTGAGTGCTGGGCAAAGAATGCATATGTTATAAAAATAACACGCCTCTTGTAATATCGGACAAAGGTACTCTCACCTTCAGCCTTGCTTAGTTCACATTATGTATGTTCGGTCGACGTTCAAGCCTGTTAATAGGTTCGTATTCTCTATTTATAACTTAAAAACTGATCACTTCGTCCCAAAAGAACCTTCCTATTGTGACACAGAGCACACCTGAACGCTCCAAAAATGTAAAGCGCTTATAGAAGACACGCTGAACAATATGATCCCACAACCGAGCAAGGATATTCTGAATTGAACTTCGGCCAAATTTTATGGAAACTGTGACGTCGCTCTTTTCCTTTTTTTTTATCTTAGCTGCAGCGACAAGTGAGGTACTGTAAAATGTGAAAAGTCGGTTAAGACAAAACAGTAATTTATGGTAAAAAGGTACATCGGTAAAAATCTGACTAAAAAATGACAAGAAATAAAAAAAATCGAGCGGCTTGGTTGCTCCAGCAGTTAAGGGTAGATCACGTCTACACTCAAGAACGTTGTCACACTCACAGAAATGAATTCCGGCCGCATTTCGGTCATGTAAAAAAATATGCAGCGATCGCTTGTACCGGCGACTACTATGGCGACAAAAAAAAAAAACGCGTTTGGTTAGACGCGTCAGTAAGCGCCATCCCAGGAGCACATTTCTACAGTGCGCCTAGGCGTCGCGGAAGAGAAACTACTCACCCACAAAAATGGAATAAACAAATAAAAAGAGAGACAACGGGCCAAGAAAGCGCGTCTTTCGAGGAAGCCCTCAAGAAAAGGCCGCGGTGGGGCGTCATGCGAGGGATGGGGTGGGTCCATTAAAGCGAACAGCGCGGAGGAAAGAGATATGTGCCGTTGCGAGGCTTATAAAAGACGGGAAAGGGGTTACCGACGAGGTGAGAGAGACGACGTGGAAATGAAGGAACGGAGAGGGCACGCTGTCGAGGTGTATAGGAAAGGGGGAGGAAAAGTGCCTGGGAAGCAGCAGCTGCTGACTCAGCCTGTGTTTGCGCGTCGCCATGGCGACGCGCATCGCGTGCAAGCCGCACGCTCCCTTCCTACCCTCCTCCCACCACTCTTTTCAGCGAACTTCCCCTTCTCTTCCCTACTCACCCCCTTCCCCGTTTCCCTACAGTCCCCCACATCGCCGAGCGCTCCCGAACACCCGCAACTAGCTAGCTTCGAGGCGGTAGGAGCACCCCAGTGCACCCGCGAGCTCCGACAGCCGCCGATGGCTGTAGCGGCGTCTTCTCCCCCTCTCTTTCCGTTCTCGTCGCCGTACCTCTCCCAACGCTCCTCGAAAACTCCCCAAAAAATAGGAGAAAGGAAGGAACCCCTACAAACGGTTATGGACAGAGCAACGCCAGCACCACCACTGTCGCTCTATCCCCCGCTCCACCGACGACGCAGGCCGCGTGCGGCACCGTACTCTTGCATAAAGGGGGGTTCATCGCCGCCGTCGCCCACTTTTTGGCGCACGGGCGGAGGGGCGTACTCGGTCCGTGCGTTCGTCCGCTGCTCCGAAGGAGCGGTGGTGGCGAGTGTGCGTGCGTAGCGCTTCTCTCGTTTGAATTAAGGTAAAGAAATAAAAAGATATGGCGCGATTGTGTACTGCGCCGTCGCTGTTCTCGGGAGCTGGACGCCCCACTGCCTGCGCCACTGTTTCGGAGAAAGGAAACGGAAGGGGGGGAGGAGGGGGAGTTGTTTTGCAGGGGGGAGTGGAAGTAAATATTTAAAACAACCACGCACGCCGCGCGCGCCACTTGCCGCTGTTGCGGGGAGTGGTGACTTTGCCTCCGCAACATACGCACACCCGAACACAGGGCTGAGAAAGAGTGAAAATATGAGTTTAGAAAAGTTTAAAACGTTGCAAAAGAGAAATGGCAAGAAGCAGGAACGAGAATGCGTGGTGCACCACCCTGAGGATTGACGGGGATGACTTTTTTTTCCCCTTTAAATAGAAAAGACAGCTTTGAAAAGCGGACAAGGAAAAAGGGAAAATATAGGGAGTAACGCGTGGTGTTAGGTGTTTAGGCGGATGTACTCCCTATTTGAAACGACAAGTCGGCAGAACTAGGAGAGAAGGTGCGGCTGTGGCAGTTTTTAAGGTTCCTTGACATTATGATGAAAAGCGATAGAGAGGAGGCGTCCACAATGGCCGAAAAGAGAAAAAAAAAGTGGGTAGAATTCAGAGAGAAGAAAATTGTTCGGGACCCCAGTTGCGCAACAACTTTCCCGTGAGTTTCAATCTTACTATTTTTGTTCTTCCCCTTGTAAAGTTTCACTTGAGTCGAGGCTTCTTAAATTCGTTCATTCGCTCTATTGTCTGTCTTTCTTTTCTTTAGATTACACTAGAACGTGTGCTTTAGAACCATAAAGAAAGAAAAGTGAATTAGCCCCCCACCGCGATTCGACGTGGTGTTACCCTTTGTTAATTTTCTGTTTCTTTCAGCTATCCTCTCACACTTGGGTTGCCACTTAGGATCTTCTCGCCTCTTGCTTATTTTTTCTTTTTTTTTTCTTTTTCGTTTAAGTCGTACCATTGTTTCCCAGGCCCTCCAAAAAAACGCACACATTTTAAAAAAGGCCAAATCATCAAGTCCCTTCCATCTTTTCTCCTCGTACTTTCGATCCTCATAAATTTTCTTGTAACCACCTGCCTCGTCCTTTTTATTCCTCTTCCTCATCATGAGCATCTTTACTTCATTTTAGCAGCAGTAAAAGGTAAGCCGAGCAAACTTACCATTAAATGCGTAATGACGATAAAAGGGAGACGACAAGCAAATGTAACTTTTCCTTCTGTTCTTTTCTCTTTCACGCGGCTAACTTTATTTTCGCTCACTGCTTTTCACACAATCGCATATTCACTTTTGTAGCCAGTGCCATCGCGCGAGCAAGTTATTGATAATAATGACCGCATTCACAAACCTACCTCAGTCCTCTTGTTTTCCTCGTCTTTCCTGTGCTTTTATCCTGCCTCACGAACAAACTAGTCCAGTATCTACAAACAAGCCTTGTGATAATCTTTCGCACTGATAAACCATTTTGGTGCCCTTAACGCACCTTAACGGTACGGAGGCGATAAGGAAAAGAAGCGATAACGATAAGGTAGGTTTGTGAGCACGGGCCTAGAGGTACAGAGGCAAGTTCACGCCGAATATAAGCTGCAACGGGCGCATTATTCGGAAAGCCTTAATAATTTCGTTGGGTTCCGAAAGGTATAAAAATAGCACTGTACGTTAGGATAATTGCGGGGGTTTTATACGTGACAATACCACGATATCATAATGAGGCAGGATGCAGTGGAGGGATCAGTAAATTCTAAACCGCTGTGGTTCCTCGACGTTCCCTGACGCCGCACAGCACACGGGACTTCGGACATGTCGCCTCGACCGGAATCGAACCCGCGGTTTTCGGGTCAACGGCCGAGACTGTACGTCTTGCAAGGCTTCAATCTACTTTAAACAGTGTTCATGGTCGAAAGTGTTCCAAGAATGCACAACGCCGAGTGCATTGAGAAAATGAATAGCTGAACACCGTGCCACTTAGTTGTACTTTGCAAACTAATTATTACTAGCTCTGTGAAGCCGTGTAGTCCTGAAGGCCCTTCTAACAGGGACACCGTGTTGCTAGCTCATTATGATCTCGATTGTACACGCTGCGAACGCTTTTTTGTGAGTGCTCCCTTGGCTTCTGAGGCTCATACCTCATTAGCGTGAGGAGTGCTCTTCGAGCGTCAGGCGGAAGTCATATTTTTAGCATCTACTTTCCGTGAACTTTAGGGTAAAGAGTACACGCGCCGCTAAGCATGGACCCTAAAAGAGATTATCTCGAGTGCATCACCATAACCGCGGTAGCACTACGCCAAGGCAACACAGCAGCAACCAACAACCGTTGTCGAGTGTCTCCGCGCGCACGTCAACAAATTGAAATCAGTGCTGCATTATTTATATCTCGACCCTCTAGCACGAAAACACCCCAGACACCATCAAAAAGGCTCGATGCACGTTATTTTGTTAAGCGGCTTGCACAAATGCTACAGAACTGCGTTTGCAATTGAGTATTGCTCGGTCAATTATTTACTTGTGTAGGCCAACATAATAAGGATGCGCTTCGTTCGTACCCCTTAGTTGAGGATTGACGAAGCCTAGCCCTCAAGCAAGGTCGCACATAGCATAACACTGCAGAAGTGGCACACTGGTTTTTCACGGAACACCACTTGCACTCTCTCGGCCCATGGCTGCAACTACCACTGCTACCTGTTTGTCGATTTGAAGGGACCGTGTTTCGTCGTTTGCGTCGTTTGTTTCGCATTCACCAAAACTTTTTTTCCATCTATGTTAAAATGACGATAGCGCCGCGTGAACCGGTTACGCTGCGGAGGAGATAATTGAGCACCTCCTGTGTAAATGCCCGTCCTTGGAAAATGAAAGACTACGCACAGCACTACAGCCGATCAACGGGAACGCTTTGACGGCCATCATCAGGATCATAGGAACGTGGCCTTGCGCATCTTAGCCACGACCAACGAAAGCGCTGCTGCAACTTCTGAACGCACTTCACTCATCGACCACGACTCATGACAATCAACGCGGAACATTTACAACGTCGGCAGAAGTGCAGTGATCTCTCTCTCTCTCTCTCTTTCTCTCACCCACTCACTTGCTCTAACTCTTCTCCCCTTCCCCAGTGCAAGGTAGTCAACAGTGCTCAGCCCAGGTTAACCTTCCTGCGCGTTCCTTGTTCTTTCTTTTTCCTCTCACGTTGTGACTTCGTCGTGGCGTGACCGTGGCGTCATACGATGACATCACCACTTGGTATGATGAATTTGTGCGCCATTTCTCTCCACGGCAGGCAGTGGACGCCGGATCTTTCTACTCACGAGCCATGTAATGTTTTCTCATTAATAATTCTTGCTCCGTGGTAGCGGCAGGCATTGGCCGCGAATCACCCCAAGCGCCCTCTTCACTGCAACGTCCTCAAGTCACGCCGTGAAGCTGCGAATGCGTCAATATCCGGAAGCTGCGAAGGCGTTGCTCCGAAAGCTCGTTCGGCGACCGGACAGATCACCTGACGGAGTGCGAGTGCGCACGTTTCTCGTGGTTCCCCTCGTGCAGTCAGCTGAGCGGTATGTGAGTGTGTGCGCGTGTGCGGCTCGGATCGAACAGACCAGAGCCGACGGGTGCGCAGGCGCTAGAGCTGCCATCCTGGATCGATGTGTAAACACGGAGACCGCGTGGAGCTCCAGGCCACGTGCTGTGCTGCCGAAGCCCCCCCGCGTACAAAATAATGCGCCTTTCGATATGCCTGCACTCTCAGAACAGCTTCCACTTATTGGGAAGTTTTTACTGAATCACAATAACAATCATCATCTGGCTTGCTATAGCTTGTTTGCTTGTGCTCCCGCTCCCTTTCTTTCTTTCTTTCTTTCTTTCTTTCTTTCTTTCTTTCTTTCTTTCTTTCTTTCTTTTTTAGAGAACTAGACGCCCACCCCTTTCCTGTCAGAGCACTAGATCACAATCAAGGAGTGCACGCCGTTCGTGACATGAAAATACAGTGTGCTCAGCGTAATGAAGGGACGCAGTAACAGGTTATAATTATTGTTGTGGGGCAAAAACAAACATGTACCTAATGCGCAGCAGGATTGCGTTTCCATGCTACATGTCAAACCGATATGTTGGGAGAGCACATGCGCACGCATGTGAGTACACATTCGTCTGACACGAATGGACAGATAGACAGACGAAAAAGACGACTAGGAGAGCGCAGATTAGATAGATAGATAGATAGATAGATAGATAGATAGATAGATAGATAGATAGATAGATAGATAGATAGATAGATAGATAGATAGATAGATAGATAGATAGATAGATAGATAGATAGATAGATAGATAGATAGATAGATAGATAGATAGATAGATAGATAGATAGATAGATAGATAGATAGATAGATAGATAGATAGATAGATAGATAGATAGATAGTCTTTCTTTGAAGTGAGGTATGACACATAACACGATAGACTCATCGTCAACGCAGAGTTGAGCTCAATAGCGCCACCGTCAATTTAAATATTAGTGTCGATCATTTTAACTCCTTACTGATTACCATAGTGGTGTCAGATGCTTAAATATAGCATGCATTATACTTGTGACAATTTCGACCCATATATCGTAATGTCTAAACCCGCGCAAACCAGTTTAGATTCCTGTAAAGACAATGCAGTTTACACTGTGACTGTCAACTGCGGCACAGGTTGTTGCCATCTGCGAGGCCATGCAATTCGTCTTCAGTGAGCTTCCTTGCACATGGGCGATTTTCAGCGGCGCTAAACCCGCTCTTCAGGCTATTTATCATGACTTGAGACAAGTGCTTTACTATATTCGAACTATCGAAATCGTGGAGCTCCCCGACATTGCTACAACAAACGGCCACCACGTCAATTTTCAACGGATACCTTCTCACTGTAGCGTGATAGGAAACGGAAAGGCAGAAGCTGAGGCTAAAACAGCCATACACAATGCACCACGAGCAATCACTGCGTTTTCACGAACAGACACATGCACAACTACACACTCGAGCACCGCACCATGCCATATAGACGACACGAGCGATTGCACCAATGGGACCCGGAAATGAGATTCCGCGTGCCTCATAAACTGAAGAGAAAGGTATCTGGTATGATACAAAGGATTCATTTTGGAGATGCGATCACGAGACGTTATAGACCCCCTGATCGGCTGCAGCAACAGCGGTCCCAACTGTGAGCACTGTGAAGTGCCAGAAACACTCGAACACATATTTTTCACGTGTCCAGCATGCGGGCAGGAACGACAGCAGCTGCTTTCATCACTAGCAAGAAATGACAAAAGACCACTGTCCCACGAGCTTGTGTTAGACCCTTGGCCTGACTCCAGCAGAGCACCCATGGTCATTGGAAAAACTGCAGCTCTTCTCCGCGCCAATGGATCCGATGAATGACTCTAGAGTGGCCCCGCCCCAACACGTGAATTTCTACATACGCACCTCCTTACCTCACCATCGTCATTCCATGACCCTTTTTCTCCTCTTTCCCCTTCCCAAACGCAGAGTAGCAAGCCAGAGTAACCTACAGCTCAGGCCGACCTCTCTGTCCTTCTGTAAATAAACTTCTCTCCCTCTCACACACACACTACACCTTGATTGAGTGAATCGGCAGAATCGTACACGACAAACTAACGGTTGTTGATAAAAGAAAGATTGAAAATGGCAGGAAGAGTAATTGCGACTAGGTTCAGAAGGAAAGCAGGCTATGTTCTGCAGCTCTTGTCAAAAGCGCGCCTCAGAGCCCGTGGGGGTTGGGGAAATAGAATAGTAGAGTGAAAGGGCGAGGAAATTTTCACTGGAAATTTCGATCATCCGGGGTTCCTTAACGTACGCTGAACCGCAAGTGGTCAAAATTTCCGCAGCTCTCCAGTATAGCTTTCCCCTTCTTTCCACTCTTTCATTCATATCATAGTGCTTATATACTTCAATGGTAATATATGGAGCAATTGGGGATAGGGTGCTCTTTTTTGACGAACTGGTCACTTGAGCTAATACATGAGTACCTTTTTTTTCTCTTTTTTTATATACTTTAACCTGCTATCTCTCTATCATGCGAGCTGGCTCACTTTATGAATAAACAAATCATCGTGAATGAAATGTAGTGCCCATTAGGTTAAGGGAATCGATGTATAGGTCAGTCAGTCAGCTGGATGTATGTTACGTCTATATGAACTCCACGTCAATGAATCGCTACGTCCTCTGATCTCTGTCTATCTGTCATGATCAGTGTGAGCTCGAAACATTATTTTTGTCTATGTCGTGGCTTTCACGTGGCTTTGACTGGAATTTCGTGACAAACGACGTTTGATCCCTGGTTGAGTGAAAGTCACATTTCCTTTACGTCGAGAATAAATGCCACACAAGATAGATCATCATCATGCTGATTTCTATGGGAGAAATATAGCTTTAATATAACAACAAGGCCACGTAGTCAAACATTTGAAGAAACAAAGGAAAAAAAGATCAGTTCGCGATCATTCCGTTCCTGCAGATTATATTCCAGTGCCGGTCATGAACAAACATCGAGCGGCTGGAACGACCACCACTGCGGACATAATGCATTCACCTGTCGTTTCGTAGCGGGGCGCTTTGCTTTCACGAATGTCTTGCTTTCGAAAATGACTCCGTGGATATATAGATGGTCGTGCGTACCCTATGCCAGTTATGCCAGACCACGTGAAGCCCGTATCGCAGCCGAATGTAAACGCTCCCGTGTACGCTCCAATGATGGACCACATAATGAAGCGATTACTCTTACAGAAACCCGAGAGCTCCCCCGTCGTTCTTGTGTTGAGCGGGGTACAGCGATTGATAAATGGTCAACGAGAATCATTTTCGTGCTACGGGACGACCGCGTACACGCCGCGAAGGCGCGCGCATCCATAAACAGGTGAGGGCCGCGATCGATCAACTGTTCGTGTGTGCCGGCTTTGTCTTCGATACGTACCAGGGCATTTCGCATTGGAACTCCACCACAGCGTCGTCTGCCTTACGCTATAGTTTGACCACGTTCGATCTACGACTTCAAGTTCGGGTCCGGACTGAGATAGGAAGGTCAGTGAGGATAACAGGTTGTAATAAGCTCGGGCTTGTTGCTTAATCGGCGCAGTGACTTGCATTGGCTCCACACATTCAATGTATGAGTGACGAAACATGGGAGACGTATCATTTAGTAAGCTCAGAAGGAATAACAAGTTGTATGATGCGCTTGTTGCTTGACAGATACATTTAGTAAGCTTCGGTAAGTTTCGACATGTGTCAAGACATCGGCAAGAACCATCTATAAGTGGAACTTTCTTGTGACTGCAGAAGAAAGCATTGGGTACGTCGACAGAAAACCATTTGAAAAGGGAGGAACAGCTGCAGTGGTTAAGGTCCACTGTCAAGTTCAAAGTTTCAAAAAAATGTGCTGTCGGTAGAATATTTGCGAAACAACTTTTTGTGCATTGACACATCAGTGCGCTTTATCAGAAATTTAAAAAAGTCGAAATGACTGCTAGTGTGTTATGTGACAAACACGCGCGTCAGCAAAAGATGTCGGAATCGGTAAAGTTTCATAAAAAGCAAAATCAGCAAACTGGCCGTGCTGCAATTTCATCCTTGCATATGTCAGTTGTTAACTGTCATCGCCGTAGCCGGCGAATCCAGGTGATACTAAGCGCACGAACGCCAGGAACATATATTACTACAAACGTTCTTAACGCGTGAATGCTTTATGCAAAACATACAACTAAAACCCGAATCAAATACCTATCCTTAGAACAGCATCCACGCATGCTGTAAATGCGTCCAACAAAAGCGTGTGCGCCTCTGCTGCTCTCTCAAAAGGGTTCCTCACCTGCCGATATCTCAAAATGTGTTGATCCACCAAAAGCGACACATCTGCAACGAACCCACTCCATCTGCGTGCCTATATGGCTCCTCTACAAACAATGGCTTGTTTATTTCTACCCCTTTAGGACGCTTCCTTCCGCGTTCGCAAACAACGGCTTACGAAACGCCGCCCGATGCCTCCTCCAGCAAACCCCCAGTTCGAACTTTTCCCCAAATCTTTCCCGCCACTTTGACTTCACTGGAGTGGGCTGAAGAACCCGCGGGGATAACGCGTCCGTTCAGTTCCCGAAATAAACGTCTCTTCTTTTTTTTTTTCTTTTTAACACAAAAGTTAGGATCCAGTGCCGCTTTTCTCTGTCCACCCGCGTTTTGTACAAAATTTTTTTACTTCGCAGCTCTAGTTCACACGTGCGCAGGCTGTCCGGGCCGGCTGAAGAGAAAAGAGCGTGAGACCGCAGAACGACCGTTCGTAAGCGTCATTCCAAGAAACGCGATGCAATGCGCCAACAAATATGAATGGATAAATGTAAGCGATACGGGAATATAGAAAAGGGATAAAAGGAAGGGGAAAGGTATGCGAATCCGCATTCCGGCACAGAAGACACCTCGGCTCCCCTCCTAGAGGGTCCACCGCGTCCCCACTGGCCTCAGAATCCCCCCGTCTCCCTGCTTGCCTTAGTGCCTCCGTCTACACTCCTGTCCGGCCGTGTGAAAAGATAGGGGAGAAAGTGGGAGATAGAGAAATAAAAAGGAAAAGCAAGGGGAGTCCAGTGGCAGGTGCCCACTCGGTGCCAGGCGGATTAGGGAGAGCCCGCTCCCCAGGCCTCTATTTAATCCCTGACGCGCCCCTTCTCGTCGCTGTTCCCTTTTCTTCCCATACAGCCCCCCTCCCCTCCCTTTTCTGTTCAAGCAGGACCGCTTCCCATCGGTCTCGCATCGCACCACCTAGGCGACGACTGTCGCCACCCGGCCCACATTCTCTCTTCATTCCAGCCTTTACTATCCTTTATTTCCCCTTTTCTGGGGAAGGGAGAGTGAGATACGGGAGAGGGAGGTACAGCTGATCGCTCAGGGACTTGACTCGGACAACCTTCGCAAAAGGCACAGGAGTAAAAATAAAGGCAAGCGGGGAGATGTAGGCGCGACGAGAAGAGACCGAGTTTGGGGAAGGTCTTCCCGTCTACACGCGTTAGTATATGGGAATGAGACGGGGGAATTTAGGGGAGCAGTCGCAGATCTTTTTCTAAACACTGAATGCGTGCTCATCCGTGACCACTGGTCTTAGTTTCGGATTAGTCGTGTTTTTCAGGGTGACGTGCTACTTCAGTTTGTGCGCCGGTTGTTCATATATCTATGGATTTTATTTCGTGCGACAGATGAGCGTCTTTAGTGAGAATAGTAGCAATCGGTTCTAGTAATTATTTACAATGCGACACGTTTTCTCAAGTTTTATGCGATCAGAAGCTTGAGCTCTAGATTAACATGCTTCAGAATGTCTCAGCCCCCACTGCTGCTGGTTTCCACTGTCATACAGTATTCAAAGCTGCGAAAAATTCTATGTGAGTTTAAACGCTGCTGTCTGACGTCTGTTGGATAAATCTGTAATATTATTGGCTTTTTGAAGCAGAACAGACGGTAAGTTGACGGGGATGGCTTTCTTCAACGGCCTTTTGATCTCGCGACCGTTTGATGTCTTCCCGATTTTACACATCTTAATTTCCAATGCAAATATGCATTCCTTATGTTTCAAATGTCTAATTTTGTACAAATGTGCCTGCTTGCGCAGCGGACTGCGACTGTGGCGTGTGTGTGTGTGCTTCCCTTTACCACTCCTTTCTTCCTCCCTTTCCCGGTGTTTTACTTTGCTGGTGATGTATGCCGTCTCTTGTCTTGGATAGGTTCCCCGAAAAAATCCCAGACGAGCACTTGGCTTGTAAGATTCGCGCGTTCTTATTCAAGCCTGGACGGAACAGGGGTATTTGGCCGCACGAGAGACATGTTCAGGGGCAACATATCGCAAGCAAAACAAGCAAGTGTCTGTGGCTCGGCGTAGTAAACCTCGTTTCGCTCTCCTTCCTTGCTCCGATAAACAGTGAAATCGCAAAGAACAAACAGGACAGTACATAAGACATAACAATCCGTTGTTTAAAATCCACTGGAAGTTAAAAGGCTGCAGCTTATACGCAAATCCATGGAATGTCACTTTATGTCAGTCTAGCGAAATCTAGTTTACACATTATTCAAGTGAACACGAAAATAAAACTTACCACCCAGAAATATTAACGTGCGAAAATGCATTGCGACATGAGGTGTTGGCCCGGAGAGAGAACGTATTATATCGAAACAACGTATTAAGGGGCATTGTACCAACGAGGTTTTCCCGTAGTTATCTGTCATGTTGCAGCTCCCACAGGGGCCAAGGCAAGAGTGCCGTTTTGTAACTTCTTACGAAAGCTCTTTCAAAAGAAAAGTACGGCCACACTCATAATAAGCGTGCCCCGATGACACTAATTGCGTCCTGAAGGATCGCGTGCTCTATATCGGTCGTCTAGTCACGCTTACGGCGCTTGAACTCCCAGAGTGTGTCACGCCGCCTACCAGAGCCCCGCCCTCGTGCGAACAAGCATCGAATGATGAGAAGAGCGAAAGCGAGGGTCCCTTCAGGCACACCCGATCAAGCTCTCCGAACATCCGTGGAAACACGACGCAGTAGGGCATTCGTTACACCGCAGCGCCTATAGTCTTGCAAGAGCCCGGCAGACAGGCTGTACCCTGTCGTTTCCGTTTAGTGCCTAATTAGCGAAGCTGTGAGTATTCATCGGCGACGTGCGTGTAGACATAAGTGTCTGCAGCAACATTGACATGGTAATGCACAGTAGAAGGTGGTAAACAAATCAGTGCCCTCTTTCTGCTGTACCCAGCGTCCCGCGTGGGCCATTGGCATGCAATGCTTTGTTAAAGATATGCGAACCTTCTCCGGAATATTCGTTGTGGTTTTCTCTCGCTCTGTCCTTCGTCCCTTCTTGGTTTGATGGAAACTACGTAAACATTTCATTACCTCTTTGTCTCGTGGATTACGCCCTTGCTTAACCATGAGAGAATGCTTACACTGATAGCTTGGCGCTATGATAATTACACGTGTTAGCGCGAGATTTACAGCAGGTACCAACAAAGTAGAGTCCAAAAGCAATCACTTCAGAAAAGAACGAACAAAACGAACGAACGAACGAACGAACGAACGAACGAACGAACGAACGAACGAACGAACGAACGAACGAACGAACGAACGAACGAACGAACCGAATGAATGAATGAATGAATGAATGAATTAATGAATGAATGAATGAATGAATGAATGAATGAATGAATTGAGCCAGCCCTGCCTTTCACAACCAAAACATTCTCTGTATGCACTAGCCACTGACGCGTAAACGGTGCTGAATTTAAATAAAAGTCGCATCAATTTCGTCATTAACGACATGGACAATGTACTAAACAAATGTACCAATTAATACGCCGAATGTGAAGCCACTTTGGTCGGAAACGATTTGATGAGACGTAGCTAAGTATGTCCCCGCTCAAGTCCTACACCGGAAACAACGCCGGACTCCCGACGTCGTATGAACAAGAAAAAAAAAGTCTGGAAACAACCGCACGACAGCTGCTGACTCATTCCGTGAAAGCCAGAAAAGCGTGACGCGCGCGCGCTGCCAGCCGGTCCGCGCAATTTGGGGCCTCTGGTGGAGAGCTTGCGCGTTGCTCTTTCCGAGTGCGAACCTGGCCGTACTACACACCCTTTTCCCATGTCGTCGCATTTCAGCTCTTGCTTTACGATTGCGAGGCAAATCGCTGACCATCCTTCTCTCCCTTTCCGCGAGTACTGGTAGCGTCCTCTGACGGCCAGCCACGGACACGTCGCAACAGCTAACGACATTTTGGTGCCAACGGCACCCCTCTTTAAAACCGTCAGCTGCGGACTGCGCCCGTGGGAAAGGCCCGACAATTCAGATTAGCGTCGGGGGCAAAAATGCACGCGAACTCGAGCTGGATGTGGCCGAGAGGAAACAATCAAAAGGTCTCGTCGACACAGCTTCCTGTCTAGGCGCCCAAGTCCAGTTACGGTCTAAACAAAAACCCGTTGCCAACCGCCACCTCCCCACATCTCCTCCTTCGCGTCTTATTCTTTGAGCAAACACTTTCTTTTGAAGGCGTATCCTTTTAAGGTGAACATGGACCTCATTGAGGCAGCGGCGTATAAAAAGTGAACCCGTACAAGGAAGTAAGGAAGTGGAGGTTAACCACGAAAGAAGATGGGAGAAGCAAATGAGCGGCAGATGATTGATTTATTTTGATTTGTGGGGCTTTACGTCCACAAAACACGATATGATTATGAGAGACGCCGCACTGGAGGGCTCCGGAAATTTCGACCACCTGGGGTTCTTTAACGTGCACTGACATCGCACGGCCACACGGGCCTGAACATTTCGCCTCCATCGAAATGCAGCCGCCGCGCCCGGGATTCCATCCCGCGACCTTTGGATCGGAAACTGAGTGCCATAGCCAGTAGAACACTGTGGCGGGGCAATGTGTCGATCAGGTGAACTTTGTATTTAGGCGTAAAGTGGTGCACGGCGCGTTACTTTCAACACGAAAGCGACGATAATGCAACGTTTCCACATTCCAGCGTGGATAGGGTGTTTTAGCAGTGAAGAATTACAACGCGGTAAGTCCACTAATACAGTTCCCTCGTTGATGTCACGTGCACGGTTATCTTAGTCAGAAGGACCTGTATCAGGCACCTTGAACCTTTCATCACCGTTACTGTATACGCATACAGTTACCAGCGCAAGTGTTTCCGACTGAAATAGCCACGTGTCGACACCGACGTCACGGCACTACCCTGCCGACAGCACAGTAAACCACCGCTGCTAAAGCACCCTGTTATAAAATATTTCCTAAAGCACCGCAAGCAAGCCCTTGTCCCGAACCTAGGTAAGCAAGGAGGATAAAGTCTGCCGTTCCTACAAAGGCAAGGCATGTGACCTAAAATGTTGGTCATTCTCAGTTAATTGTTCTGAACTGATATTGTTTGATTTCGCTATCATAAAAATTTCGAATGCCTAATTCTACAGGTTTAGTTCTCTAACATAACTCTGACGTGTGCCCAAGCGTACCTGAAACGCAAGCAAGGCAGTCGACTTTTGTATCCCTTACACGTCTGAGGTTGTGGACCGGAATTCAAGACGAGAACTGATGCCCAGCTCCGGAAACGCAAGATGCATCTTCCATGGCTCTTTTGTTGTTCGTGATATTTTTTGTGTGTGATAAAGCCACAAGTGCTGCGCCGTCCCACGTCTTCCATATTCCATCTCCTACATAAGCGCACTGCTCTCGAGATCCGTGACATATGGCAAGCCTGCAAGGATGCCGTGACACCCATGTCACACCGAACTCTTCCAAACTTAACGTCAATCACTGGCACATCACGTGACTCCGACCTCTACACTTCATCGTCATCGTGAAAGCCGTCGGGAATTGTGGGTCAGCTTGCGTCGGCAGCATCGGTTTACATTAACAGTGACCTTTGCAAACGGGCGCGTCTCCGTACAGTGTCAGACATAAACTCACGCCTGCGCGCACACGCACCGCCACGTAATTGGCAAACGGGTCAACGACCAAGAACACCCCAAAAGGAGCAGTGTTTGCAGTGCACGCACCGAGACATCAAAGAAACAACAACGCAAAACGTACGCGTCCAGCTCCGCCCCTCTTCGAGTGCCTGAACCGTGGGTTTCTTTTCGTTTCTTTGTCTTCTTACCCACATCGCGCTGTATCGGGCGACTGACTGCCGAGCGGTGCGTTATAGCTGTGTAGAAGCACGTTCCCCGTCCACGCGGTGTAAAGAGAAGGACAAAACGATACCCAAGAACAAAAACGTGGGAGCATTCCAATATGAAACAAAAAAAGGGGGAAAAAAGGAAGCAAAAGGTAAAGAAATAAATGACGGTGGGGAGGGTGTCAGAAGGGTTTCCCTGGGAGAGAAAAGTGAGTCGACTGCCATCTCTCCCCCCACATTGGCGACCATCCAGCACGTAAGTCCCCCTCCCCCTCCAGGGAGGGGTGTGCCCCGCGCGGCCCAAGCCGCGATACGGACGACGGCGCACCTCAAAGCCAGCTGCGTCCGGCGGCCGTGCGCGCCAACGTGGGACACCTGGCGCGCGCACAGGAAAAAAAAATGGGGAGGGGGGGGGGGGGGGGGGAGCGTTGAGTTGCGCGTAGTTGCGTATATACCCCACCGTGCGTGCTCGCCCCGGCTCGGGCGGACGCAATCGGGCCGGCCAGGTTTTTCGCACCGCGAACTCGACGAGCGGAGGCGTCGTCACTCTCCGTTGGGTTCGAGTGTGTACCAGTGTCACGCGCGTACGGAGGAGGCGCGGCTGGTGTTACAACGCCGCGCTCGCCGGACCCCCGCCAGGGTCAGTTCGCCGGCCGGAACCCCCCACCCTCACACCACCTTTTCCCTTTTGTCGGGGGACCATTCTCTGCAATCACGGCATCGAGTGTTTGTTTAGAAATTTCAAGTGCGTTAGGTGTGAAAGAGACGCAAGTATACGCATGTGTGTAAGAACCACGTGGTCGTGTCTTGTAAGATACCTCGCGGTGGTCTGCTGGTTACAGTGCCTCATTGCGGACTCGAAACACGCAGGTTCGAACCCGGGCGCTGCAGTCGCATTTCGGTGGAAGCGAGAATGCTAGTGGTCCGTGCTTATTTCATTCCTTCCTGTATGTGCATTTGCGTGCACACTGGCTACCCTATCTCCATCTTCTAATCTTTCTTTCCTGATCTCCCACGTGTCGAGAAGCTAATCGAGTGCGACCAAGGTTAGCTTTTGTTCCTTCCTTTCTATCTGTTTCTTTCCTACAGGATTGAAATCCACGGCTTGACCTGTGTTCCAGAGCTAACAACCAAAGCGCTGATTGCAGCAGCAACATGAGCCGACGTGCACAGATATTAGTGGGGATCGAATAAAGGCACACTTTATCGCTTCAACTCCATTAGTGCCAACGATGAAATCGCTTCCCGTTACGTGTTCTTAGACCGTGCGATGCAGGTGTCTGCACGCACATTATTATTCAATGACCCGAAAACGCTAGCGCTCAAGACGCGTCCTGTTTGTAATGGCCCAAGGCAGCTAAACATTGCAGAAACTCACGGTTTTATCAGCCGTGCATAAGCGTATTTTATTGTGCGCTACGTTCGTAACGCAAAGATACACTGACCGAGCCCGTGTACAAAATTGGATAGGTCCGATATTTATCAAGCTACCTGGACGCACAAGGTGTGTGTATGGAACACCGCATTTGCCTGCAGTGAAAAACCAATAAAGGTATGAACGAAAGCACCGTATAGATCATGGATCATGCGATATAAATTTGTCATGCGCAAAAAGCTCTTTTGTGTCAAACACCGTTGAAGATCTTGAAATATTTGCGCCGTATATGACATACCCGCATAGCAGGAGAGCGTAGCCCGAACGCGAACGCCTTAGATCACCAATATTCGAATACATCACTCAGTCTTCCTCTCCTGCGTTAATCGCGTCTTTAACGACGGGCGACAATGTGTTCACACAAAGCTGTTGTTTGTTTTGTGTTGAATATGAGTGGTTTTGCGTTTCTCATATCACATAATCACACACAACGACACGTTGTGGGCCAATCGAAAGTCCACGTTCGTCCACATCGTCTTCTTTGCAAGAGTCTTTTTGTCCCCAAGCAAGAATGTGTTGGTACTCATAATGACGCTTATCAATGTGCGGCTTATATAGTTTAGAGAGAACAGGATCTCGAGTTCCAAAGCACGTCGGTTCAACTTTAGCTTTTCCATTGATCGCCAATTTTTCTTCATCTTCCTTGATTTCCCTTGGTATTCCTTGATTCCTTCATTTATGCCTAAGCATCTCAAAGACGTAACGTGAATTCCGACTGACGTCGACTGTCAGCGCTTCGCGCATCGCTGAAAACGCTACGAGAGCACGGTCTCGCACATGCCTACAACATATTCATGTAACGTTAATTACATGTACGTTTTATTTGACTAATTGTTTAAATATACTTGAATAATATTTATAAACGCAATAATCAAAACCCATGCAGTTTACTCGGATGTCTCCCGTAGTTGCATAATCACGGACATCTTTAGCCTGCAACCCGAACCCAGTATACCGATGAACTATCGAAGTTTTTCAGCTAATATAATTACCAGCATTCGTGAAAAGTACGTCGAACTAAATACCGGTGAACCCGTACAGTTGTTTCTTTGTCTTCCTTGTCCTACGATGCCAGCACATATGGAAGCCAGAACTGTGCAAATCAGTGAGGATTGATTTGATTGATTTTGGGACGTAAAAACTACGATATGATTATGAGACGCCGTAGTGGAGGGCTCCGGAAGTTCCGACGACGTGGGTTACTTAACGTGCATTGACAACGCACAGCACACGGGCCTCTGGCATTTTCGCCTCCATCGTAAATGCGGCCTGCGAGGAAGGGATGTAACCCGTGCCCTTCGGTTCAGCAATCAAGCACCATAAACATTGTACCACTATGACGGACAGTGACGACGGTGTCGATATCTCATTTGAAAGAGACGAACGCAAAAGCACAGGGTGCTTGTGCAAGACTCCGGTACGTTCTGCCTCCGTCGAATATAGACGTCGTAGCGGTGGCTGTAACTTGCCACTTCGCTCTTCAGAGTATTCAGAGCCTTAACTCCTGCTAACTCTGCCGTCGATGTAGTGCAGTGGCTACGGCGGTCGGCTGTTTGCCCGAAAGACGCGTTTTCCACCGCGTTATTCAAGAAAAAAGAGTGGTCTATATTGCTATCCTACCAGAGCTGGACCGGCTGGTACAATACTTCAATAGCGCTTCGACTGGGGCTAGTTGGTATCGCACATTGGGGTTGCTTACGCGCTGCACAGATGAACACACCCAAAGGACACACACAGCGAATTGGATGTGACACGGACAATGCGAAAGCGTGGGAATAAAAGCTGTTAGTGCGCGCTGACCGCGTCACTTCCATTTCTGTGTGTGTGTCCTTTGGGTGTGTTCATCTGAGGCAGCGCGCAAGCAATCCCAGTACAATATTTCACCATCTCCCTTTAAATTGGTGGTAGTGTACATGGAATCGTGCGTTGAACGTTTTACTCACCCGCGTCTTCTACTACACCAACCAATTTCCTTTTTCCTACCGTTTCAGAAACGCACGACTGAACGCAGCTAGCAGCACTTTACCGCTCTCATAGAAGCAAACATCAGCACTCTGCTTGAGAGCGCGTTAACACAACGCTTAGCTGAGCCATCCGAAAGGTGCGGTGATACGACCCTTGACACCGGCGTATTCCTTCGCGGCCTTCTTGTAGCAACCTTTGATCCGAATGAACAATACAGGACGGCTCGTCTCTTGCCGGCTTCGTACATCGAACGTGATCAGATTACTCTGTTAGCACTGCGCAGTTCGGTATGGTGCAAATATGCCAGTGAGTGCGGAAATCGGGCAAACAAATTCAGCCTGAAGCTTTGCCATCATTCTGTGATTTAAATCGCCATATCATATTAATTGCGTCATATCGGTGCCCTAATAGTGGAATGAACTTTCCGCTGCACATTTCACTTCTATGCGCAACGCTGGCACAATTGAAATACGTTGTGTATGGGCGTGGTCAGCTGTACACGGCGCTGATTTTCTTCGGCCTCTTAGTAAACTACCGCCGCAGAAGCGTGGGACAAGGGCAACGTGGAGATGTAGGTGTGGCGAACATAATTCGACGGCGGTAAGGAAGTATGACCTCATGCGTGCGAAAGCTGCCGAAAACATGCACACAATCTGGTCGAACGGAAAAGTGAAACTCATTTCCCCATATTTCTTGCGATGATGAAAGGTTTGGTGCTAATCGCGCGCATGTTTATTTAGGTGATTCCCAGTTCTACTAACTTTTATGGCAACGTCGTGCAAAATCACCTCCATTAAATTCGTAAATCGACAACCTCCGTAGTCATCATGCCAATACCACGGTAAACTTAATGAAGCCGTCTTCTTCGTAGAAATGTAAATCCGTTCTATACGCTGAAGCTAATCTGAACAAGATACCTTGAGCTTGTTAAATTTCATTTCGTGGTTTGCGTGGTAAATCGGAAGGAGTTGCGTTAGCAGATTTATTTTTACGACATTACGTGGTAGATTGCACGAAGTTATAATGAAATGTCACATGGAAGAGAGAGGCTATGAAATGTATCTAATGCTCCAATGCTCGCAGTGAATGAGCATATCAACTGCTGTGCTTGCAACGGGGACTGCTGCTTGAGGAATCCTTTTCTCATCTACGTTATCTGTAGCGGGACAAATTCGTAGCCAAGCGTCTTAACGTGTAAAGCAGCGCATTGAAATCCGGTACAACAAGGAAAGGACGAACTGAGAGGACAATCGTTGAACAATTAGTGTTTATTCATTCCCCTTAGTTTCGTGTTTTAACGTGCGGTGTAACGCGTTAAGACGATTATGCGCCTTAGTGGCTAATGAAGCGATTTCAGTTAAGTAAATGCACTTTTGGTAACTGCGACACTTACAGTAACAGGTCCAGATGAGCTACTTCTTTTACACTACGTTCTTCTAGTAATGTGTGCCTAAGTTGCCCGAATCAACGAGTGGCCTGCCCCGCCGACAAATTTAAGCGGTGACCTCCTCCTGATTAGCTCACCGCGTACCACGTTAGAGTGGCCCTACAACAGCCGCTGACACGCTGCACCTTGTAGGTGAGCGTTGTTTCACACTTCGAAAGGCAGGACACGGTTCTGTTTTTGATCTAAAGGTTTCGTTTTACAGATGCCTACGTGTCACGTGTCACATTCAAATGTCAGCTGGTGCGCGGTATCATGCGCGCCCCTGTGCGAAGCGAGCGCAGGCCTGTCTCAAGCAAAGCTGTCATACGTCGTGTTGTCGCATGTTATTCGTCTTGAAACGAACAACTCCTCGTACATTATATAAGCTACGTCAAAATAGGCGTTACACTACAACGAATCGACGCGACGCAAGGAACTGGCTTCGATCAGCTTCGCGTAGCGCAGGTCGTTCTTTACTAAGAACCGTTTATCCCGAGATACAAATGCCGTGTTTCCGTTTTTTTTTTCTCCCCAATATTGTAATAATTACTGAAGATTCAGATGCCAGAGCCATGATGTGATTGTGGGGAACGCAGCAGTCGAGGGCTCTGGAAATTTCGACCACCTGTGGTTCCTTAACGTGCGCTGAAAGCGCACGGTACACGGCGCCTTAGCAGTTTGCATTTCTATTGAGAATGCGACCGTCACGGTGGGGATCGAACCTGCGTCTTTCGGGTCGACAGCTAAGCGCTGTACTATTATATACCACCGCGGCGCCAGACCACTCTCCCCTTCATTATTGTAGTATACCTAATTAGTGTGACCATCGCATCGCGGCACGCCTAATTGCAGTACGCCTAATTATTCCACCTTAGTATCTTTCTACAGCACCAAGCGCACGTTTATACAGAACACTGAGGCGTGTATACTTGAGCGGCGCAAAATCCCGGCACTCCTCATTCCGAGAACCACCTTTCCTTCGCTCGACGTACAAGCGAATCCCCGTTTTTTCTTTTAACGCTTCTGTCGGCCCACGCCTCGTGTTTCTGTTGTTGTTTTCGGCTCTGCCGACGCCGACGCGCATCCGACGCGGCGCATAAAAGAGAAAATGAAGACCTCGAAGGGTGCTCTCTCGTCGCCGGCTTCGTAGGGAGCTCCCGCTTGTGAGTCACGGAAAAAGAGGGTGTGATACGCGCGCCTAGCTTGGTCGTTCGTTCGCTCGTTCGCTGGCGCCCCAGTTTAGCGCTGGCCGTCGGAGCGCGGCGGTAACGTAGGGCATTCCCGGGAAGCTGGCTTCGCCTCAGCGCAGCGCCAAAGCTCGCGGCCGAAAGCAAGGCAGGAAGGAAGACGGGATGCGCTCCCGCAGCAGGGAAAAAAAAGAGGAATCGCTGGGGGAAAAAAACAGCCGCGCGCTCCCTCCCGGCGGCGAGCTGCTTCACGCGCGCTTTCTCGTTGGAAGCTTTCGCGTCTCCTGTTTTCTTTATTTCCTCGCGCGCGCGAAAACGCGGGAAAAAAAGGCACGTGGTGCTCGTGAGAGCGCGCGCTTTTCAAGAGCGGCGCGGAGCAGCTCGGCTGGAATTCTGTAGTTTCGGCGCGGGAAATACGAAAGGAGAAACCGCGCGCATGGAAGCTCGCTCGCTGTGGTACAAGTTAGCTGTGTCGGCTTTGTGGGAAACAAACCCGTGTTATTCTTGCAAACACTGCATGCTCCGTGTCTTCGTAGGGCGTTCGACGAGTTGTCGGGATCGTTAACCGGATGTCATGCCCTACCTAAACACGCGTACCGCTGTCGCTATGTTTACGTTTCGTGTTTGACATTGAGAGCAAAGTAACAGAGAAACGAATGTCAAGGGAATAACAGTCAGCTAGTCTGTACAGATTTTCATTGACGGGCGGACACACAATGGTTAAGAACAAACGCTACCGCCAAACCTCAATGGCAAACGACAACAACAACGAAGCGATCGACTGTTCGCCGTCGACATGCCTCTGACACTGACACAAAGTGCATTTACCCCGGAACAAGAAGGAGTCGGATCCATACTTTATCTCCCCACGTGTCCCTCGGCACAAGAAGGAGAAACACGCGATCACAGAAGTGCCGGGTGGCACGTCAGCACAACGTTGACCGGCTGGTTTCCGATGTGTCTGTGTGTGTGTGTGGGTGGGTTGTGCAAAAGGAAAGAAAAAAATGTGGGGGGAGAAAGAAATGACGAAGACGTAGAAAGAAACAGGAATCATCGACGTGTTCGACCCAAAGGGGAGGACGCACCACACGCGGAGGGGAGGTCACGCCCGCACGTGCAAATCAATGATGGATTGATTCCCGCCTGGTGTGGTGAGGCTTCGCCTCTCGACCAGCTCAGTCCACGTGCTCCCTCGGCTCCGCGTGGTGCGAAGACGGCGTGGCTACAACTGTCGGCAATCGCCGCGAGATGTTGACAAGACACGTTCGTCGACGAACACCAGCACAACTAACCAACATCGTCTCGGAGTGAACCTGCACCTGGGTATGAAATTTCCTATCGCCGACAACCGCAGTAACGACGCAAGAAGAGAACCGCGGTCCAACGGACGTGGCATGCCACCGCAACGCACCTGTCTTTCACGTCACTCAAGGAAGGTGTTGAAACAGAGCTGGCCACTGGTACTCACCTGCGAGCCTTAGCGCCGACATCCTCTGAAACTCCGGTTCCTCGAGCCACTTGTACATGCGGCGGAAGGTCTCCCTGCCCGACTTCAGCTTGCTCCAGGGCTTCGGGTTGCGCAGCAAGTCCGACAGAGTCCCCTGCGAGCGGCACAACACACGCTGCGCGAAGATGGCCTGCGGAATGCTGTAGCGCTTCAGTTCGGCGCTGATGCGCTGCGCCAGTTCCTTGGTGTTGATCTCCTCCGCTTCGTCGGCGGGGCTGGACGCACCGCCGGCGCTCACTTGGGCCGCGTGTTGCTGCTGCGCCTGTTGCTGCTGTTGCTGTTGCTGCTGTTGCTGTTGCGGGTGGGCTACCTGCTGAGTGACCACCGCGGCAGGGTGGATCGCCTTGGTCGGACTGAGCACCAGGCTCGACGACACCACGGACGCCTTGGCTCCGCACACGACCACTTGTCCCAGGGCGTTGCTGCTCACCACGGGCAGCAGAACCCGCGCCGGTTTCTGTTCCGGTTGCGGCGCGGGCGGCGGTTGTGGTGGCTGCGGAGGCGTGGCAGGTGCTGCCAGGTGCGCCTGGGGAGGCGTGTGCGGTGACAGGCCGTTGAGTGCCGGTAGCATGGGCGAGTGCAGGCTCGTCGGCGACTGGGGCGATCCGAGCCGTGTCAGCTCTCTCTGTGGCGCCGAGGATCCGCCGTAGGATGCCGCTGCTGCCGCTTCGTATCCGTTCAGTCCCTTGTCGACGCTCAGGCCGTTCTGCGAGTAAGGAGGCGGCGAAGGCAGAGCGGAGCCGGCGCCCAGCATGGGCGCTGTGCCATGTGGCGGGCTCATGTTCATCGCGCCGGACATGGTGGCACCGAGTTTGTCGTATTGCGAATAGCCTCCCATGCCCATGGCGAGCGGCGCGAAGCCACCGTTGGCCCCCGGGTGGTGTTGGTGGTGGTGGCCGTAGTGGGAGAACTTGTCCGACATGGTCGAGATCGGAGGCAGCGGCTGCAGCGGCGTCAGCGTCGCGTAACTGCTGCTCGAGAAACCGCCGGGCGACATGCGACCCGGGTAGGAACCCGGGTCGAGCCCGCGGAACTCGGACGCGTCGATCATGCCCGTCGACGAGGCGGGACTCACGGGGTCGTCGAGGTCGTCTTCGTCGGCGCCGACTTCGCCGCACGGCGAGTCGTCGCGCACCGAGAGGTCGGCCGCCTGCAGCAGCTCGGGCGACTGCTCGGAGCCGGCGTCGAGCGGCGAGCGCACTGCATGCCGCTCGGCGTCCTCCTCACCCTCTTCTATGTCGTCATCCTCCTCCTCGGCGACCACCACGGCTTCTTGGGGGCTGACGGGGGACGCCGCCGCCACCACCACGGCCGTCGGGGGAGAGGGGGCCGCCTCTTCGCCGTGAACCGCCTCCTCCGCACCCTCCTCCTCATCGGCCCCAGCAGCCGCGGCTGCCGCCTCCTCCGGCGACAGGCAACCGCCGCTGTTTTCGTCCATGCTCTTCGCCTCTCGCGGTGGGCCCGGGCCCGCTGCCAATCAGACCGCCATCGACGCCGCTGGTAGCTCACTCGCTTCGCGTCCCTCCCACGGTGCTGCCGGTCGCCGCTGGAAGGCCGGGGTACAGCGATTCCGGAACGTATCACTCGTGTCCCCGACAGACGGGTGGCCTGAGCTCCGGCGCCATCTTGCCTCTGTGTTCCGCCGCGACGCCGAACGCAGCGCCGCGGCGCAGCGCGCCCCGTCTGCGCATGCGCCGCCGGGTTGCAACCCGTGCGGTGCTGCCACTGCTGGCATCGCCACCCCTGAACGCAGGCAGCACCCCGACCGCCGCCGCCACGGTACGTGTCCGTCCAAACATCGCGCGCTGCGGCGGGGGATACCCCGGAACGGCCGCCGCTGTGTTTACGCGCGACACGCGGTCTTCCGAAACCACGCGGTCGCCGATCCCTCCTACTCTTCGAACGGCCATCGATCTCCTAATTATGAGCGCCCCGCGCCCGCCGATCTGCCACGGACAACCTCGCCTCACATTCCCCCCTTTCACTTCGAACCGAGGCAAGGTCAGGGACGCACGTCAATACACGGAGCGAGAGCCGCCCCTGTAAAGCGTGCACCGCCGCAGAAGGACGCGAGCGACGGCCGAGGCGACTTCTCAAGACGCACGGCGCCGCGCTTCCGGAAGAAGCCGACCTTCCAGGAGCCCTAACTTCCGCGACGCGGGCGCCAGGCCACGGCGCCGGCCGGAGCTCCAGAAATACCGTGCCTTGGCCTCTGAAAGTGTGCTCTCTCATCGTTTAAACTTTCCTTCTCGTTCTACCTTCGTGACCGCGCTGAAGTGTCTTGCGTCCTTTGCCTGCGACCGTTGGGATAACGGTATGAGATTTTCTCGCAACTAGAGCACACCGCCAGTGTTTCTGTCGGTTAGGTGCTTTGTTCACCTAGCCTTCGTCGTTTTCACCCTAGTAACTGCGATATTTGCAGTCGAGGAACAACAAACAGAACTTCTTCAGTTTCTTCAGAAGCACACGCGGAACCAACGCAGAGCCGCCTCGTGTTGCGATAGCAAACTAGCGTCGAATCGCTTACAACGGCGGCGCCATCTAGGCGCGGCTGCGCGAAGCGAACGCGCATCTCTCCGGCCCATGGTGGAGGCTCCGGCCTGAAACGCTATCGCCTCCTTTCCCGAGTAACACCCTCGCCTCCCTAGTCTCGGGATCCGCTTGGCCGGGTTACCGGAGCGACGGCCTTTGCGACCCAAACAATGAACGCCATCCCTCGCTCTCCCGTTTTTCGCCCTTCTTCGCTGGGGAAAGAAAAAAAAAGGGAAAAGGGCAGCCGTGCCCTCGACGTCTCCCCGAGGGCGTTCGCGGGTGATGACAACGTTGCGACGTCGTACTTCGAGCACTGCCAGGACGAGTAGCGGTGGCTTTTCCCGGGTGTGGTAGTGCAATATCGCTTTCGTGGAAAAGACCCGCTAGATATCTGCGCTGCCTCGAATAAATGGAAGAAACAAAACTCGTGCGCCTCCCCATGACTCACAGCAGGTCATAACGACATGTCGGACAAAACAATCAGGGCTTTCACCAAGAAAAAAGAAAGGGGAAAGCTTTGACGTACAAACGGATCACGGTCTACGCTATCATCGCAGGTGACATTCCCTGGATGCGCTGCGCGAGGAGATAACAGATAACGGGTGGGATATGTATAGGTAGACTGGTTCAGGCCATATGCTAGTGCGGATGTTCAAATAAAAACATTATCTGTGATTCATTCGGCACTCGACAAAAACCCTTACCAACGCTCCCCACCGCACCTCCCCTTCCCCCTCTGAAAGTAGAGAAAGAGGCAAATGAGAGAAAGGCGGGGAGGTTAGCCAGAATTAAACCATCCGGCTGGCTATCTTGAACTGGGAGAAATGAGACGAGAAAAAAATATGGAAGGAAGGATGAGCAGAGATATAAAAAGGAAAGAATGGAAAAGAAAACGTTAAAAAAAGTGAAATATAAAGAAAATGTCTATCATACGCTATGAGGCGTAGTAACAGCCACATCTGATATGTCGCTCTTGGTACAGGAAAAATGGGATTATGAGGTGTGACAAATTTTGTCAAAAAAATTTAAACAAGCGTGAGGCGAAATAAAAAGTGTGTGTGTGTGTGTGTGTGTGTGTGTGTGTGTGTGTGTGTGTGTGTGTGTGTGTGTGTGTGTGTGTGTGTGTGAGAGAGAGTGAGAGACAGACAGACGTTTCACTGGGGCCGCATTCAAGATACATAGGCTGCTCGATAAGCGTTTCAAAACACTTTCTTGAAGAGCAAACGGAAGTTGCAGTCACCGACAAAGTCGAATACTTCAGAAGCGTATCATGAGAAATAAGTATAATTTCTATATTTATTTCTCTCGTAGTATTTATTCGATGAAGAAATGACTTGTAGGAATCCGAAATACAAGAAGGGCCTAATAAATCGCCTGTAAATCAACAGTCTCACGCAGACGGCACCATACAGTTCACGCACACCTCTGAAGCGTGCACATCAGAGAGCAGCCTGTTCTGAACAACTACTAGAATCGTGGTAAGAATAAATACCTTACCAATATGAAGCATCACTCTGTCTTGATTTACATTTGCTCATATGTACACATCCTTTACTTGGCTAATCACCCGAACAAAATGAGTGGCATAAAAAACAAGTGTCTCCTCGTTTGGTTTGATGAATTGTGCCAAATATGCGCATGTTGCAGCGAAGCGCTGCCTCATCCACGGTTGCCATTAGGTGCGGCTAACCGAACATACGGCCGGCGTGAGAGCGACTGATTGATTTGTTATTGACAAGTTGCACTCATGTGGCAGACTACAGGTTATTTCGCATTCCAATACGTAAGCAGCCTTGCATGTCCCTTCAAACTCCTTACGTTGTTAGCGACATAGAAAGCAAGATGTTCGTGTAGCTTATCGTAATATTTCGGGACAGCAGGCAAATGAGATTGCGTGAAAACAGTTTCTCTCGGTAATTGCTACAAGGAAGGCAATGAGCCAATCAAAAACACTCCTCTGGCTCCACGAAAGCCTAACTGTTGGTAATTTAAAGAAACAGGAAAAGTACTCCTGCCCTCTGAGCCAATTTTCCAGCCTCCGTGGGGCTTTGTCACGTTCAACAATTTTTACCCAGAACACGGAACTTGCTCTTATTACCGCGACTACGTATGTCGAGAAGTGTCGCCGAAGTAAACAACACGCTACGCGATTAGCACAGCCTAAGCTGTTGGTAGTTTCTCCAGCCTACTTGATGTTCCTGAAGCCAGAACGCCTGTTTTGCGCACGAATGAATGTCTTGAGAGTGTGTGCACACGCCTAAAGAATCGTTTGCCGTGGGGCCTGCGTGATCCCCTGCTAATCAACACATACGAGCTTGTCGTGTTTTACTCCCCTGCGAGCGTCGCGTTTACGGTTAATTGAGCGGAGACGACGCTGCGCTCCCAGTTCAGTCACTGCCTCGCTACCCGCGTGCTTTCGTTTCTAATCAGTAGCACCGTGGTCGAGAAGCGTTTCTTGTTTCTTAGGACTCGGCAGCGTCGCTCAGTTTCTCAGCTGTTGCCTGTGCAAGCCAATGAGGCAGAGTCTTTAGGACTCGGAGCGTCGATCAGTTTCTCAGCTGTTGCCTGGGCAAGCCAATGAGGCAGAGTCTTAAATCTGCATAAGTGTAAAACTACAGAGTTGATTGATTTGTGGGGTTTAACGTCCCAAAACCAGCTCTGATTATGAAAGACGCCGTAGTGGAGGTCTCCGGAAATTTCGACCACCTGGGGTTCTTTAACGTGCACTGACATCGCACAGCACACGGGCCTCAACATTTCGCCTCCATCGAAATGCAGCCGCCGCGGCCGGGATTCGATCCCGCGACCTTCGGATCTGCAGCCGAGTGCCATAACCACTAGACCACCGTGGCGGGGCAAAAACTACAGAGTAGTACGATGATGCAGCTGCGTCTTATTGTGCAAGCTTGGAAACTCATAGCGAAATCCCGAATACATGAACGGCATAGGCGTCCGTAACGGAAACTCTAAGGGGAAGGGGGTGCAAGCACGCACTGGGCATTACCTTTTCCCAACCTTATTTTTGGACCCCAAACCTCAGCAGCCCTGATAAGCGGTCACCTAGTCGTTGGAGTGCCTGCCTACAATGCGGAGGCGCTGCGTTCGATCTCCAGTGTCATCGGGCACTCACCTAATTTCCTGATGGAGAAAGAGGTACCCCGATTTAGCGCTCACTGGTGTGGGTACATGGTGTGTGGCATTTTTCTCCTCCCTGGTGCACTGGACTAATTCCTGCAGTTATGAGTGTCCTGAAGTTTCTTTAAACGGAATGTTCGAAGAGAGCGATCGCGGGCAATATCGGCAAACCTATATCGGCTTGTAAACACTAGCGTTATCGATATCCAGTCAGGCAACACGCAAAGCTAGACGACGTCAAGAGCGCAAACACACAACACGAAGCTCGGTTCCGACAACTCGTAAGATTGGGCTGTGGTTATGTGCTATACTGCGGGATTCCTGTACCTTTCTAATCCCCTTTTCATAGCTTCAGTGTACCAATCTCAGTGTAGGGCGGTAAACTTGACGCTCATACAGTTCGCTTTCGTACCTTTACTAATATTTGCTTTTGCCCTCACTCTGTCTCTCTTTCTCACTTGGACAGTGGGCACATAGAACATTAACGAACGTTAATAAAATCTCTACGAAAAGCAAAGTGCAAAGAGCACTGTAGTGAAAACTGAAAGTTCTCGTACTACGAAATTAGCTTTTCACGATACCGATACCGACCTCACGATAATAGTACGCCCGGTAAGAAATAAGTTGCCCAAAGAGCAAAATGCTTGTGGTGACGACGCTCTGACGTTTCCGCCCTAATAATGACGATGGTTGTGGTTCGGTTAAAGAAAGGACACTAATTTCTGCAGCCCATGTCAGAAGCACGGCTAAGCGTCCGTAGGAGTAGGGGAAAAGGGACTGAAAGAGGTAGAACGGAGAGAAAAGCCGTAGTGGAGGGCTCCGGAAGTTTCGACCACCTGGGGTTCTTTAACGTGCACTGACACCGCACAGCACACGGGCCTCAACATTTCGCCTCCATCGAAATGCAGCCGCCGCGGCCGGGATTCGATCCCGCAACCTTCGGATCAGCATCCGGGTGCCATAACCACTAGACCATCAGCAAACAGCCTGCTCTTCTTTCAACAAATGACGCTGGCTATGGCGCTAGGGTCAGAACTAGAACTGATAGTTTTCTAGATCGCGGGCTCATTAATGCTTTATCTATTCGTCACGAGTTCAGCAAATAATGAAATCTTTCTTTAGGATACCAAGAAAAAAAAAGACAAGCAAAGTTGTCAGTTATCCTTATGAAGTCACTTGTTGAAAGAATAGGAGGAGACTTCTAGGTGCATTGTAAACGAAATTGCGCATTCCATGGGAGAGTGCGGTGTCTTGACATTGCGTACAGAGGTGCCTACATGACTGATTAGCCCCTTGCATGACTGATTCGCCCCGATTATAATGTTCGAAAAGCGTTGCGGAGCCTCTTTTAGTTTTTATCGCATGTGGCATGCTGTCTTATATTAAGCGATACTTTCGTGATGGTTATGTCAGCATAGAGGTATATGCTACCGATTATAAGAAAGTTGAAAGTGACAAGAGCCGCAAACGCAGGCATGGCAACCCGCGGCAACGCAGTTTTGTTTTCACGCCGACGCAGCTTGGTCGACAAAGTACGACATGCCGATTAAGCGTCACGAACCATTTGACATAAACCCGGAAATTAAAATGTCAGGTGATTATCGCCCAACTACGGTTCGCCCTTAGAAAAACAGTACGGCTAACAAAATAGACGTACCTGATTTTCTGTATGCCTTTCGTCCTGGCGCCATTTGGCCGTAACCGGCCCTTGCGCCATTAAAGCCCATACAGTAGTGTCTGATTTTCATTCGCAACGGGCTATAGACGTTGAAGAATTACATCCTCTAAAACTATACAGCACACGAAGCAAGTCGTTTACACTGCACGTTTCTATAGCCAAAAGCGCCAGACTTCCTATATGATGTCTGCCTGCAAGAGCACTGGAATCTCCTAGTATCGTTCTCGTGTTTGAGCTGAATCAATAGTCCGCAATGTGTGCGGTGACAGCCTAAGTTTGAAATGCAAAGTAATAAAGGGAGAGCATTGAACGACTTTCCAATCCTACAGCTTACCTGTTTGTTCAATGTCTTTGAAATGATGTCACGTCAAGACAGAGCTTCAGCGAACGCGCTCGCATAGGCGACAACTCAGCTATTCTACGCATCGCTTTAAACTATTGAAAAGCATTTACCCTAAATGGTAAATGGCGCAGTTCAAATGTAGACATGGTAGTAAACATGCACCAACAAGATGTGTCCCGATGATATACTCTTAGAATCGTTATACTCGGTTACGTTTGTCCGAAGTAAGTAAAAACACTTTGAATAAACGCGGCGCTACATGAACAATACCAAAGCCAGTAGACACAACACAAGAACGTGTGGTGAAATTTAAACAAAAACTCTAATTGAAGAAGACGCACTTCCTCGAAGGGTTCAGCGGAGAATCAATCTTGCAGGCGTACGTCGTCGAGAAGTCGCGAGAGTTTTGCAGGACCGTGTTGCAGTCCACGGCGGCTCCCGCCCACGGAATACTGGAGCAAGCCATGCGACAGAGCGTCATAAAGAATGTCCTCGGCTCGGTGAGCTGGCCGCCAACGTCCAGTCGGTGCGCTGACACAGCCGCTTCTTCGATGAAGGCTTGCGTGACAACCTGCAAGGCCGGAAGGTAAGGAAGGAGCTCCCGGTTCGTGACGCCCGCCGTGGGACAGTTCAAGCGGCTCTCCACGACCTGGCGGCTCGCCTCGGTCATCCAGGAAGGTAAAACGACGCGACCGCCCACGTCCACCCTGAGGCCCGTCCAGTCCAGAGACCGCATCACCTGGGCGGCGAAGTAAAACCCGATGCCCCCGTAAAACATGGAAGGAGTGGCGTTGACGTAGTACAACGGACCCGACAGCGACCACGCGGCCACGTCTACGGCGTTGTCCAGGTAGTCGTACTCGATCATCAACGGCGAGAGCGTCGGGCTGTAGCTCGCGAACACCTCGCGGGAGCGGCCAGAAGCTCGACGAGCGAGGGCCGTCCGGCTCCCAATCCACGTCTTCGCGAAGGACTCGTCCTTCCCCGTCCCGTTTGGAAAGTCGTGATAAAAAAGCTCGAGCTCTCGGTTCAGTTTCACCGGAGGCCACAGCCGGACGGTCAAGGATCGAAGCTTCTCCGCGGCGACGCGCTTGTCCTGTTCCGCGAGCCACCATTGGGAACTGATCGCCGAAGACATCCGGTGGACCAGACTGCGCAGCTTGGTTTCGAGGAGTCTCCTCTCGGCGTCACTGGTGCGAAGCTTCCAGTGCAACGTCGCGACTAGCGGAGCGTAGATCGCCGCGACCTGCCTAGAGCAGAACAGGCCGTTCCAGCTGTCGTCGAAAGAGCGCTCGAAATTTGGATCGACCACGGCGCCGTACTCCTGGACGAACTGCCAGGAGAGGTGAGAGACAATTTCGCGGTCCGTGTAGGCGCCGAAGATGGTCCCTACGGCCTCCAGGACAGACGTGTCGGCCACGAGGACTTGATCCTCCATTGCGAACAGTGTCGACTCGTCCGCGACGTTGGCGTTCAACTTGTCCAGCCACTCCTTCGAGGTCACCTTGCCAGTGTAGTAACCCATATCGGAAATCGGCAAGTTTATCGGCTCCAGGATCTCCTTGGTTGCGCTGCTCATGAGTGCCGCGATTATGGTGTACTCGACCTGCTCGATACGTTCGATGCTCTCTCGAGCTGGAGGCGGATCCCTCGCAGACTCGTTGGAGGCGCCGTTCTTCGCGAGGGCGTCGCGATGTTGTGTCCAGAATGAAGCGTAGGTATTCTGCGTCACCAGGTGATTGTGTCTGGCCGCGAATCTCTGCACGAGAACTCTCGGGCCCGGGTACAGCGCCAAGCGGTGCTCGGCTCCGTTAGACTTCCGCAGTACCCGGATTCGGAACCAGAAGCACATGTCCCACCTGAGATATCGAAACGGCGCCATCATACCTTCGACATTAATAGAAGCTTGTTGTCTAGGCTGCTTATAGTTTTCGGTTAAAGCTGGAAAATGAAGCCGACCGAGCCATGCGACAGATGAAAAACGTACATTACACAAAGTGCTCTAACTACGCTCTACTGAAATCTTCCCGTTCCATATTCCAATAGTTCCATATTGTCATACGAAGTCCATATATTTTCCTTATGTTTGTCGTATATTTTCCCTATACTTTCCCTATTTTCAATGCTAGGCTTAAGGAAGCGTATGGAATTATTGGAACGGCGATACGGAACGTTTCAGTAGGGCGGTGATGTCGTTAACTTGACGACGACTTAAAAAATCGTGCATATGATGTTATGATGTTAAAATCTGATTCGAGGAATGAAGCTGCTCGGGGCAACTCCAATGGTCTGGGCACCTCGTTATGGATCTCGCTGTGCAAACATCAGGCAAGACCAACCGAGGGTCACTTGCCTGTGCATGTGAAAGGCAGTCATCTGATTGAATCTGATGAATGCACTTACTGCTATATGGAAAATTGGTCAGCGGACCGACTAACCGATGTTAAGCACCATGAATATAGCGCTCCGCCACGAAAGGACATGACTGGAGCTCGAAAACGAAGCACGACAGTGAGCGGAGTTTCATTTGCTGTTATAACAAGGACAGCCAAAATTAGCCGAGTTTAAGAGCAGCCATCATTCGTCAACATATATAATAAAGCTGGCTCATATTTGCAACTAATAAACCAACATTAACCAACACTGGCGATCAGTTAGCCTTGTTTAGCTAAAGCAAGCTAGCCGTCATACAGACAACGTAAACGACGCCATGATTTGCCCGAAGCTATAAACAAAAACAACCTTAGCCAGTGCTAAATAGATAATATGTGAGTAAGTAGGGTAGGCGACGAGACACACGTCCACCGTTCTCCACTTATCATTTATCTATCGCGAGACGTACCCCAAGACACGCTCTCGAATAGAATAAATGCCTATTTACGACATCTACAGCGAGGAGGAGCTCCATGTACAGGAGGTCCCGATGCAGTCTCTTGACTATGGGACTTCCTTCTGTATACTAAATGCCTGTAACTTTACCCAACTTTTAATAATAAAATTGATTCTGGTTCTGAGACTAGAAGCTCCTGCAGAGACGAAGGAGTCACCTGTACACGAGCCCAAGGAGGACGCCCAGCGCGCTGACGTTGCAGCAGTTATCGTCCGGCCAGCACAGTCCCAGAAGGGCAATGAACTCCCGGAAGTCGTCGAGTTCATCGGCGCTGGCCCGACGGCCCTGCGCCTGGCAGCTGCGAAGCAGTGCCAGCGGCTTGATGGCGGCCTTGTGCACGTCCAGACCACTGATCAAGAGGTCCTCCAGTCCCCCGAGCCACGTGATCAGGACATCGTTCAACTGCGAATCGAGGACCTTTGTCGACCGATCCCCGCGCAGACGACTTCCGTCGGGCTTCCAGGCGGAACACACGTAGGCGCTGAAGTCGTGGCACGGGTCGGCGCTCCGGTTGAGGCCGACAGTGAGCAGGAGGGCGTGGCGCTGACACTCTCGGCTTCCGCAGGTCGTGCGCCTCTTCAGTAGGGGCTGGTGTCTGGCACGCTGTCGGGCGACGTTTATGAAGTAGGCCGCGCTGAGCATGGCCGCCAGAATCACGAGTATCGCACAGATGCCCGCGAAGCAGAAGCCTTCGGTCGCGTCTCGAGATGCGCGGGTTGTGCTCTGCACCGCAGATGGACGCTTATGAATACACGTGTATATAGAAAGGAAGCAGATAATCCTACAAGCACGTGCGCTTTCGGGCCATGGGAAGAATTTAGTTGGCTGTATTTCAGGATAACTCATCATGAACGCCAGATACGAATAAGCCTCTTTCGCTCTTACTCTCTTCTCGCTATCTGTCACACATACGCAGTCAGTCAAGCAAGGAAGGTCACCGGCTAACTGAAAGTCCTGTCTGCGTCCTCCCTCACTTTGCAATGTGCAGTGGCGCCCTGTGTCATGCCTGACAGTCCCATGTAACTGACATGTCATCGCATCAAGTGACAGTGTATGAGGGCCAGTTACTGCTGTTTATGAGTCTAATGCGTGACGACATTTTTTTCTTTACTACATTTTTTTCTAAATTCTCTTCGTTATTCTTATACCAAAGTTTGTGTCACTTCACAGAAGCCAGCCCTACAAAGCCTGACGAAGTGGCGGACCTCGATCAACGCTCTCGTATACATTTGACTAATTAGAAGTTGCTCACAGTCTATTAGTGCTATGAACGAACATCCGAGCGCATGTGGAAAGCTATTCGCTACACGAAACGACGCGACGCTCCTTGATGTGTAGTTTTGCTGCAGTAAGTGTATTTAGGTAGCGCTTGGTTCATTTCTCTTTTTTTTTTCGTTTATTAACGACAACAATCTTCGAACAAGAAAACCTGCAAGGCACAATGGCTGTCTGCCGCGGTGGTGTAGTGGTTACGGTGGTTGGCTGGTGATCCGATAGACGCCAAGTCGATCCCCGCCGCGGCAGTCGCATTTGGTTGGAGCCGAAATGATAGATGCTCGTGTACCATGCGTCATACGGTGCGCTCTAAAGAACCCTGATAGTTCGAATTTCCGTAGTTCTCCACTACAGTGCGCCTTGTAATCGTGTAGTGACCTTGACAAGTGAGACCCTAGCAATTATAATTAAGGCACTATGGTTAGACCAAGCGTCTTGACCTTTAGACTAAGCATCGCCACTGGTAAGCGGTAAAGCGATATCACGAAGAGACGTTGCACATATACCGGAAGACCGGACACGCTGAAGCATGTCTGGTCTTCCGGTATGCGCCGTATGATCCGGTATTGTCCGGTATTGTCCGGTATATGTGCCGGTATGGTCCTCCGGCATGGTCTTCCTGTATAGGTGCAACGGTCGGAGGGCCACTCAGAAAGCGAGAGTCAGTTGAAGCGCTACAGATTTACAGGGCAGGCGACACGTGCGTAAACACTCCTTCCATTGCATTGGCGAAGAAGGAAATTGACTATCTTAGTCTAAGAGACAAAGTCTGACGGAGCACAGTAGGCAGGCGGCGCTTTTTTCTAAAAAAAAATGTGTAGATTGTGACGCGGCCCCGGCGCGTGCGCAATGCAACGTTCGTAATGTATGACGTATTGAATGTGCTTAAATCTCATTTGAAGTCTAGCGTTTGTCCTGCACCCCTGTGTGTGTTAATCGTGAAATCGTCCTGTTTTTGTTCGCTAGAAAAAAAGTATGGTGTCAACTCGTCAATACCAACTATAGCCCAGCTAACCGCATTAACGCCGAAGCTCCGTCTTTGATCTAGCAGCAGCAACAAGGTTAACACCCTTACAAAAATGCCATATATGGCGATATCAGGAATTGGACATATGTGGCTCTATATGGCACGTTCCCGTATGTGGCCTTACTTGCCTAAATCGTGGTAGAAGAATATATGGCAATGAAAGACCAACACGAGGAATGCCATGTAAGACTGATACGTATTGGACAAATGCGGCCACATATGGACACCTGCCACATGTAGCCAGATATGCGTATATGGCCGTATATACATATCTGGCTCTATATGGCACGTTGGCACGTGCCCGTATGTGGCTGTATTTGCCCGATACGTGTCAGAGTCATACATGGCATTCCTCGTGTTGGTCTTTCATTGCCATACATGCTTCTACCACGATTTAGGCAAGTAAGGACACGTACGGGCACGTGTCATATATAGCCACATATGCCCTATTCCTGATATCGCCATATATGGCATTTTTGTAAGGGCAGCAAAAGAGCAGCACCCACCGGCGACAAGGGAGCGCCCGAGACAGCTGGCGACACCTTGGACGTGCTGCAGGACTCGATCAGGGCCGCTTCGGCGGGATACGGCGACGGGGGACCTTGCCGCATCGTCGACGGCGAAGCAATCGAAGGCGAAGGCAGCACGGGCAGAGCCTCGTGCGATGACTGCGTGTAGCCCAGCACCTCCGACGAGCAGCTGCGGACGGCGAGAGGCTTGAACATGTCGCCGACGGCCTTCATTGTCCCCTGGTGCACGCAGAGCAGCGTATTCCTTGTCTGGTCCGCTCTAGGTGAACGTCGCTTAAGCGCTACGCAGGCTATCGGCCAAGAGGCGGACGGCAGAAAGGAGGAAGAATCTTCGACGAGGCGAAATTGCGGATGTCACAAGGAAACGACTGGCGACCTTCAGATAGAAAAGCACGGCTCGATCGCGATTTCTTCTTCTTCTGCATCTGCACTCGCACGTTGGTTCGTTGGTTGGCCCTTGGATACTTTGGCGCAACCCACTCTGGGGGATCGACCATGATCCGAAAAACAGATTTTTGTGGGAGAGGACTACTAAGAAGATATGCAAAAAATTGTAGTACAAATTTGATAATCAAATTTAGGTTAAAGGAATAGTTTTCTGCGATGACTGAAGCTATATAATTATAAAAGTACCAACCCCGCCTGCTCTTTTTTTGCTTCTTCACATTTGCCTGGATGTTCTTTTTTTCGTGTACTTGAAGGCCGATATATTTCGGCGCAGCTGATTGGTTCGTTGGTTTCTTACGGAAACTGGCACAGCGCGCCGCTGTTGGGAATCGGTCATTGATCAGCTGATACAATGTCCTTGACAAATAAACTAAAAGTAAAGTAAGTTAGAACAACATTCAGTTTATATATCGGTGGGGAAAGAATTTTAACCTTTGCGTGATGCACGCCTACTTAAAAGACAATGTTTCGAGCATAAAATTAAGAAAAAAAAGATGAAGAGAATATTTAACAGGCATTTCTTTTCTTCTAGCATCGCGAATAACAGAGGGTACTGCTAGAAGAGAAGCTCAGGGGAAACTGGATGCTTGAATCGATGAACAAATCGCAAAGTACGATTTAAAACAGGGAATGTCGCGGGAGCCAACGTTAACTTTCGACAAGCGGACTTGTCTTCGTCAGGGCGGCCGCCCTGACGAAGACAAGTCCGCTTGTCGAAACGTTGGCTCCCGCGACATTCCCTGTTTTAAAGCGTACTTTGCGATTTGTTCATCGAGAGGGTACTGCTGAAATTCTTGCGGCCAAGTCCCAATAGGAGCGCACAAAATAAAAGAAAGAGCTGGACTCACAGAGCATACAACTGCGCAAGGTGGTTTCTTACGAACGGGAACACCCAAGCGACATACAGGAAATTTTATTGAGAAACTACTGAAAATGTGTCGGGCAATGTTGAGAATTTTACTGAGGAGTCGTTGCCTACCCCTTGAAATATCATTGACTTCAATGTTAACCCTTCTTGAATATCGGCCACTGAAATATCATTGAAAATCTGTTGAGCAAATAGCGGTTGAATTGTTATTGAGTTATTATTGAAAGTACGTTGAGCACTAAAATTTATTGTGATGCTTTTCTCGGATATTTGTCGAGCTATAATTGAAGCAGCACGAAACATTTATATATAAACACAAGTTTTAACGTTGAAAAAATAAAAATGGCGGCACCTTATTGTGGGTGTTTTATGCACTCGGCATGTGCCCATGCGTGAAGGCGGTGTAGAGTTACTGTATATGTTACATATAGATATTTTCTCGCCCAGTGCTCTTTACCCATGATCATCACTAGATTACCTTTGATGCGATCTAAAGTCATATTGGGTATACCATATCGCATAACCTGCAGCCAAACCATATTCTGTATGCTCTCCGTCAATGCTTTCGGCATAAGCAAGTCATTAATCCTCGCCGTTTATGACAATGCAAACGTCACATTTATCTGTGCACAGAAAGAAAGTGAGCTGAATAGGCGAGACCATGCGCACGGGACTAACTTGAGCCAGTCTTCCTGTAGTCCCTTCATTACGTCTATACGCTTTGAGCTGCGCGTTCGCTTGAGGCCCGGCAACATAAGTTTCTTCTCTTTTTCTTTCTATCGACGTATGAAGCGTGTACAACATTGAATGCCCAGCAGGGCAAAGACAAGAATCAGAAGCGCATCCTCTTCTGAGCCTTATCTCCATCGCTTCGCTATAACAGTCCCGGATGTGCGCTTCTACGTCGAAGTGCGTTGTTGCTATAGCTGTAACGGAAGCTCCGCGAACGTTTTGTTGGCAAGTTCCATTGTTGCCGTTGGAGTCCGCCGTATGGTGAAGCTCTAGGTCGAGGCAGTTAGTAAATTAAAGCCACTGGGAAAACACTGGAAGAATGCTGCACTGAGAAAGGGGGGAGGTGGACGACGATTTGCTCTTTGTGATGCCAAAAGAGACTACATGGTGTGCGCACTGGAAGAAAGGCGTAGGCGGGCGGAGAGGGGACTTCTCTCGAGTTCTGTCTAATTGTAAGCGCAATCTGCGCTTTGAGAGTTGGGACGGCAGATGAGCGCCTGTGAAGAGATACAACAGAAGAACAAACATAGCTTCTCTCTCTCTCTATCTCTCTCTCGTTCACAGATTTTCATTTGCTCCATGCGTTCCACGAAGCGCTAGGACGACTGGGATGATCTTCCTTTCACCCTCTCCACTGCCTCGCTCTTCAACCCCGCTTTGCAGAGGGCAAATCCAATGACTGAAGCGTCGACGAACAGCCCTACAAAGCAGAGACCGTGGGGGGCTTTCAAAAAAGCAAGAGACGCTTGCAATACCACCACTAGCAACAGAAGCAGCAACAGCAGCAGCAGTAAACAGCGCCGCAAACGAGGTTGTTCTCTTCGCATCTCTCGGAAGCGTGGCGTATCATTTGCGCCAACATCGAACGAACGCCGCGGTAGCCTCCCGCTGGCCCTTTTGAAGCTTTGCGCCTTGCGGGGGAAGGGGGGAAGAAGGGGGGGGGGGGGGGGAGTGCTTCGCGCCGTAATTAGTGCGCCAAACCCGCCGATTATCGCTCGTTGCCAGTAACGGAGTGTACAACAACGCGCGAAAGAAGCGTAGGCTGCGGCTATAGTTTCCGTGTTGGCCTGAGCCCGTGCTTTGTTGACTTCCCCTGCCGCTGATGCTGCTGCTGCTGTGGTTGATGTCGGCGGTGGTGTTCCTTACGCCGCAGGGAGTGGACTCGTGTTCTGAAGTGGCCGTCTGCTGTCACGTAGCCCCATTTTCCTCTTGCTTCGATGGACGGAATGCATAAGCAAAATATTATCGTGTAATATCCCGGGTGAATTCGAGAGACCACTCACGCGGGGCTGCCAGAACTCTCGCTGGAGAAGAAAAATAGTAAGGGATGTCGTCCGTTAACTATGCTCCTCCCCCCTTTGAGTCTTTATCGTTAAGCTTCCAAGTGGCAATTTTTTGTAAATCACTTTCTTGTTTCTTCTTTCGATGTGAAGCACGCAACCGCACGCATACGCGGCATCACTTGCTCGTGCGCTTTGTTCCACAATGCCTGTCTCTCAGCACCACGTTCTTCATCCTTCTTTTTCATTTGAACTTGGAAATTCACGCTTCTCTTTTGATAATTAATATTTATTTTCTATATGGATAGGACAAGCAGAAAGAAGCAGCATGTGATTACTCACGCTGACACACGTGCAAGCGTACGTTGCGGAGTGGTTATAGTCGGAACCACGGAGCACGAAAAAATTGTTTCTTTCTCCGCGGCCGGAACGAAGACTGACAATGTCGCGGAGGTCACCGACGAGGCAATCGCAGTCACATCTATTGTAGAGCGCTCTTCCAGGGCAACTGCGCGCCTCGAGGCGACAGCAAACAATTAATAACAAAAATAATAAGAGTCCCTGGGGCCGTCACATTTTGATACTGCGCCCGGAAAGACGTCTTTCCAGTAAGGCATTGGTGCTTATAGATGAAACCGACTTTAATGGGATCGTTGTTATCGTGGTTTTTGAGCACGATAACACTAGGAGAAAGCGCAAATAATTAATAAAATAATAAACGTTATAGGACAGTCACACGTCGACATCGGCTTACACTGACTCTGGAGATGTCTTCCCTGTAATGTAGTAGCTCTTCGAAGTGAATCCGAGATCGGTGTCGGCTCGTATTTTGTAAGATGGCTTTCGCGCATCGTGTGTTGCGGGGAAGCCTACTCTCGAAAAGAAATGTAGTCCACGTATTTCTCGAAGCGGGGTGTAGGTTTTGTAGGTGAGCTTGGCAAGCAAATGCAGCATAATGTACACCACAATGGCGCTGTCATCGTCGATGTATTGCGGTAGAAACTGCACCGCGGTTTGCAACGTTAACGGACCCTGTCACAACCTGGCCTTCAACACCAAACTGCAGCGTCCGCCATGACACCTTTGTGTTATGTGCCAAACAGCTTCACTGGCCATACACCTTCACAGAGTGCAACGGCTCACAAATTTTAACTTCTTTCCCGGACGTACCGGCTCGGCTTCTTCGGTGTCTCCGGCGGGCTTCGATAGCGCCGCGGCTTTGCACACCCAAGCTCCCCGAGCACCGCGTCACCCATCATACACCGACACGCGGGCACGAGCACGTGCGCCACGATCAGGATATGCAACCCTCTTCGGAATAAAGGCTAGGGAAGGAAAATAAGCTATACATAGATATGCGTGCACGTGCATACAACATACGCAAGTATAGCATGCACTGAGGCAAGCGCCCTCTTATCTCAACCTAGCGTCCAGCCACGCCCACTCGGGACCTGCCTATTTCTCATTTGCAGCCGCAGCGCGAGTCATCTGCATAAAAGGCAAATCTGAGATTACGTTAGACGTACGCGCAGCAACTGAATTTACGCGTCGATGGACATTTTCAAGAAAGAAAGAAAGAAAGAAAGAAAGAAAGAAAGAAAGAAAGAAAGAAAGAAAGAAAGAAAGAAAGAAAGAAAGAAAGAAAGGCACAAGCCAGGGATATAAAGTAAAGGAAAGCGTTGAGCTACTCAGCTTCTTCTGTAGGACGCATTTCTCGATCGCACGCACACACCGATGTGCGCATATGCACGAACGTATATAGTACGCAAATGGGCAGCGTGAAGATACGATGAAAGGAACGGGAGCGTTCCGACTCGGCTCAGGGGCTCTGCGATGTAACAGGAACGGCGAGCGTTTGTCGGCGACGCACGGTGACGAGTGTGTGAGGCGACGGCGCGGGCAGCGTAGGCGTTTCCCGCGCGGGGTTGGCTTTTGTGTGCGCTCCGGACACGCCCACTTGGTGCGCTACACACTATACCATAGAGTGTCTGTGTGCATGTATACCCCCATCAGAGCTTCCAGATGAGAAAATCGATGCCCGGTGCGACATCACCGGGCGAAAGCACCGTCGATGAGGCACGCGGCATGTGCAGGCGAAAGCGTGGGGGAAAAAGATAAACAAAAACAAAAGCAAACAGGCAGTTGTCGTCCTGTTGCCACAGTCGAAACGGTATCTGAAAGCACCCAGAAAACCAGGCGATACCGATATGCAACAAACCTAAAGGGACGAACGGTACGTTGACCCTCTCAAAGTGAGACCAAATTAGTGGCACGAAACGTCTAGAATTAGTCTAAAACAAGCTGTTTCTAGGACTTAATTCGTAGCTGTATCTACGGCGTGTCACTGGAGCACTTCAAGGATGCTGTCGTCGAAAAATATCTGTCAGGGTAGCCAGCATGGAGTGATACTCTCAAGCTTTTGCCAGTGAAATACGACGACCCCAGGAAACCTCAAAGGGGCGCAGGTCGAGGCCGCGCGCCGCACGTTCCACTTATCGCGTATGCTCAAACTGCGGCTTCGGAAACAAAGTGAAGCCAGCTTCCAGTCGGCTTGATTGATACATTTACGATGTGCGCAAGAATGAAGTTTTGAGATCGGACTACGCCATATTGCCAAGTATATGCCTCAGCAACCAACGAGTCCTTCTATCAGTGACACACATGATAGTCTATGTGGTCTTCCTCTGGAAACATCGACATGTTGATCACTCCAAACTCAACGCCTGAGAAAGCGTTCGCAGGTCGGGCATCGCAAAGGAAATCGATGCACCATTTATAAACCACATGAGCACTGCTGTTGTTTAACATTTAATCCTGGCCGGAAGCCAATAGCTGAAGGAAGCTTTAAGTGTGGACCTTTCCCACCGCAACGGACGCCCATTTCTACTTGTCATTTACCTTTCTCGATAACACAATGTAGCGGCCCACCTATGCACTAAGACGGGGCGCAGTCAAGGAGCGCTTCAGAACATTTTTCGTTAGTCACGGTACTGCCCAGACACATGCTCCGATTTCAGCAGCCTTAATGCCGTCTTATGGTTCTTGCTTTTAATCGAGACGCTCCGACTTTATTCATTCGAGTGAAACGGTAAAGACAGCTCCAAACGCAAAGAGAGAGAGAAACTATGCACAATAAATTTTACTACAAGTTTCGCTGGTACCTAACCCTCATCAATTGCTTAGGTGCGCGGGGAGCCAATGAACTCGGCCCAGTACAGCGTCTGATGGTCAGGCATCGAGTACTCGGCTGCCAGGTAGGTAGCACTTCTGCCCGCTCGAATGGCCGATAACGTGGGCCGATAACGTCGAATGGCTTTGAACTCGCACACTAATCACTACGGCGTTCACTCCATCCAACAGGATCTAACTTCGTTGTCCCGAGGAGGAGCATACCAGAGCATGCGCACCGCGAACTCCGTTGGTATGTGGTAATGGAATTCGGGGATCAATCGAGTTTAACTCGATTTTCATGGAACATGCTCAGGGTGTAAGAATCGGATAAAACAGGGTTTCACCCGATAACGAACGATTCCACTTATTTACAAAAGCAACAAGAGAGAAAGATTTGAGGACGTGTGCCAGCCCGAACAGCTACATATCCTGTACAAACCCGTACGAACAATGTCCTATAGTGTTTTTAACAGCGGAGCTGTTATTGCTTGAGTTCTTCCCGTGGCCTGCGTTGGCGAGAACTTAGCTCAATTTTGAGATAGCTAAGCTAAGAGAGAGAACGAGGTGGAAGGAGTGTAGAAATGAGGAGAGGAGGTGCAGAGAGACAGACGAAAGAGAGGGAAAGACAAAGAAATAAACTGGGCGTTACGCAAGTGCTTAAACTTTGGCCGTGTGACAGCAGACAAACGGACAGACCAAAATTTCTGCGTTCAAGTATCCCAAGAAAGACTATCGTCTTCAATAAAAGGTGGGATCCGAAGCCGCGTACCCACGGTCCGAAGAAGGCAGCCATCATAACCACTAGGCTGTGCACGCACAATTGCAAAACCTGCAATTACGGGAGCATATATATGCTTACGCTGCACCACTTCCTATTGGCTAGAGAAACAGAGAGAGGAAGAAAGCGATACACAGAAAGAGAGAGAGGGAGGGCCTAGGAGAGGAGGAAGAGATATAGAAATAGAGACACAAAGAACGAGATTGAAGGTGATTAAACTAGCTTGGTGTACATGAGATAAACAGTTAATTGGTTTGGAAGGGCTTGATTTTACGTTAGTAAATGAAAAATAAACACGTTAGAAATGGTGTCGGAGATACGCTAAGGGTTGAAACCAAAGCGACGGAAGCCGCGGCTCTGGAGCCGGCTTTAAGCCAGCAGTACTAAAAGGTTCCAACAGATTGCGCGAGACCAGGAAATTCGGGAAAACAAACGTTTGCAGAGGGGAAAAATAAAGGTAGAGCTTGGTGGCCCGCGGGCTACCGCCCCGTTATAAAGGGGACGCTCCTAACATCCATCCATCCAGCCAGCCAAAGATTTACGATAATTCTCGGGGTAGCTCGCTGCTGTTTGAAGCCAGAACGGGAGTACTGAGGACTAAGGTGTACCGAGCGAGGTACGAGGGGATCGACAGGTTGTGTGGTGCGTGTGGAGAGGAGGAGGAAACGGCTGAGCACTTGATACTTTTCTGTAAAGGACTCCACCCTGCAGTCTAAGGCAATGAGGCAGAATTTTTTAAAGCACTGGGGTTCAGGGATAGTGAAGGCAGAATAGACTTTAAGAGGGTAGAAAGGACCATGAGGATGTGGTCGGATTGGTGGCTAAAATCAAGGCAAGAGTGAAAGTTAGACATATATAATACGAGACATTACGGCTAGGTGGCGTGAGCCGCCGCCCGATATAAAGGGTACAGCCTGATATATCCGCCCATCCATCGCGGGAAATTTGAAGTCAGTTCAGCAAAGCCTCCGTTGCACTTATCATGGGAGGAGTGAGAGGGGACGGGATGAGTGTGAAAGGGTGTGAGGGAGAGAAGAGAGGGCGTTACGTATCAGGGGCGGCCGAAGAAACGCATTTCGACGTCATCTGGAGCGAAGCAAGCAGATATGCATTTTTTTTTAATCTTTGGTTATGTCGCGCGTCGTTTATCGCTTCGACACCATGGCACCTGCTTGATTTGTCAATATATGTCAAATGCAGTTACAGCGTGAACCACTTGGCACTACTGGTGTAAGGCCACGCCGTTCTAGGTGCTCTATGAAGCGAGGCCACAGAACACCTGTCTAACGAGGCTTGCTTGCGGAGAATACTGTGAACCCAGCAGTAGTATCTTTCCGACAATGCGCTCTCCAGTGAGCAGCTGCCTGCCCGCCGTTCCGAATTATTACTAGGACTGCGACTGAGCCATGCTAGCCTCGTGAGCAGCCATACTCTGACAGCCATATCCTTCGTTCGCGAGCCATATGTAATTTTCCGCAGCTCTGTTTGCCGTCAGACCGGATACAGTTGCAAGCGCCACGCATTTCGTTCGCAAACTGAACTGTTCCCAGCTGCGATGTCTCCACTTGTCACGTTGAAACACTTCAGATCGTTAAAGGGATATGTTATAGGGAAACAAGCATTTAACACTGCTTCAGCACGTACTGGAAGGAAAATTTTCGTTGATTTTGCAATATCGGGAGACAAAGAAACCTGCGGTCAGGCATCAAGGTAGGCCTAACGTAATGATCTGCTGCTGCAGATCATAGCAAGCCATTAAAAGACATGCTGACACGATAAAACAACACGGAAAGCAGCGAGAAGTGCCATCACTACAGACATCAGAGTAAACCCTCACCTTAACCATTGCAGGCCACAGGTTCTTCCAACGAAACGGCGTATGATCCACTTGATTGTTCTGAGCATCGGCACTGTTCGAAATCCAAGTCTCCTACCTCCTCTTCTGTTCAATTTCCGTAAAGAACTTCAAATCGCGAACACCCCTCTTGCGCCGCGTCTTACGCCTTTCGCTGCAGCACACCTCGATATCGCCTTGGCAAAGGAGAGGAACCGGCTGAGAACGATACCGATAACGAACCTAGAAAGCAAACAGACATCGAGACACTAAGCTGCTACCGCGAACTGGAACTTCTGTCAGGACATAATTTGACAGCAGTTTTGCGAGCGCACGCACGAGCAGTTTACCAACGACTATAACGATAACAGAAGCCTTCGGCGCATCTAGAACGCTGCACACCGCCGTTTGCCGTCAGTCACGCCAGCTCTACTTCGATGGCGTGGCGATGAACCGCTTGTGGCTGAGCGTGCGATGCCGCGACGTTACGAAGATGAACATCAACGAGCGATAACATGTGTCCATGCTTTGATCATGCCGTGCTTCGTGAAGCAGGGGGAGGTCCATGCGCGACATTTATAATCTTGTTTCCGTTTAGAAATATGTTATTTCTGTGCGCGTAGCTCTGGCGTCTTTTTGTTTGTTTTTTCCAAGCACGGCAGCCCGCTGATTTTCGTGTCCGCACAGCAAAGAAAAATAATCATGATTGATTTCTGGGGTTTTACGTCCTAAAACTACGGTATGATGAGACACCGCAGGGGCGGGCACCGGAAAATTTTGACCACCTAGGGTTCTTTAATGCTCACTGACATCGCACAGTATACGGGCCTCAACATATCGCCTCTTTAGAAATGCAGCCGCCGCGGCCGGGTTTCGATCCCACGACCTTCGGACCAGCAGACTAGTGTAATATGCAGCAGTCACTAGACCACCGCGGCGAGGCAATGTGAAAAAACAAAAACATAACGCGAAAGCTTCTGCGTACTAAATCGCATCGTAAATCACGAACGGGTGGCACCATCTCGCCGTAACGCGCGTAAAGGCTTCTGCTTGCGGAGACGTCCGCTAGAACAGCAAGTGCAGCAGCGCGTCGCCATGACAGGGCAGTATTCGTGTGACGTGAGCGTGCGCCATTTTGAAGTACGATTCGCGGCTTCCACTGTACCTATGGAGATAACCGGTTCGAGAAAAAGCGCAGCCTTTCACTGTGCTGGGTTGACTGCAAGATGGCTGCCTCAGTGACGTCAATGCATACTTCGCACCTGTAATAGTGGTGCCTAGCGCACGCTTCGTCTTACACCCACAGGTCCGAACCAGTTGTAGTTTCCGGAGCGCGCTTGCTTTGCATCGGCAAGGCCTGGTTCAACCGCATCGCGACCCATCTTTATTTACCCAAAGTTATTTTCGCCTGCAGTTCTCTGTTTCTCATCCATTTTTACAGCAAAGCCGCTATAGGCTAGGTTCCAAGAAATTGCTTGTAGGCAAGAGTTTAAGGCACATCGCGCCATCTCGAGGCGCCATCTGAATCGCCGAATAGGTGGCGTTTTCATGATTGCGAATGTTAAAAAAAAAAATATCGTGCATTATATCGCTCTTTTCGCAGCACCTTACATTTTGCTTCATTATGTGACCAAGCGCACCCTGGCGGCCGCGTCAGCGCTAGTACGCGCGCTGCGGCTGGCGCAGCGGTCTTCAGCAAAACGTCAGTCGTTCTACAACGCGTCTCGTCCACCAATCGCGTTTGTCCGTTCCGTTGCATCGTGACTTAAGAGACGCGGTTGCGACGTCGACGTGTTCAGTTGCTCTTCGGACTCGACATTGGTCGGGTGCGTGTCGTACGCTCCAAAGAGAAGCGTCGGCGCGCGCAGAGACGCGAGTGTGCGCGTCGGCGTCAGGCCAATGCCACCGACGAGCATTGGGCAAGAAATCCCAAACGCGACGCATATCACCGTAACGCCTTGCTGTTGGAACGTTTCCCCAGCGCTGCTTGTTAGGGCTAGGTCGGAAAATCTATAGCAAAACCTCGATATAGCGAACTAGGATATAACGAATAACTATTTATAACGAAACATATGAAAAGTAGTACTGCCACTAAAATAATGCTACAATTGTAGCGGACTCCGGCACCTGGTTCATCACTTGCGTGACCCCCTCGTCTTGAAGAACCGGAAAAAGAAGAGAGAAAGAAAGAAATAAAAAAGTAGGCTTTATAAGCACTGTTGCTCTCTGGTGCCCTCCAGTCACCCCTGAAGAAGGGTACGATTGGGACCCGAAACGTCGGGCTTTTTTCATCTTTCGAGTAAACAGTTTTTTACGTTTGATGATTATAATTTGGTTGGTGTCCCCCCTTTTTTCACCTTTAATTATACGTCCATAACGAACGATCAGCTATAACAAAGCCATTTCCATGTCACACAGAATTCGTTATAACGAGGTTTGACTGGCAGCGCTGCAAAGCCGACACGGCGATGGGGGGGGGGGACAAAACGAGGGGACACTGCCTAGCCATTCACTTAACAGGCTCAGTTTACAGACTTCGTGACAGGCGTTTATTTTTACAACAAGGTGTTTCAGTGGAAAATTGCTCTTAATTTAGCAGTAAGGTAAGCTTGTGAAAACAATGAGCAGTTTCAGTGAGTAGCCTCGCATATTTGTCGAGAACACCAAAATCTCATTGTTATGTCCTTTCTTCATGGCAAAAAAGAAAAAGCATAAGGGCACTATAATCATGCATGTGCACTTTCCAGGGTCAACAGAGGAAACTACAGTACCACTATAGTGGATTACTGAATCCCTCTCATTAGGTCATAATGAAAGAATTGACCGAGGGCTCGTTTCTTTGTTAGACACAACCTAATGCTTGTGCTGTTGGTTTTGGCGGGCTGTACAATATCACTGAACTAGGGCAGCCTATTCTCTCTGTACACTACAGAGCCTTTTATACCGTATTTACTCGCGTAACTTGCGCATATTTGTTTCGCGATTTTAGAGCTCCGAAGGGGGGGTGCGCAAATTACGCGGAGATTTCGCGAACACATTCGAAATAACGTGTAATATAATGCAACGAGCGCGGTAACTCTTTTGGATACGATCTCACGAAACACTACAAAACGCTGGTGTAAGAGAATACAGCTTACTCTATGGACACTTTTCCCAGTCCCTTCGCGTTGAGAGCGCAGCACGTAGAAGGGTTTACGAGCCGCCCGCTGATGGCTGCCGAGATAGCGGGCGCGCCAGCGCTATCTCGCCCGTCATGCGATCGCTCGTCAGCGGAGCGACACTCCCCCCCCTCCCTCCCTCGCTTCTTTTCATGCTCGTTAAAGACGGGCAGGGCGTTTCCTCCCCCGCATCGAGGGCAGGTGTACCGATCGGGGTGATGTTATCGCATGCGCCTACCGAGGGACGGAGATAAGCCGGGTTTGATCTCTGCTTCAGCCGTTTTCGTCGCCCCCACTCGCATGGTTTTATTCTAGCGACTGTACTTTGGGCTCCGGGGGCTTCCGGAGAAAAGAATCGGAAAAAGGGACATCGCACTCGCAGCTCCTTTTGCATATGACTGCTCTTGCCTGCGCAGCGAGGGGTGCGGCCGCGCGGCTGTTCTAAGTCTGCCCGTGCGCGCGCGCCGGCGAGCTGGCTCTGGCGGAACAGGGAGCACAAAATATGCAACGATTTTTTTTTTGTAAAGCTAGCTAAATATCAGGGGTGCGCAAATTATGCGAGGGCGCAAATTATGCGGGTAAATACGGTACATTTTTGATACGTCAGCGACATTTAAACAAATTTGACAGCCAGGTATGTTCTTGCAGTGCATTCCCATAAGTTGCAAAACCAGCTGGTAGCGAAAGTTAGTTGCCGAATTACTGCTTGTGAACAAAGTTTCCACATGTTAAATAACACAAATCTTTTTGAACCAATAAAGAATACAAATAGACAAAAAAAATGACTCGCTAAAGACTCCATGTACAGCAGTTCCCTCCACAGTGCTGCTTTTATTGTTTCCCAAGAATGTAATGACGATGGACGATGAACAGTGAAAACATGCAAATGAACTTTCACACAAAGAAAATGTTCTTAAAGATGTGTTTGCTGTCAACTCAAAGTTACACATATCATGTAAAGTCTATGTTTCGATGCCAGACCCATGGTGTCCTGCAGACAAATCCCTCCACTGCATTTGCAGATCTCAAACTGAACAGTATACTTCAACCAAACTTCATGTGTCATGTTTCTTGTGTTCCAGTTGTGGCTGCAGTTTGAGGAGATGGCTACTCAACACCAATGGGGCCAAATAGTATGTTGCAATCTAGGATGACACTGACACTGTCTCACAAAACTTTCATTCCTTCTCAGAAGCTTTGCTTGTTGCAGACACTGCGTTCTCTGCTCCAGCACGTTGTTGAGACTTCTAGTTCATGAGACCGATGAGCGATCATATGCTGCCAAACAAACAGAGGCTGTTTGAAATGTAGTCAGTAAACAACTGACACTCTTTTTTGCACCGACTGCTATCGCTGCAATGATGATGGTCGCTGCTTGAGGAGGGCTTGTCGGTCCCGCAATGCCTTTGCAGCCAGGTCACGGTCTTTTTTAGATGGGGTCTTCTTGCGCTGTCGTGCCTGAGCCAACCGTCGCCAGGCATCAAGGAGCTCGTGGTCAGCCACCCGTAAGCGGCGGTTCAGTTCCTGCTGGGCCAGGCTCTCACGGGCACGTCTCAGAAGTGCATTAAGCTGAGCTCCGTTTCGATTGCTGACGCTCCGAAGCTCTGCTTGGCATCTTCGTAGCTCTGCCAGGACCTAAATTTATGAACATGCAGCATTGGTGTGAACCCCAGGCTGCTTAAATGTGACATGCATACACACGCAGAATAACAGGACAAGGCATATATAGGCACCGTCACAGAATAGCCTACATCTATTTACTGCAATGTTAGGAAGGATGCAGTTTTCAGGCAGGGTTACGAGGAGCTAAATAAAACAAACAAGTCGACACAGAAGCAATGCAGTTGTTTTATTACAATGGCCAGAAAACCACAATAATATGCCCCTGCACACGTCTACTTGCCATTCGATATATTTGTATTTTGACTAGCGTCATGCCATCACAACAGACAGATGAGAGCATCATCAACGTACACACTTCCGGTCCCCACTAACTTCAACAAAGGTGCACAATGCTCGACTAGCAGAGCAGTGGACTTCATCACAACTGTCATGTGCAGCAGTTGCCTCACCTCATTACCGCTACCATACAAATTGACTGGTGTAGTTTTATTACTTATTTAGTAGACAGATGCTGGATGCACGAGAAACACGACGCATGTGCACCTGTTTCACTGTCGTCAGGCTGGTCGGATTGAAACTCAAAGAACAAACAAAGTATCGAAGCATGGTTTTGACAACACAAAAATATTGTACAGTCATTTCATGACAAAAGCACGCAATGACCTGCTGAAATCTTTGATGCTGCACACCTACCGTATGAATAAGATTACAGTGGTGGCAGTCTCCGATGCCAGTAAAGGATTTTTACCGGCATTCACCACATCATAAACTCTAACAGGAAGTGATCTTCTAGAACTTTATGAGCTTTCACTGCTCACTAGTCCAATGCATATCAAGTTTGCCCATGTTGCACAGGCATGAGGCAGTGCCACAATGAAAAAAGGACCATACAATAAGGCTAGGTGGCTATGGCGCAGGTGTCACTGTGTGAAGGAGTCTAGCACAATATCATAATTCACAAAGGAAGGCGTGCAAGTATAGCAGCCATGGTAACCGCACTCGTGCAAGCTGTAGCACTCAATACCTAAACGGAACATCCTTACAGGCCATCATGCACAGGCCAGACAACTGCAAATTAAGGCCATATCTTAATACCAACCTGATCATCCGGGTTGTCAGTCTCGGTGAGCAGGCCGTGCTCACGAAGCTCTCGGCGCACACGTCGCTCCAACTGCTGTGCAAGGCCGGGGCTCGGGCCCAGTGGGGGGCCCAGCTGGTTGTCCTCCAGGGGAGGGCACAAGAGGTTCTCCTCCAGCAGGCAAGACACAAGCCTCTGTGTCAGGCTTCCCAAAGGCTCACCACCCCCACCTCCCTTGCTGTTGTTGCCACCAGAGGATGTATTGTCGCAGTTCAGGCTGCCCCTCGTCTGCTGCGGCGACCTGAGTTGGATATCCACCAATCACAAGCAAAATTTCAGGCACCAGCATCAAAGTGAAGCAACTTGCTCAAACACAGAATGAACAGTATCAATTCCTGACATTGCCTGTGTATGTTTTAGTCATTATGGCCATGCATAATTGGCAAGCTTTATTCGCATGCACATAACTAGAGCAAAGGTTAATCAGGCATTTGTAATGGCATGCTTCGCGCTAAGTATTTTGGTTTCCAGTGCATAATAACAGTTGCAATAGACCGCTCAGATTTTAAATGACGTTTCAGGAGCAAAGCCTGAATGGTAAGCTACAACACAATCTTGGTAAAAAGGAAGTGCTTAGGGCGAACGGCTAGCTCTAATTTGGATGGTGGTACTATACTTGGTTGCTGTGCCCGTCTCGATAAACAAGTCTTCTGGTAGTTGGAACATATTTTCCTGAACCCTTCAGATTCCACTGGCTGCATCCTATAACGCTGACATGCAGAAAATTCACCGCTCACAGTGTGCCAGTTAAAGATTTGGCCAGCTGTACATTTGCGTGTCATTGGTGGCGCTTACACTAACTTGAAAAGTACAGCAACAATCAACACATGACCTCAATCAGAAAAATTCTCTTGCAATACAATCTGTGACAACAGCCATAAACATAGCATATACATGCAGGGGCACCTACAGCAGAGTGATAACCTTGTAAGAGTGGTTATGTGGCAAAAAAAAAAAAAAAAGGAAAGGAAAAAGAAAAGAAAGAAAAGCCTTCCCCCCCCTCCCCACCTGCCAAGAAAAAAAAAGTGTGCCAATGTGAGGTTCTGATTCTACTAAATATGTGATCATGATCATGACGAATATAGGATGCAGTGAAACTGCATGCCCGTTAAATGTGAGATAACAAAAAAGGGGCAGACCATAAGTCCTTGCAACTGTGAAATGCTCTACAGATAATGAAATAAGGCCAGAGCAGCACCTTGCTCCCTGGGCACCACCACCCGCAGCTCGTGCCCCTTGGGTTTGTTCCTCCTGAAGGTCCTCTTGTGCCCACCGCTGGGCATAATGGCGACCGAGGGGTGGCACCCTCTGATATTCTGAGGCCTCCTCCTCACGAGCACGCATCAGCTCTTCCAGGGCACGCACATCTTCAGCTGTCACCTGCCAAGTAGCCACACACAAGAAACAAAATTGTGTTCGAACACGCACGACACAGGCTAACAGGCTGCCTGTACACTTACACTAAAGGCACATAGGCAAGGGCAAAGCCATAGGCATGTACTACACGGTACCTCGCTAGATTTTTTTTTTTTTTCCTGCTACCCACGCTGCTCAAGTGGTTGAAATGAGCAAGAATTGGTTTTGGATAAGCATTTCACATGCTAAGTGGGCTTCCTGCATGCTTTGGAGGTAGAGGGTGAGGTTCCATCAAAGAGTATATCCATACTTAAGTCATGTGATGATTAACATCAAAGATCATGTCGGTTTCTTGTTCCTTATAGCATGGATTCAGTGCCACATGAAGCTACGAGGTAATAAAATATAGTTGCATTGAAAACCCTTCACATGCCGTTTGCATACTCATCGCCATATTTCAGCATTCACAACTGCACTAGTGGTGCCCAGATTGCAACCTTATCTTGTTTTGTTAGGCACTCTGCCAAAATTCAAAGCCTCCCTCAAGCAAATCAGCAGGCCCGTGGTCTACCTTGTGCTCAAAGCTATTTCTTATTTTCATCCGCATTGATGGTCCCGCCTCCGTGCTCTGATCAGCCAGCTTTGTAGCAAAGCAAACACACCAGTCCACTTGTGTGCGTGAAATGGAGCACACAGTGCAAGTGCACTGACACCTCCACTCACTTGATGGCTGGCTCTACAGAACAGTCGGTTGCCCACGTGAGTACTGAGAGTTACTAGAAGCTCTCCATTACAACTGTAAGCAGACAACACAAAAACAGGCTCACTTGGCCGCAGTAAGGTTCCAGCGAAGCCCAAAAACGGTTTGGGGCATCATTCCGTGCGACTGAGGGCCCTTCTTCAGTGGTGACACCAGTGGCCAAAGTGGATGAGCTTGATGCCACTTGCTTGCGCGGTGGTCGCCCACCTGTGAAAACCTGCAGCGGGATAACAAATGGGGTCAGCAACATTTCATTCCAGCAAAGATGTACAGAAACGAAAAGATCTGTTAACTATAACTGATGGTTATTCAAAAATGAGATCCAGAATCACTGCCCACACCGCCCAAAATGCACCCTCTTTCACTCTAGGTAATTTAATGATAAAAGTGTGGCATATCATTAGTATCATAAGTGTAGACGGTCTGTATGGAAAAGTAAAAAAAAAAAAGGAACAGTATTGCAGAGTTTTGCTTGCCAAAACCACAGTTTGACAGTGCAGCATGATGTATTATGGGACTACTCATTCATCTTGACCATGCATGGAGCTTCACTGTGCACACAGACCAAAGTACATGAGCCTCTTAGCATCTCACCCTGATTAAAACATGGCAGCGAAGATGAAACATTAAAACTGGCAGCGCGACGTTATATATAACCCCTAAACTGACAGGGCAGGTTGGCCAAGTGAAATATATGTGATGGACTCTGTAGAAATGGAACTTGTTTATATGGTGCTGGCACAGTTCTCACCTGTCTGTTATGCAGTGTATGGAACTGCAGTGGTCCAGCCCCGACATGGTACATAATACATAGTGTGCACGCGCGTCACCCCCCGAACGCGGCTTCGTTACTTCCGGTATTCGCCACCGGCGCGCCTGGCTGGCTGCAGCCTGTGAACTACGTCAGCTAGGTACCCAGGGAGGTACCCAGCAATGGCGACTATGAATGGCGAGTGTGGGTAAGAGCGGCGGATGTGACGGCACGTGAACACCTATGTATAATACAGATAAGTAGCCGAGAAAACCTAATTCACAGAGAAGCTCTGCCACTCTGACGTCAATGCTATTGAAATGGTGACATTGTATGGCACATTAGCTGCTGCATTCACTTCTGTATCATGACAGCCAGGCTTTGCCAGGATTGTGAGTGCCATATAAGCTTGATTCACATGCACCAGCCTGAACTTGTTCATGGCAGTGCACAAGAAGTCAAAAATTGTGCAGCTCGGGTTAAGTGGTACAATGCTGTACTATAAGCCTTTGATGGGAGAGCGGTGCACCTGCTTTCTGGACTGTGGCACAGGAGTACAAAAGATGACATCCATAAAAAGGTGTACAGACAAGTGGTGAGATGCTACAGTGGTTGAGGCCATGTATTTTGCCTGTTTAACATGTTCCGTCCATGTAACCTTCAGAGGTTGTGAAGCTCAGATATTGTCGATTTTTTATGTGCAAACACACCCCACATCGCAGAGACATAGCCAATGGACCTAAGTTTAGATTGAATGGCACCTGTGCCTCATGTACTGCACTACTGGGGTCATATTCTAAGATGTGTCGCAAAAGGCAATAGTACCTCTTTGGTGACATAAGTGTTGCCTTTGGTGTCTCCTGCGGTGTGATTGGCCGGTTGAACATACTGGAGACTCACCCTCACTTTTCCGGTTTGTTGAACCAGCCAATCACTACTGCAGGAGACACACAGGACGACACTTATGTCAGCAAAGCAACACTATCGCCTTTTACAATCCATCTCAGAACATGGCCCCTGTGTATGCACTCCCACATTTTCGCCAAGCAGAAGGGTGCACACAAATAGTGAACTAGTTGTGCACCTCCTGAAGTGAACAGCGTAGTTCCGGGGACGTTAAGGGGGCACCATTTAAATTAACGACAGGGTGAAACACCTCATAATCATATAAACGTCACATATACAGCGGCCTTTCGAAATAATTTGGTGTGTGCCTGTGAGTGGTGGGCTCCTCCTGACAGGTTGGGAGGGAAATGCATAAAACACTGATGATGACTGGTGTGGGATAGTACAACAAGGCTCATCGCGGTGGCTGCATTTCGACGGAGGCGAAATGTTGAGGCCCGTGCACTGTGTGATGTCAGTGCACGTAAAAGAACACCAGTTGGCCGAAATTTCCGGAGGCCCCCACTACAGCGCTTCTCGTAATGATATCGCTGTTTTGGGAGGTAAAACCCAAGAAATAAATAAATCAATCAAGGCTTTCATGACAATCAAACTGAGATTGCAAGGAAAGGTGCATAATTTGTCTCTTGTCTCAATGGTTCTTGCTAATGCGGAGATCAAAGGCGAAATTTTATTTTCTTACTTCAGACTGATTTATACTTGGATGACAACCTTTTTAGTAGGACTGGGATCTCCTCAAATTTACCGCACATTTTTGTTTCCAAGATGTGCCTTAATACAACCGAGAACGATCGCAACCCATTCAAGGTGCAGTTTTTGAAGATGCCGCCATAAGGCTTGCCAGCACTTCCCCATATATCCCTCGAAGCGCACACTACTTGCCTTTCCGCCATCCCTGAATTTCTTCGAAGGCTTGCCATCGGGTGAAACTCGGCTACGTTTTCCCGGCGCCGACGGTGTACCACTGCCAGTGACGGGGATCTTTTTCTCTTGCCACGACAGTAACAGCTGCGTCTCGTGCGCCAAGCGCCTTCGTCTCTCGCACACCGATACCAGCAGCGTCTCGAGCTCTAGCTGCAGCGGTTCCAAGTCCTCGAGGGAAAGCGTAGCGTCGCCCTGCGCGATTGCCGTGTAGCGAGGGCATTCCTGAACGTGGTCCACAGGACTCACGTCCGGGAACTGCAACGGACACTCTTCGGAACCTTTGCCTTTGCCCTTCATGAGCGCACCGTCACGGCAGTGTCACAAATGATTTTTAGAGAAGAAACGCGGAAGCAGCAATGCCCGTATCACCAACGTGTTTCACGGCGTCCTCCAAGAAAAAAAAAAAAAAAAAACACGGACACCACTGCACCACCGAGACACAAGTATTCCTTCACGGGTCTCCTCCTTCTTTTGCACCTGTACCCTTCTCAAACGGTAGCGCAGGTCGCTAAAGATAGCGATATAAGGTTTTCCGATGGCAAGTATCGCTGCGGGACGAACAAGGAAGCGTCATGTCTCATGCGCCAGCCCAAAAACTGCGAATGTCCGCCATTACAGATAGGTAGTATCATAGCCTCTAGACGTGCAGTTAGTAAATAGGCCTTGAAGTAAAATTATACGCAGCGCCCCCTGTGTGAACTATTCTTCCTATGAACAGGAAGGTGGTAGGTACGGTGTCACTTGTGCTTGATGACGTTAGATTGATCTAGCGCACGGCAGCACTTGTTCGATAAAGGCTTTATTTTTGCAGTGCCTGAACACTGTAGACCAATACAGCCACGTTCCAAAACAAACCGAACTTCTAGGAACAAACAGCAGCTACGCGCTAGCTGGGTTCGGACGGGAGCGCATCCAGGTGGTGGCACACCAGCATCGTGCCCTCCTGAAATTTCTATCTACATGAGATACCTAAGCACAAGAGGAGACTCGCAAAACCCTACCTGGTCCAACATCTCCTAATAATGTTGGCCTGGCTTCCTCCACTTCACTATGAGGGTGTACCACCTAAAAAAAATTCTGGCTATTCCACTGTTTTCTATAAGCATCACATCTTGGATCATGTTGCTAACAACCCATCAGAAGCATATCCCAAGCGTTACAGTCACATACATTTTTCGCATAAACAAACAACAAAGGCGCTACTAACAACTGATTACCTGTCATGCTTCTTCAATGTTGAACCACTTGTAGCAGTTTCGAGATTGTTCAAAGCAGCAGTGTGCTCCTCACAGGGAGCTTTGCTGCAGGCCCACTTTTTAAAGGGACACTAAAGGCAAGGATCAAGTCAGCGTGCATTGTTGAACTGCCATTCAAGAAGTGTTGTTGTGCTTGTTTTGTGCCAAGAAAAGGGCTAGTTTGAGAGGACATTTTATTTAAGTAATAATCAGTGGTTTTGACATGCACACGTGACAATACCAATAGAGCTGTTCAAACCACCTGCCTAACTGGTCCCATTGACGTAGATTCGCCGTTTTCTCTCTGCCATTAATGCATTTAGCCATATCAGTGGTGTTCATAGCATGGTGCCATCACTTTGTCCATCCAGTTCATCGTTTCCCAACTCCATCCTATTCAATTCCCAATTGAATAACAAAGTTGTTTCATCTTGTTCACAAGCACTTTTGCTTCTGCAACGATGCAGTCATCTGTGCACGACTCTGTAACATTGGCTTTGTCATCTGCATTGACAAAGTCATCTCAACACAAGTTGGTGGTATATGACTGAGGTTCGATGAGTCTTCATGCTACCCAGGCTCTTTCAAAGGTGCTCTCATGTTATCTAAGAGGTCACGCACCCTAAAATATACGAGTGGAAAAGCAAGGAGAGTGGTGCTCTGGAAGAGTTGAAAGCCGTAATATGTTTGTACTATCAGGGTTGGCAGCCACAATGCAAGGTACTAACCACTATATGATTATGGCTGTCCTGAGGGCCGCCCTGAAGGATAGGATGGATTGGAAATCATTGGGAGAGGCCTTCGTCCTGTAGTGGACCTGAACAGGCTGATGATGATGATCAGGGTGGCCTGTCATAAACCACATGATTATGACAATCATGCTACATTCATTTGTAATAACTAAGCAATTGTTATACCTCAGGTTTTTATAAGTAGGTTTGACTGTAAGGTATATAGACATTTGTTACGCACACTGTCAATGCAGCTGATTGTAGAGTTCATTCAACATTTGAAGGTATGAAATAAGATAGAAAGTACCCCAGATTCCAAAGAGAGTCAATTTTTCAGCACTTGCAAGCTGATCAAGCATAATTTTAGATCATGAAAGAATATTTAGCAGTAAGAACAAACTTTCAAAGGTGTGGTACCACTAAGATTTTATAATGTCTGCAATGTATGATTACAGAGTCATGGGCTATCTAAACAAAGAAGAGCAAAACGCTAAATGTTTGTGAGAGTGTCCCTTAAGCCAGACCATGCAAGAGGCAAACCACAGTCAATCCAATAACAGTAAAAGCAACTCGTTTATTGCGGTCCTCAAACCACACGATGCCATCTTGAATTGCACTGAATATGTTGCAGGTGTATCTCACAAAAGAGGCGATCATGGCACAGCCATCAGTATGTCCTTGTTGACGCAACTGGTGAGAATGACATGCCTGCAAAAAATGGCAAAGTCTACAGGCCTATGCTAAATGCCTGTGCCTCTCAAAGGCCACTAGTCAAACAGCAATGCACGGCCACACAAGACACTGAAGACTTGCGCAAAATGCTATAACAGGCATCCTCAAAGAGGCACCAATCATCAACACATTTTCACAAAATAACCAAGGCACAGAGTTGAGAAGATAAAAATGCTGATAACCATAATGCCAATTATTATTACCGGTACGGCAAACAGAAGCATGGTCAATGATACTTTTGTGTCACCTAAATTTTTTATTAATAAACCTAAAACAGTCACACAAACGTATGGACACACCACAACCTTTCACACTTTGTTGAGCATGCATTCTTATCTACATGCAGTTTTATGACTTAATTTGGCAGGCCGTTACAATTCCCTCTTAGAAAAAGATGATACGTACCCTCACTAGATATACATGTCGTACAATGTTATTCTGTCCATCACAGCAACAATACACACGAGCAATATTGCACACACCTCTCGTACGTTCGTTCTGTTTTAAGGTGCTGAAAATAGTATAGATAAGCTCCAAGTAGAAATATGCGCAAATAGACTGGGCACCGTTTAAACCCTGCAAAAGTTAAGTGATAAATTACACAGCATGCAAGTGACATCGGTACTGTACAAGCAGTACATACATACTCATTTTCAATACCAGTTAAACATGTCTAGAGTAAATTGAATTTGTACAGCAACCCTGACACTTGGGTTGTTCTAATGGCTTCCCAACAACATGTGCAGAACAGCTTTTCAAGCTTATCCACACATACGTGTATGCAAACACATCTGCTGAATGATGCAAAGGGTAACCAGACCATAGTTGAAGGAAAATCAACCAGCGAGCCACACAGTCGTAAAGGCAGTTCCTTCAACATTTAGTTAATGCAGTGATACATCAAAAGGGTGCTGACATATTTTTGAAGTCACAGAAATTCCACCGCATGCTCTTTGCACATGGAAAGACAATGCCTGGTTTGTTTGAAGGCTGAGACACATGCAAGGTGTTTCAAATGAATGTTCACCTTCAAGAGCCACAGATCTGGCATCCTCAACTTCATCCCAACATCATGACATAAGAGAAAGGTCTGCCAACATCGTGCAGCAAGACAGCTAGACATGGCAATGCTCACTGATAACATAAGCAAGCTTCCACTTCTTCTATATATTGGGCTCATATGTGACAGCTACACAAGATCACAAGAAATGAGCCAAGACGTCATGAAATCATGACGTGCCCACCACTTGGGTGCCAAAAGAATAGCAAGAATATGACTTATCTGTAAGTCATTCATTGCACTTCGATACCTTCCAGCATTTCGTTTAAGCTTTAAAGGATTTCATTAAAGGCAGCAAACTGCAAAAGAATTTTTTACCACATGGAGGAACTACACAAATTCTGCCTTTACTGCTTGCTGAAAGTGATGCTAGATAACCGCGTAACTTAAAATGTGCTGCACCACGGCACGACCTCAAACATGAGGTGCTGATGCATCTCAAAGACAGTGCAACTAGATTTATGTCACAATGACAATCACAAGGTGCAAGCATCATCTCTTTGTGTGCTGTTTCAAGGTGGCTAAGCAGCATCGCAGCTTTGCCAACATCGCTTCATTGGTACATACTACTTCCTGATAATTAACTACCTAGAGTGAAAATGTCATTAGTACTCCTTTGTGGCAGTAGCCTCCTTTCAACATCAGTACTCCTTCAAGATCTTGAGTAATAAGTATGGTAACAGGTTAGAATGCTAAGTAGCACAAATTCGAAAGCTGCATTGAGACAGTTTCACTGGCAGTAACCACTGCAACTCACTGATGCCAAAAGCTGTCATTCACAAAATGTGGCAATGTCTGTACTTACATTACATGCATTACCAACAATGTGCAGTAATGAGGTTAAGCTCATACAAGTGCAGGATAACGTGGCTTACACAAGTTTCTGCAGCACACACAATTAATGGGCTTCATAGAAAAAAGTTGGGCTTGCAGACACAATGGCAAGAGAAAGAAAACTCAAAAAGAAATAAATGTTTTTAAACAATGCCTGTCAGTTTAAATTTATTAAGTGCACCCTGGTAGCATCTGTTCAAGACAAGCACGGAATGCTTGTGGACTGTATTACAATACAAACTGCCATAAGCACGTCTACTGCCATAGATGCCCATACAGCTGCTTTCTATAATTGTGATTCGATGTGCTCTCTGTATGTACTGTGGAGATGACCTAGATGCAGCATGTTTCAAAGGAACATAAGGGCCGATGCAAAGCCGTTAATGCCGACAATAACGTCGACATATAAAATTATGAAGGCACCTAGGCCACAAATCTGGGGAGAGTTGCTGCTTCTTGTGGTAAAATAACCTTTCCTAACTATTGTAAAAGCGTGCAGAAAATAAAGCAGCCGTTTTTAATGAGCCGACAAACTTCTTTGACGCAGTTCACGAAAGGCAGCAGGTATCACTTTTCTTACCACTTTGTTAAAGCTATCTTAAGTGACCAAGCACAAACCACGATGTTATACATACCAAGCGGAATACAGTTCTATACAGCAAAAGTCTGTGCAGTGCAAGTCAACCATGACACAAGCACCCAGAGTTCCAAAACTACCGTAGCAAAAGCACACATGCACAATACCTGTACATGTATACAAGATACTACACAGCCCAAGCAACCAAGAGTATCACAATGCCGCCACAATATCCAAACAGGATGCTCAGACATTCCCAGCATTCTTTTCCATAGCAGCTCCAGCTACTTCACGTCTCTAATGATCCCGCAAAAGCTACCGCTGATACCTCAATTAAATGTGCGTGCTTTTAGTTTATCGTAGAAAAACTGTACTGAGTAAAGCTGTTATGTGAACCAATACTACAGGTAGTTGAGTTATAAATCGTCCGAACTGCGTAAAACAAAACTGCTATGTGTTCAGTACCAAAGCAAGCCAAAAATGACAGCCAATTCTGCCTCGATGAAAATGTACCAGTTTTTCAAACACAACCACTTGGGTTTGCCAAGCTCGACGGCTGTGCTGATGACAGGAGGGCTGCTGTCACCAGCAAGCTGCCATGCTAGTCTCCACACTGTCCGTTCCTGTCTACAATAAAGTTCTGAACAAAACTAGTTGGGGAAGGCTTTGTAAGAGCACACAGCAGTGTACTGTAACCAATGTGAACAGACACCATAAAAATATGCGCAGCACCTAGTTTGCACTGTAGTTTCCACATGTAACCCGACTGCTGGACCACGGTATGTGATAAGAGTGCATCTTATGAAGCACACGAGAGCCAGATTCTTCAGCCTCCTTGCTGGGCTCGTTGCATACGAAACCATTACTCTTGAAAACAGTGTATCTTATAAGACACATACACTTGGGTCAACATCTGCAACACCAGCACTGCAAAAGTGTGCGAGCCATCAAGTGAGAACAGAGCTAGTGAACTTGGTACGCACACACACAAACGCATATGTGGTCAAACTGCAGCTGTACGTTGGTCACGGCAGCAAATGGCACAACATACCGCCCGTTACTGAGCGGTCTACCACAGTACATGAAAGTTTTTAAAGCATCTAAAGTCCGAGGAGTAGGCTTACTTGTGATGGCAAAAGCACATTACTGCACATGTGCGACAGCTACCTTCAGAACAGTGTAAAAATCAGGCAACATGCATTAAGCAATACGTTGTTCACATAACGGCTGCTACATAGGCAAAGAAAGTGGACCGATGCTCTCATTACAGGGACAGCGGGCACACGTCCCAGAACGATTCATCATGGTCACGGTCTCCAACACAAACAGTGCTAAATGTCCTACTAACACTAACCTGACGGCAGAGAACAACAGAGGCTTGTGTAATGGTATCTGGGCTAGAAAAGCCTAGGTGGTTGTGTCCTTATCAGGTGTCAAAAGGGAATTGGAAATAATTAAGAGGTTTACAATGCTGACCAGGAAGCAGCAGATCCTCTCACTCTCTTGTTTTGGATCTAAGAGCTTCTCAGTAAGCAATGTGCGAGATAAAAGCAGCAAAACCTCAGTCAGGAAAGAAAGTGGCATAGGTGACCAAGCTCTCCAAGGGTCACAGTTCATAGGAACAACCAAGCTGACAAAAACTGACATGCAAAACTTCTTAGCAGAATAGTGATCTGCAAGCAAGTGTTGTAGATGCAGCTGTTTTAATCCTGCTTGAGGAGCAAATGCGAAGCTGGCTCTTTCGGAGAGCTTTTCAATGGTCTGTCAACTCTTCACGAAGTTCCCGAAGTTTGACGAGAGCCAAATTTGGTGTGGGCGACAGACCGCAAGCCAAGCAATGCTCGTTATTGTCGTGAGTCATCCTCTAAAACCAGCACAGCACAAAACTGCTCGCACAGTCAGTAAGTTGTTTGGTGGCAGCCTTGACGTGGTGTCACCGGGATGGGCTTGCAGGTGCAGTTTGACAGACATCAGCTTGCACGCAGTCTTCGTAACTTTGGACTGCTGCCTGTACTTCCAACCTTTTCACTGGTAGATGACGTGGAAAAGCATCTCAAGGTGCATAGGCTCCTGTGGGCCAGTAAGCAAGGGCACCAACGCACAGTCCAGTGGCTCCTGGCAGACCACTGGTAGTGGCTGATTCTGTGCACCAGCTTCGTAGCCGACCTGATCGGGGCCCAGCTGCGCGCGGAGGCCGAGCGGCGACAGAGGCTGCAGCAAGGTTAGGTGTGGCAGCAGCGCCTCGCAGAAGGCACGGGCCAGCCCCTCGGCAGCCCTCTGGGGGTCCTCGCACCTGAAATTTTGCAAGAGGTTTCTAGTAGATGTTCAGAACCTAAGAACTACACGGAGGCTCTACCTATATCCAACAACAACCTAAAGCTACAGCAATGAACAGCCAGTTATGTTTGCTCGCTTCCATGATTTTAAGAGTTGCACGATAGTTTATAACTTTACTGTACAATAGAAGTTGTCAAACTTTCTGACCTTGAGTAACCAGTGCAACTTTTCAAGAGGGCTGTTGGACATCTCCCCTTTTTCCACCAATATAATTTTAGCATAGAGAATGTGTGAGGGAAGGGAGTGTAACAGTGCTTATATGTCGCCTAACGAAATATCATTGCTGCCACTTAGGTATGTTGTCTTTAATCTCGAAGACTATCGCTCTTGGTGAAAAACTCATGATAATATACAACATAGACAAGCAAACCCTTTCATTTTTCCCTGCACTGCTCTGCTTCATGAAGTACAAGGCCAACCGTACGACCTTTGCTTTGAGCACCGCGCACCATAACCAACGTCTTTACGCAAATGAAGCATCAGACTACAAGCGTTTCTTTCATTTCTTACAAAGAGAAAAAGAAAACTTGTGCCAATCGCGTTGCTGAATAGTCTCTAAGTACTACATTTGCAATGGTTAGCCTGAATTCCTTTGCAGCCAATGGTTGTTGGCATGAAGCAGTGCTTTTCATTCATGTTGGGGCATTGCATGTGTGTTTTGATTACAAAAGTGGCACAGTGCGGTGGCAAACCAATGCACAGTGAGACACAGGTAATGCATGAACATGCCCCACATATCCATTACAAAATGCCATTTAAAGTCAGTTCAACACTATTATATGTCAGCAAGCACAGCTCCCGATCAGACAGATAAGGTGCTCTTAGCTTCTGGAACTCCCATGTTGACTTCCGCTTACGTCACAAACTGCTGTGCCTCAAAATTACAGGTATTCATTATGTCCAGGGCTGGAACCAGGATTTTCATGCTGAAAGGAGGGAGGCAGTTACTGTGCATTAATAAGTTCCAAGGTTTTACGTCCCAAAATCACAGTATCATTATGAAAGACGAGAAATTTTGACCACCTGCAGTTTTTTAATGTGTACTGACACAGCACAGTTCACGCAGCTCAACATTTCACATCCATCGAAATTAAGGGCTCTGATATTCCCACAAACTTCTGGGGGGTACATAGCTTGACCACATGTCGTCAGACACCATGACAAAATAGGAAAAAAAAAAAAAATAAGAACCCTGCCAGGTTAGCCCAAAACACACAAAATCGTTTGACAGCTCCCCATATCTGAGCATCAGCGTGTACGCTTCAAGCCGTCCCGCATCCTTTAGGAGAGGAGGAAGGCATGGGTGCATGAGTTGCCAGATCGCTCCTCGTCGCTTCATGAAAACGGTCTATAACCAAGTAATTGATATGTCCCTCCTAAATTGCAATAGTGCAACCGTTTATACCAAAATGACTCATACAACGAACTTTTTTAAGGTCTTTGGCACTTCACAGTAAAGCGAATGTGGCTGCCTATATCGCTGCCTACCCGTGCAGGTGGGTGGTCAGAAGCAAAATGATGGTCTTTCAGTGCTCAAATCACCACTGTCAAGTGTTCAAAAGGTGGAACAGCTCAGCCATTGTCAGATGACATCCCCACTTTCATTCTTCAGGCACCAGCACCATATTTCAGGCAGTGAAGAGGCTGTGATGTCGCATACACTTCACAAAGCAGCTACTTATTTCAGTTTGACCATATCATTCATTTAGTCAGTGAAAATTGTTGGCCAGTTTCTGAGCAAAGTGAACCCCCCCACCGCTGGGAAACACCAATATCAGAACATGTGGGAAAACCCACCAGAGCTCTCCTTTCAGGACTGCAGGCAAGGTACAATCAGAGATCTTAGAGAGGCGCCTGCAGGAAACTTGAAACAGGCTGCTGCTAGTACTGCCACTTACCCGCCCCATGTCGGTCCTCCATCACAGGAGAGGAGGAAGAACTCGGTCCACCGAAGGCACAGGCCCCGAGCGCAGAAGTCTGAGAAGGCACGCAGGCGCACACCAGTAACACCCTCCAGGCTGCGCCCATCTATAGGGCTTCGCACCCTGTAAAACCATGACAGCAAAGTTCGATTAGGGGACCAAATGTGTTGTACCATGGCAGTTCTGAACATGGCTGTATTTGGAACATCACAGCAAAGAACTAGATCCAGCCCCAAGCTGGCTTTGTTATAATGCATGTTATTTCTGCTTAGGCCCATGTTTATTACATAATATTATTCGTCATCGAGTTATTTGCTTTGTTAGGACATAAGATGTAAGTGCACAGACGTGCACATGACTCCCTGCAAGCTGCCATGCTGCAATGGACTATTGATACTGGTGCATCTAGCCAGTTAAAAACATGCACATACCTATACAAGGCAGCCACAGTGTGTTTTTGACTGCGAAGCATAGCCTAAGAGATCTGAAGGCGCTACCTCTGAGGTGTCAACCAGTGCTGACAGTAATCAAAGGAATAATGGCTAGCAAGTTGCATTATCTGTCACTAGGCAGAGAAAGTGCCAGCCATGGCAGCATGTGCAGTAGAATTGCGATGACACAGTCACGGTTTATATGAATTTTGTGATAATACGAATTTTAGAAACATGTCAGATGGCATACGTTAGACAGAATGTGCCATGGTTTAGGCTTATATGGACAGCTTTTGAATGCGTCACAGTTCATGTGAACGCAGAAACCATGGCCACGAACAATGGGGCCCGTGTGGCTGCTCTCAGAGGGTGTGCCATTCGCGGCCGCTGGCCTAACCCTCCTCTACAATCACGCCTCCCTTCAATCTCCAGTCTCTGCCGGCCCAGCAGTCGTGCGTAGTAACATAAGAAGTGAAGGAGCAAAGTGCTCATTCCTCTCTATGCGCACACGGGGTCAAGTGACCATCAACGGTGAACACGCAATACGCATTTGTGAAGCTCACAGACACGAGAGCAAGTGAGTGTTTGCACAAGTGCAGATGCATAGCAGATGACTTGAGAACAAAGGGCAATGATTTGCATCGCTGTCACATTATTAGCGGTATGGCAAGAGGCAATTACATGATGGGTTGTTATGTTGACTTCTTCGGTCTGCCACTATCTGATCTTTAGCTCGTCTGACAGTTACGATAACTGTCTGCTTCTGCGCATGTATCAGTGCTAAAATATTGGTTTCCTTAAATATGCATTGCATCACAGCTCATGAGCACTGCATGGCTTAAAAGGAAACAAAGATCAACATCTTTGTGAAAAATCCTGGCAGCAGCACTGTACATTTGTAGCAGCTGTCTTACAGCATGCTGGCGCACATGTCTCATTAACTTTGTCAGGCTGGCTGCTGATATCTTTGCATTTTTTTTCTTCTTGTAGACGGCCATTATAGCAAGAAGGGTGGGAACAGAAACTGAGCTTTCTAATATACAATCCCAAGATGACTGTGTTCAGTGGTGGGAAAGATTAGATCCCTCCATGAACAGTGTTTTTATGCAATCTTGAGTTGTTATTCACTGCCCGTGATGAAAAAAATGATTTTTTAGTACTGCACTATCAGCACAACCGTAATGATTACGCGTAAATTAGGCATTGCAGGAGACAATACAGATATTGTCTTTTAAATTTCTTGGCTTTTTTCGTGGCCTCATTCCCGTCTCCCCCCATAAATGATGAAAGCATGAACGATGAAATGGCTGACCTGTTTTGTGCGTTTTAGACAGGAGTTGCCCAAGATAATGATATCAGAAAAGCGCGAACGATCAAGCACTATGGATCCTATAGCGAACTTGAGCTTAACAAAGGTCATGTTCATTTTTCTTGTGTGAGTCACTTGTTTTGGCTCATACAATATCAGGATGATACGACGTGGCCCCAAAAAATTTGTATCATCGAGAATTCTACTGTAGTTCTAATTATCAATGGCAGATATGATTTGCATGTAAATTAACAAGCTCTTTAATACACCAAGTGTCATGGAGCTTGGTTTGATCGTGCTGCTTAGTTTGAATTACCAAAGAATACGAATGAACAAGGCTTGAAGGAACAAGCCTTTAATGCATGAACATAGCAGGTGTCAGTGAGGGTGAGTTTATTAGTACAGCAAAACCTCGTTATAACGAAGTTGACGGGGAGCGGTAATTACATTGTTATAACCATTAGTTCGTTATAACCAATATGAATTTCATTTATAGGAATTTCAAGGGGAATTGCGATTGCTTCGTTATATCCAATAGTTCGTTATATCCAGATTCATTATAACGAGGTTCTACTGTAGTATGAACATGAGTAAGTGCCAGTAAGAGTGAGCCGATATAACTGGACATGAGCATAAACATGAGTGTTAGTGACTGCGAGTGGGTTAAGAGTGTGGACGTGAGTCAATGCCGGTGCGAGTCAATATGACCGTATGTCTGAAGATGAGTGAGCGCCATTGAGTGTGGGAGAATGTGAGTGTGGACATCAGTGTCGGTGAGAGTTAGTCAGTCAAAAGCGCATGAACAATCGACTATGAGCATGCGTATGAGTCAGTACTGGTGAGTGTGAGTGCATGTGAGTATGAACATGAAAGAGTTTCTGTAAGTGAGAGTGCATTACGAGTGTGAACGTGAATAAGCACAACTGGGCATGAATGGATATGACTACGAATGTGAGTGAGTGTGGCCAAAAGAAACACTGTGATGAAACTGATAAGGAGCACAAAAAGCACACAAGCACAAGAAAGCACACGAGGTCCAACATGCTGCAGAGCAGGCAAATCAAAATTGTCTCACAAAACTACGAGATAAGCCTCACAAACCCTGCGTTCTTTGGTCGGTCGTCCTCGGTCCACATGACAGCAATGTGGCCAGCATCTTCACCAGGTGTCGCAGGAACTGCCGGTACATGCCAGTCACGCATGGCGCGCAGTGCTGTCCGTAGGCTTCCCATGCTGGCTGCTGAAAGCTGCACCAGCACACCGTCTTCAACGACGCTGTGCTTGGCTTCCCCTGGACCCTTGAGGGCCCCGCTGAACACCACAAAGGATGCCCCCGTGCGTTCCACGGGACTTCCCGGACGTGCCTAGCCAAAAAGAAAAGACAGCCTTAACTGACAAGTTCTTATTTCTTAGTTAGCCCTGTGTTTACATTACTGCCACTGTACTGCCAGTGTTACTAACACAAACTTTACTTTCTTTCTACCAAACTAATCATTGTGATGCCAAATACTGCAATGCTTATGTGTACTTCACAAATTTTTTTTATCACCATTTGCACTGGGGTGTGCCTCTTTCTAGCCCACCATAAACATCAAAGGGTGCGGACCATCGTCATAAGATCAAGTCATTTTTCAGTAGCACGTATTTGTTGCATCACCCTTTTTTTTTTATTGCGAACAATTGGTTTTGGGACATAAAGAACCTCAGAAATTAATCAATTATGAACAATTGACTAGTGTAACTGACTTCCAAACTGGCACAACATATCCATCTGGTGTGAACATGTGCTTTAAGCACCTGAGCATTATATTAATTTCACTCTTCTTTGCGCCTCATAAGAACCCGCAAGCACGCACATTGTTCATTGGCATCGAGCTCTTGCTAACTCGGAAGTACTCGGCCGCACACTGAGCTGCTCGCACGACCGTTGGAGCATGCTGAGGGCAGAGCACAGCAAATGCGCATTGCATTGCATGCGCTACAGGCTAACTCAAAACGAACTGCTGAAGTCTGCGCAGCCACAGTCATTAGAAAACGACAAGAATTCTAGAGTGCTTTGGGTCTTTTGTGGCTTTACTGCCTTTGAACTACTGCTCCGAAGGCCGCATAGTACTGGAGTTGCATAGGCGCTATCGATGATTGTGACGATAGTGAGTACGTTCTCATCTGCAGTAGACTAAAGAGCTAAAGTACCCAGATTTTTCTCTGCTGAAAGATATCTAGGGACTTTAGAGCGTACAGCAGGCTGTAGTTCCTTGAACAGCAATTCTGCTGCAGCCCACGCATGGATGCAGATAATAATAATCTTTATTTTCATCAGTGCACTGATAGGAAAGCTGTGGGTAAAAGCTGCTCTTTGTAGAGGCAGCTTGACAAGAGCCAGCTACATCATACATCATGATTTTGAAGGATGGTACTCCGACGTTGACCCTCTTGACCAGATAAGTATCGACAATATGGCAAACTTTTCGCATGCATTCATATTTTTGGACTGAAGGAGAAAGGGATTAAAAGAATGAAAAGGAGAGGAAAGCCGTAGTGGAGGGCTCCAAAAATTTTGACGACCTGGGGTTATTTAACATTCACGGATAACACGCGGTGCACAGGCCACTAGCGTTTCCGCCTCCATTGAAAATATGGCAGCCGCGGCCAGGTTTGAACGTGTGTACTTCAGGTCTGCAGTGTAGCACCACAACCACTAGACTGGCACCGCAAACGACCATGGTCAGTGATGTTTCAAGGAATGCCTTTCACACGTGAAACGCCTCTCGCCAAGTGTGGCTCTCTCTAAAAAAAAAAAAAAAAAAAAAAAAAAAAAAAAAAAAAAAAAAAAAAAAAAAGCTTGCATGGCCTTCTGTTTAAATGTTTTCACACAATGCAACGGTGGCGTGCCTTGTAGACCCAATTGCTACTGAGCTACTTAGGCACTTCGCTGGTTTGTTCGAAATGCCCAAACATGGCAAGGGGGCGCTTCTGTTGGTAATGTGCGTGCCGTGATTGTGATCTGTGTATCTGAAGCAACCCACCTGGAGTGCCTGTGAGTGGTAGGTGCCTCCTTCTGGTGCCTGTACACAGACGAGATGGGCATCTGCCTCGGGGCTCATGTTCCCCGCCAGGGCGAGCACATGCTCATTGCCGTCCAGGACACGCACAAGTGCATCATATCGGTTTCGGGGCACTCGCACAGTTGTCTGCCGCCCTTCCAAATGCACCAGCAGCCCTGACAGGTTGGCCAGCTGGTACTGGAAGTTGCGGAAATCCTGACGAGTGTGTAAGAGAAGGACAAGAGAAAACAATGTCACAGAGAGGGCATACCAAGATTTAAATTGACCATTTTCACAATGTCACAGAGTCTAGCATGTGAAGTTAGAGAAGCAATCTTTAATGTTGCAACGACACTCACATGCAAAACGATCGAACAAAGCTGTTTATGTCACTTTCTAGGCTCTACAATGGGATTTATACACCCCTAAACAACCCCCTAACACCTTCCCCCCCCCCCTCCCCCCCCCCTGGTTGATTCCCACACCCAACCAAAAGTTTTCTAGCTAACCAATAATTCCATAACCGTACACCCCCACATCCTGGTAACACATGGGTAACACTCCCCCAAAATCGAAACTCTGGACAAACCTCTGAACCCAAGCATGTGAAAGTGTATCAAGGTTACCACGGTGATAGTGCTGAGAAAAGTTAACCAGCATTTGTGATAGGAGTCAAACATAAAGTCAAACATAAAGTGCTGGCTTTTTCTGATGCCCGACACTCTCATACTCGGCAAACTGCAGTGGTAAACACAAAAGTAAATGCGCAAGGTTGTTGCACAATACAAGGGTACGTCATGTGCGGATGTGCCAACAAAAGAATTAAAGTGGTTGTGAAAAGAATATGGAGCTGCCTGGTTCGAACTTTGACAATTTCACAGTAAAATGTTAACCATTCAACATGCAGAATTTGAAATATTTCGGCGCAATATTGCACTCTCAAAATTACCATGGTACACAACAGGTCCGCACAGGTACTATTCAGTGACATTTCAAGTGATGACAGCTAAGATAATGAAAAGAGTAAACATACCGCTAACTTTCGTTTGCTCTAATAATAATTTATATGAAAGCAAGAAAGTAAGAAAACACTCAGGCCCAAGTGCCGCCACAGAGAAGCAAGGCTAGAGTACGATTTGTTTTCCCATGGCCTCCGAGGGTGCACAAATCTCGGAGGCCATGGTGGTGACTACGATGATGTCAAGTTCAGAGTTGAGGGGAACACGCACTGGGGAAACCAAAACTGGACATTAACACACTAAATCAACCCAAACGATTGCAACGAAACAGTGTACATTATAAATTGGTGGGCCAAGATTCCGAATGTACACATTGTACAAAATCGTTAGAAAACGTTTCACGAGCCCTTTAACTTTTACCTTGCAGTCTCTATTTGGATCATACTATCTAACAACAATGAGGTGAATGTTCCAAGGTCTAAGGCACGCACTAATAGGGCATGCAAATAGAAGTGTTGTGTACTTTTACCGTGTCCATAAGTACAAGCAAGCCAGTGGTTTATATAAATGAGACAGTCATAGGAAAAATATGGCCTTTAAGAAAAAAGAAATTCTCATGCAATTTCAGATAATCAAAGCTAATGACGCAACAACTGCCACAACTGTAAGCAGGTGTGCCTCACTCACCAATAGAACAGTCATGATGGTGTGGCCAACTTCTGTGTAGACAGAGTGACGTCCACGGACGCTGACCATTGGGTATGGGTACACTGTATCAGAACAGTAAAATCTTAAATAACTGTGCTATAATGAATCATCAGTTATAATAAAGCAGTGTAAGGTGTAGAAAATTTGGACATGCTTGTATATTCAGGCACCTTCGCGGCATTGGCACTTGTCCGATTGGGGTAATGTGTAACCAGGACCGTTAGCTTCCAATGCCCCACAGTGTACCATTTAATTTTTTGGACTGTGGCTGCCTGATCAGGTGCAACGTGAAATGCCATGACCAGCTCTCAGCTATGTTTAAAGTAGAACGGTGTTAACCGCAAAAATTTTGAGTGCGAAGTGAATTCAAATATTAATGCTTCAAGTGCGAACAGTATATTTTTATTAATGTTTGAATATCTGAAGGTAAGCATTTAACACCATGTTAAACTACAGAAAAATGTACTGCTGAACATGGGCAAAAAAGAAATTTATTGCATGACCAGTGTGCTCCCCTATGTCGTCCCTAGAATAAGAACACTCAAGAACTAAAAGAACAATCCAACAGAGAAGTGTGCATATGCGTGAGCTAACTTCACTGCAGTGCCCAAGTGTTAGCCTCGTTGCAGTACAAGAGCGCTAGCTTCGCTTCAATACAAAAATGTTATGTGGCGAAGCGTACTCTATGTGGAAATAGGCCACATGTCACGAGACACGGCAAATTTAGCCCCTTAATTACAAACATCGAATAGGAAAAGTGCAGTTGAGAATAACAAACGCTATTTGACAACTAGAACATTCGCATGCCGTAGTTTAAAGCTCTTGCTAGGTTCCCAGAATTGAAAGGCTGCAGTGGCTATGGCTGGACAGGCAGTGTCAAATTCCACGCAGCAGGAACAGTAGCCCCCAAGTCACAATTACGGATCCTGCAAACTACTTTTGTCTACTGATCTTTTTTTAATTTTTGCTGCACATAGTGGTCACTGTTTTGGCTTTAGCCAGTCCAGTATCTATTGAACTTCTAGTGCAGCCTGGTCATAGACCATGCCAAGCCATTGTTGGCAAGGTTGACCGTGCTTGGCATTTGCATTGTCAAAGCCTTCTTGAGCTAGGACTGATTAACTGCAATGTTTGCCAAGAAAAGCATAAGGGCAATCATGTACAGTTTTTAGCTGTAGTGTAGTAATTCAAGTGAATGGAAAAACACACTTGCCACCTGTGGGGTCTGAACCCAAGGCCTTCGGATGACTTGTCCGGTGGTCTGCCTACTGAGCTATGGCAGTGGCCATTCTCCCATTGAACTTTGATTATTTCTGTAGATTTCTGGGAGTGCTAATCAGTGCCACTCGTAGCCACAACATTGAATGTAGAGCCCTCTTTTTGCGAGAAGGCATGGTGCAGAAAGTGATCTTTGGAAGAGATGGCGTTATATTGAAATCCCAGATAGTAACCCAGGACTAGTTACCCAGAACCCAGATAGTTGCCCAGTTTCACTGCTGCCGCAAAGTAAGGCCAAGCCAATAAACTAAAGCTTCTGCTGGTGCCAGTGGTCAGATGGGTGAGTTGTACATGGTTTTTACTAACGCATTTTTCAAATTTCGTGCTGCACGGCAGAGCAGCTGCCAACATGGGCAGTGCCTCTCCCACACAAGGTTGAGGTGCAAAGAGGAATACAGATGCTCACTCCCTCACCACTAGAGTGGAGGGAGTGGTGAGCATGCGTGAGAACAACCAGAAGAGCACTGTGCCTAGTGCACACCACAACCAACACAGTTCCGTATTTCACGTCACCTGTGCTGTAGTTGTGTGTAGTCTGGCGACTTTGCCATGGTCTGGCATTTAGACCTTTTGGAAGTTCCCGCTCAGCCTGTATGCATGGTTGTTGATGGTAAATGGATAGTTTTGTCATATATGTAGTGTCACAAACCTGCATTATTCAAAATAGTTTTGTAATACCTGAAAACGTATAATAAAGCTTTCAGATTTGTGGCTACTCGTGCGCCATGTGGGACATGGTCTTAACAAAATTTGACTTTATATTGTTTTACCACAAGCAACATGCAGCATAAAAAAAGCTGAAGGGCAACCATTTTCTACTGCAGTGGCATTCACCTTCGAATTCGGCTCCAAGCCTCAGCAGAAGCCGAAGTGGAAGCAGCCGTGCCCAGGGCAGTTCCATTCGCTGCAGCAGGACGGCGCACAGCCATGGAGGCCGGGGAAGGACAAGTCCATCCAAGCACTGGGTAAATGAGAAGGCAGGAGAAACAAAAAAACTGATTCACATCTCCCCACAGTTATACACGTTCCAGCAAAAATCTGCTTTTCCAAATATAAAGAGTGTGTCTCTCTCTCTCACTTCTGCCCAGTACAATATTGGATGTAAAACACAATCTATACCGAATCGGCTGCCAGACTCGAGGCAACCTGTCATGGTGTGGAAGGCACTGCCTGCCTCTAGTCTTCTGTGTAGCATAAAAGCAAAGACTCCCAATTTCAAGTGATACAAACATGTACAGTTTAACGGCATTATAACAAACACTAAGTATCAAGTGATACAAACACGTAACGTTCAATGGCATTATAACAAACACTAAGTAACTGGTTCCGCACTCCTTTTGCCAAACAAGGTGAGAAAGGTACCCAACAAAAAGGACCTGCTACAGAAAATGTGTCAGGCTCTCAAAGGAAGGATATTTCACCCTGCTAGCTTTGCCTGCAGTATACCTAGTCGTAAATTACACAAACTTCTTTTATAGCAATGAGAAGGTTTACCTCAACGAACACTGACAACTACACGACAACCAGATGTGTACCTGTCCCATGTGGGGCAGCAGGAGGAATCCACCGTGGTCACTGCTGCCGAGCACCCCCTCGGGAAAGGGCAGGCACTGGAATGCCCCCACGGCCGTCGTCGTCGTGGTCACCCCAGGGGGCACCACTCCAACGGGCCTGTGGCCTCCCGTGGCACCGATGCCCTGCAGGGTTGCAAACAGCCGCAGCGCGTCCCGCGGGAGCTGTGACTCCCCCGGCTCCCGCTCCAGCAGGAACACCACCTCGTCCAGGCCCAAGGTGCACAGGCCACGGCTGCAGAAGTTCCAGCACTGGCGCTTCTTGCCACACTCCACTGGACAGTTAAAAGAGGGAAATGGAAAAGCAATGGGACGAAACATGTTGTAGGCAAGCTGTACGCCTCAACGAACTGCGATGCTGACTGTGACGAGAGCTGTAACTCACTTTCTGGCTACCACACAGTAGACTCTCGATAATCCTATCTTTTGATAATTTGAGCTTTGGCTAATTCAAACAAATTTTTGATTGCCCTGCTATGCTTTGAATGTTCAATGTATTTAAAAGCTACTTATTTCTAAGTGCACCATTATCTTCTCTGATAATTCTGTTATTCCATACATTTTGCTTATCTTTACCAGTATATATTGGCTGTTTTGGTTCCTTCTAAGTGAACATTAATGCTTGCATATTTTTTGAACAGCCAGAAATAAAGCTAGTTGCCTGCCATCACTTATCAAAGCATTTAAAAACCACTAGCAGAAGAAAGAGCTTTAAAGCACTGAGGCGGCAACAATGCATGTGATAACTGGCAATCTCTGTTTTTTCTGGTATGTTGCACTGAGCCGTATGTTTGCTTGCAACTGATAATTCAAATAAAATTTTCAGGTATCTTCAAGTTTGAATTAACAGGAGTACTGTACTTACTCACATAACGATAGCACCCAAAATATTTTGTCACAAAAATTTGATAGTTCCATTTCTCCTGCCAGTGCAATCATTACATGCCGAACTTACTTTAGTGTCATAGTGTCATGGTGATAGCATAGTGAACGAACATATCCATCATACTGCAAAGTAGAAACCACAAGAAACAGTGTGGCAGTGTCTTGCTTTGAGCCATTTTGCAATGAATCGGTCACGCACACGTCCCAGTTAAAGGCCGTTGCGTATGTGCTAAAGCATGGCCCTGTTTCATGCAGTTTCACTAATGGTGCCATTATATCTGCCATATTTCTAAATAGCGTGCAGTCACCAAGGACCTCTGGCTGTTAATAAATTTTCAGTGCGTAAACACACAAAGTCTTGCCTGAAGTCTTTAACCTAGCATATTCTAATGCATGTCGCTTATTTTGTCATTCATAAAGGTTGATTGACTTATTGATATATCATACCTAAACTGTAACGGGATCAACAACAGGCACCACAAAACCAAAGGCAAACACGCCTGCACTTTGTGGCACCATGACAATGAGCAGTGCATGCACACGGAATTAAAGGACGAACAAATGCGTAACGCTTGTGCAGCCCCAGCTGTGACAAAATCTCAAGTAAAATGAACTACAGAGACGAGCAAATGTCGATACAAAATTTCGCTTTGCCAGTATTACCAAATGTGTTAAACATCCTAAATTCCTTTAAAGGGGTCATGAAAAGAATATGGAAATGACCGGTTGTAATTTTCAGTGTTTCAATATGCATTGGACAAGCATATTACGAAATATTTCGGCAAAATATCCAAGCACATTTAAAAACGCCCGTTTGAAACCTCAACGTTCTTGCGCTCCAGAAGACAACTATGCGACACTACCGGCCAGCATGGTACTATTCGGTGACGTTGCAGTAAGATATTTTTAAGTTCAGAGGCACGTGAACTCGCGTTTGCTGTAATAGAATCAATTTACTTGAAAGCTAGAAAGAACGAAAACACTTCCGTGCGGTGCCGCCATTCGGAATCAAAGCTGCAGCATGGTTTGTTTTCCAGTGGCCTCCGAGGGCGCGCCGATCTCGGAGGTGTGGTGGCTACTAAGATGACGTCAACTGCAGAGTTGAGGGGAACGCGCGCAGTGAAACCGAAACTGCGTTTTTCATCGCTATAAATCAACCCTCACGGTGCAATGGAACAGTGCACATTGTTGATTGGAGGGTCAGGATCCCGAATACGCACTTAATACAAAATGTTCAGAAAACCTTTCACGACCCCTTTAATCACATACAAATACCATGGAATATCATTCATCTGGTACAACCGGGAAATCATTCACCTCCATGGCACTACTATAACGTCACCCTATCAACTGTTCTCAAAGATAACCCCTCGCGGTTCTGGAAGACAATTAATCCTAAACCCTCTGGTACTTCGTCCTTCCTTATTGATGGCACCCCCTCTTCTGAGCCTTCCTGTATCTCCGAGGCGTTCAATAACTTCTTTCATTCTGTTTTCGTCGATGACGACGGCTCCACTCCACCTTTTAACCCTCCCTCTCTCCCAGCACTCCCCGACATTGTTATTACTTATGAAGGTGTACATAACCTTCTGTTGAATGTTAATACAACCAAAAGCAGTGGTCCTGACGACATTCCTAACGTTTTTCTTAAACGTTACTCTGAGTGGAATGCTCGCTACTTAACAATCATATTTAGGAAGTCACTTGAGACGTCTACTGTTCCTTGCATATGGAAGACAGCTAACGTCATCCCAGTCTTTAAGTCCGGTAACAAACAAATAATTTCTAACTACAGGCCAATTTCATTGTTATCTAGCACATGTAAGTTACTGGAACACATTGTACACAAACACATTGCTAAGTACTTAACTGAGAATAATGTGATCTCGTCCTGCCAGCACGGTTTTCGACCGGGTTACTCGACAATCACGCAACTCGTCGAGTTTTCGCATGACATTGCTTCGGCACTTAATAATCAAAGTCAGCTGGATGCTATATTTATAGATTACGCCAAAGCTTTTGATTCGGTCTGTCATAGAAAACTTCTTCTCAAGCTTCGTGAGGTAATAAAAAATGACGCGCTGATTTCTTGGATCGCTGATTACCTGCATCGTAGACATCAGTATGTTTCTTTTAACAAAGCAAAATCCAATACCGTTGAAGTTAAATCCGGCGTCCCCCAAGGCTCTGTTTTGGGTCCGCTTTTATTTGTCATTTATATTAATGACGTCGTGAAGGTCATTCAAAACACACCAGTTAAACTACGTGCCTATGCAGATGACTGCGTTCTATATTCTGTAATTTCCAACAGTGCTGACCAGTTCCTATTAAATGAGGTTTTTTCTAGGTTGTGTACCTGGAGCGATTCCTGGCAACTATCTACTAATCTAACGAAGACAGTTTCTATGACTTTCTCCAATAAGGTCAAGCCGTTACGCTTTCCTTATGGTTACAGTGGAACAAACATTACACACGTAGATGAGTTTAAATACCTTGGGGTGACTTTCACACATAATTTGAAATGGCAGAAACACATAGACCGCACTCACTTGAAAGCTCTTCGTAAACTATTCTACTTAAACCGTACATTGAAGGATGCTACTAAGGACTGCAAATTAACTGCATATAAAACCCTAATCAGGCCAATCTTGGAGTACGCGTCGGTTGTCTGGTCCCCATACCTCTCTTGTGACGTAGCCAAGTTGGAATCTTTGCAAAGGAAAGCCATAAGGTTTATATATAGCAGATATGATCGCCACTTTTCTCCTTCATCACATGCACATAACTTATCGCTCGAAACACTAGCACACCGACGCACGTGCGAACGGCTTGTCACTCTACATAAGATTGTACATGAATCATCGGTAATCGCGGCCCCAGTTTCATTTGTGAAGCGTCCTACTCGAGCTACTCGAAGCTATCACCCCCTTAATCTTGTCTCATTCCGCCCACGTTTAAATAGTTTTAAATACTCATTTTTCCCATCCACAGTCGAACTCTGGAATGGTCTTGACGGTGCACTTCGCCAGTTACCTACCGCACAATTTGCAGAAAGAATTCATCAGCATGTGCCTCTGGAGTTCTAATGCGTGGTGCGCTATTTGTATATTTGTGCCTCTTTCCTACCATCTAACAAGTGTTTTTGATGCAATGTTGATTTGTTATATGCGCATTAGTATAACTTGCTTTTTTATATGCTTGCTAAATCACGCAGTTTAGCGTTCCCTTGTATGCTAATTTGTTTTATGTTATGCCTGATTTCCAAGCAAATTCTGTACCTACCCCTGCAATGTCTCGCAAAGAGACGGCAGTATATGTAAATAAAATAAAAGTAAATAAATAAAAAATAAAACTTGAACGGACGAGAAAGATACGTTCCATTTCGTGATACTGCCACAGTTTTACTTGATGTAACCTTATCGGTAAATGCTGAGAAAGTGGCACAGTGGTGCTGCAGTAAAATGCAGAACCAACCACATTCAAGGTAGCCATTTTGCTAAAGAAGAAATTTGCCAAAGGTGATTTACATCTACCAAGACTACCGTATACTAGGTTATTTCCATTTACCAAGACTCCACCGTGTACTATACAAATAACACTGCTGGACAAATAAGTCCCCCCCCGCCGCCCCCCCCCAAAAAAAGCTCTTTTTGCTTTGCAAGTAAAGCCTCCACCTTTTTAGGCTTCTTTGCATATCGTAGTGTATCAAGGTTTTATATGAATTACACTTCTATTCACATAAAGGTTCACATGTCGTTCACATGTATTCACATGTTGCTTTAAAATATATATGCCATATTTTCTCACATGCAAGATCATTGGGCGAAGGTAAGCAAGCCTGCTTTGTATGAAGTCTTCACAATAAGCACAATGTGGTGTGACTGTTGCATACCTGTGACAATCTTAACCAGCACATGCAAGTTCCTGGTGAGTGCGAAGGCCACAGGCTCCACATTTGGGTCTAAAATAAGGAAAAAAGAAGCAGAAACTGTTTCACAAATGCGAGCTTTTGTGCACAGTAGTATTAAAGAGAAGGAGAAAAAATGGCTTATGTCAGACTAATTAGCAAAACTGCTAACGAGCATTATCATAACAGTGCAAAAGATGAACAAGGATGTATATTCACTATGTAGAATATGGCCAAACCCCCCCATAATGAATATGGATGTATCAAACGGATGTGTCGAATTATTGATTTTAACAAAGTGAATGGAAAGCATTACCACTGATGTAGTGTTACAATGCATTTACTACAACAAAATTTTCTGTTGTGTTCCTTCAAGCTTTGGAAACTGATTTTTTAAAAAAATATATACAATGGATATACAAGAAAATTACACATCCAATACATACTTAGTCATCCTGCTGCACAAAGTTTAATGACCACGAATAATTTTGAACCATAATATCAGGCTGCGAACGCTGGATATTTTGCTTACTCCCGGTAGCAAAAGCTTTAAGAAGCACAGGATTGACAACGCTGAAGATAATGCTGAAGCCTACGTCAGTAAAAATGTCAATCATATGAAGGGCATTGATGAAGTGGAATTTTATGAGGTCACAGCAGGTTCAGTTACATTTTTTCTGTGCAGTTGTGTTAACACGTTTTGTTTGCAAAAAATATATAATGCAGACGCGGTGCTGGAATGACAATGATGTATTAGGATAACGAAACAATTAGTTCTTTTATTAATGGCTGAAATGCTCTGCCCATGTTATCCTCAAAGCTGACCTACTATGAATGCTAATTGGCAAGAATGGAATAAAGCTGACTGAAAAGAATCTCGCATTATCCAGGCCTTGAAGTTAAAAACAATGGAGAATACATACTAACTTAGCCATTTCAAAAAATCAAAACCTGTACAAGAAGTTTACATTAAGCAATTATAATGAACTCATTTCAAAGTTTTTGACAGTGCAACTAAAGACACAGATTAACTGGAAGAAGATAACACTGTTTATTCCATTTTGTCGGTGTCCTTCATTGTGCTGTCATTGTGTGAAATGAATGCAACCCAATTGCCCCAACTTGCCATCTTGCTATGACAAAGTCTCTCAACATTAAAAACGTAACGGTTCTTTGCAAGTGCTTGTTTTGGCTTACCCTGAAGCACAATCATGAGGTCGTTTTCATTCTCAAGCTTCAGATCTCGTTGTGACACTGTAAAGTGATAATACACTATTACTGATAATGATATGGTAACTCACCAAGGGCTTAAAGAAAAGCAGATAGAGACTGCAGAATGTAGAATGTAGACATAGCGATACAATGCCAGTCTCGAAAATTCAATTTGCTATGCAGTAAGCACAATCCGGAAGATTTTCGTGCATTTCAGAGAGAAAAAATGCGTTTACAAAGTCGAAATCGCGTATTGGCATCACCAGAAACGGCCGCTGTTGATTGCGTGGTTGATTACCGATGTCTACTGATGCCGTCTACCGATGCCCGTCGAGATAGCGCGCGCGACCGCCCCTCTCCCACGGCGCCCCTTTGGTCCTTCGCCCGACGAAAGAAGGGCTGGTCGTTTCCTCTCTGCTTGAGAAGCAAGCGGCGGCAGCCATCACACGCGCGGTGCGATGTTATCGCATTGTTCAGTTCGTTCGGCGGAGACAGCCGGGTCGTTTCATCTCTGCTTCAGCCGCGTTCGTCCCCAGCGTTAGCGCGCTTTTACTCACGCGTAGAACATACGATGCGTAGGTGGTGTTATCGAGTTGGACTTTGTACAGAAAAACGGCGACTGCAAAAACCCGCTAACAGTGTCCATATCATTGCAATAACTCCTCCATCAGGGTCGACAACTATTTTTTATGGTCCAAGCGCCGCCACCCCCCCCCCCCCCGCCCGTTAAAGGAGTACTGACACGAATTTTTGACATTCTCGTATTGTTGCTGTAAATGAAAGCACTGGCGTGGAGAACCCCAAAAACAGTGTCATGGTGCTCCGCAACGCAATGAATATATTTTAATACGGCTCCCTTAAAAGCTGACTTTCGGTTTCGATTTCGAGGGGGCGGTTTCCTAGTGATGTATCAACATAGTCGGACGACGTCTGAGTCACGTAGGGACAGAAATTCTTCATAGCGTCGCTGCAACTCTGTCGTCTTTGGTCAATTACACCTGAGGCATGCAAACAACGGCAATTCACGGTCGTCCAGTGACTCTGACAGCGATTTTGGCAATATTTAAGAGCCCGTGTTCATACGTCATCGTAGTGTCCATTGCAATCGGGCTGGCTTGCTGTGCTGGGCGACGAAAACTTTAAAATCAAATTAAAATATTTTGTACGTGTTTCCTGGCTTCTGTGTGCGGAGGGCGTTAAAAATACATGGCTAGGAAACGAAAAATGTATATATTGCGCCTCCGCAAAATCGTGTCAGTACTCCTTTAAGTACCGTATTTACTCGAATCTAACGCGCACCTATTTTTCCGATAAAACGCGTCCAAAAATCATACGCGTGTTAGAATCGAGTGCAAACGAACGACAACGTTAGCATATCGCCGTCGGCATCAAAATGGCCGCCTCCTACGTGCGTCGGGCACTGTCGAACGGTCACCGGCGAAAAACGAACTAGCGACGCGGCGGTATTTGGCGCGCATAGTTTCTGTAGTTCCTGTGTCGCCGCACATGATGCGTAGAGCGATGATAACGCGCCGGCTTGGCCGTCTTGCGGCCAATCAATGTCGCTACGTCGCCGATGCAATCTCTGGGACGCCCAGCCGCAGCAGCTTTCGGTAGCGTTCGCGGGTGGCCGTAACGGGGGAAAAGATGCTTCTCATCACCGCACGCAAAACGGCTCATCATCGCATTTCTCCCTCGTATCTGTGCTGAGCCTCTCAGTCGTGCGCGCTCCATGACGTCCGAGATTGCATCGCGACAATCTCCGATCATGCTTAAGCTTAGCTGCGCCAGCCTGCGCAGCACGCATGGCAGCACGTGGCAGCGAGCCTGAGGGAACTGCGACAACACGGAGGAACGCAGCACTGCGAGTAAATGATGTTACCGCCACTTGCACGCGGATAGGCCCGGCAACGTGCGGCAGTTTTGTTGAGGCGCAGGAGTTATGAATCGGCGCGCGAAACGTCTTCAAGACGACGCGGATCAAGTGAGCGGGAGCACAGAAATCTGCGGTAGCCCGTGAAAAGGACTTGCCTTGACGACTGTGTGCGGGATATGGAACGCTCGCGAAAAGTTGAGGGGCGGCACAGGCAGCAATCTGAAGAGGTGCCGGATCAGAGACTCTGCGTTTCCCAAAGTGGAAAAGGCCCTGCTTCTTTGGTTAAACAAGCGCGGAGCATGAACCTGCCTGTCACTGGACGCTTCTTACTGAGCAGGCGCTAACTTTCGCAGCTCAACTGAATTGCACAGGTTTTGATGCCGTCGCTAAACCTGTGCAATTCAGTTGAGTTGAGATGCCGTCGTCGCGGCGAGGCCACCACGGTGGCAAGTGAAAATAACAGATTTTTTGCTGCCTGTCCTTGAATAAAGCTTGCGTGCCTGTGTGTGCATGAGTGTGTTTATGGGGTTCGTGACGTTCATTTTTGGCTGGTTAGTAGCCGCTAAACCGGCACCGACGGTTAATTCGTACATCGCTTAGTACGTACCCAAACGTCATTCCCGGCCAACTACGTATTAACGAGGTTTGACTGTACAAATACCATGGAATATCGTTCATCTGGTAAAACTTGAACGGACGAGAAAGATACGTTCCATTTCATGATACTGCCACAGTTTTACTTCATGTAACCTTATCGGTAAATGCTGAGAAAGTGGCACAATGGTGCCGCAGTAAAATGCAGAACCAACCACATTCAAGGTAGCCATTTTGCTAAAGAAGAAATTTGACAAAGGTGATTTACATTTACCAAGAGTCTACCGTATACTAGGTGATTTCCATTTAGCTAGACTCTACCGTGTACTATATGAATAACACTGCTGGACAAATAAGTCCCCCCCCCTCCCCCCCAAAAAAGCTCTTTTTAGCTTTGCAAGTAAAGCCTCCACCTTTTCAGGCTTCTTTGCATATTGTATTGTATAAAGGTTTTATTTGAATTACACTTCTATTCACATAAAGGTTCACATGTCGTTCACATGTCGTTCACATGTATTCACATGTTGCTTTAAAATATATATACCATATTTTCTCACATGCAAGATCATTGGGCGAAGGTAAGCAAGCCTGCTTTGTATGAAGTCTTCATAATAAGCACAATGTGGTGTGACTGTTGCATACCTGTGACAATCTTAACCAGCACATGCAAGTTCCTGGTGAGTGCGAAGGCCACAGGCTCCACATTTGGGTCTAAAAAAAGGAAAAAAGAAGCAGAAACTCTTTGGCAAATGTGAGCTTTTGTGCACAGTAGTATTAAAGAGGAGAAAAATGGCTTATGGGAGACTAATTAGTAAAACTGCTAATGAGCATTATCATAACAGTGCAAAAGATGAACAAGGACATATTCACTATGTAGAATATGGCCAAACCCCCCATAATGAATACGGATGTATCAAACGGATGTATCAAATTATCGATTTTAACAAAGTGAATGGAAAGCATTACCACTGATGTAGTGTTACAATGCATTTACTACAACAAAATTTTCTGTTGTGTTCCTTCAAGCTTCGTAAACTGATTTTTAAAAAAATATATACAATGGATATACAAGAAAATTACACATCCAATACATATTTAGACATCCTGCTGCACAAAATTTAATGACCACGAATAATTTTGAACCATAATATCGGGCTGCGAACGCTGGATATTTTGCTTACTCCCGGTACCAAAAGCTTTAAGAAGCACAGGATTGACAACGCTGAAGGTAATGCTGAAGCCTACGTCAGTAAAAATGTCAATCATATGAAGGCCATTGATGAAGTGGAATTTTATGAGGTCACAGCAGGTTCAGTTACATTATTTCTAAAGCAGTTGTGTTAACACGTTTTGTTTGCAAAAAATATATAATGCAGACGCGGCGCTGGAATGACAATGATGTATTAAGATAACGAAACAATTAGTTCTTTTATTAATGGCTGAAATGCTCTGCCCATGTTATCCTCAAAGCTGACCTACTATGAATGCTAATTGGCAAGAATGGAATAAAGCTGACTGAAAAGAATCTCGCATTATCCAGGCCTTGAAGTTAAAAACAATGGAGAATACATACTAACTTAGCCATTTCAAACATTTCAAAAAATCAAAACCTGTACAAGAAGCTTACATGACGCAATTATAATGAACTTGATGATTGATTTGTGGGGTTTATCGTCCCAAAACCAGCTCTGATTATGAGAGACGCCGTAGTGCAGGTCTCCGGAAATTTCGACCACCTGGGGTTCTTTAACGTGCACTGACATCGCACAGCACACGGGCCTCAACATTTCGCCTCCATCGAAATGCAGCCGCGCGGCCCGGATTCGATCCCGCGACCCTCGGATCTGCAGCCAAGTGCCATAACCACTAGACCACCGTGGCGGGGCAATTATAATGAACTCATTTCAAAGTTTTTGACAGTACAGCGAAAGACACAGATTAAATGGAAGAAGATAACACTGTTTATTCCATTTTTTCGGTGTCCTTCATTGTGCTGTCATTGTGTGAAATGAATGCAACAGAATTGCCCCAACTTGCCATCTTGCTATGACAAAGTCTCTCAACATTAAAAACGTAACGGTTCTTTGCAAGTGCTTGTTTTGGCTTACCCTGAAGCACAATCATGAGGTCGTTTTCATTCTCAAGCTTCAGATCTCGTTGTGACACTGTAAAGTGATAATACACTATTACTGATAATGATATGGTAACTCACCAAGAGCTTAAAGAAATGCAGATAGAGACTGTAGAATGTAGACATAGCGATACAATGCAGACAGTGCAAGACAGCTTACAGTGTAGTCACCGGGTTCTTGGGTGCCTATTGAGACACGTACTACAGCATAAACATGCGGGACGCGAACATAACGCAAAGCAACGCAAGTAAACATAATACTTCCAGCTGCTTTTTTTCTTTTTCAGAATTGTCACACAGTTTTCACACATGCAGAATTCAAGAGCCAAAAATCCTAAGAAAACATTTAATGATCACTGCCCAAATACTGCACCTCCATATCACTAATATTTATGCAACAGGAGTGCTGATATATATACACATCTGCAATTCTTGATGCAGGTTTCCTAGGCTATTCCTCTTTCCTTTCTCCTTTTAGCCCGCTTTTGAGTGATGGCCTTATCCAAATCTGAGGTGGCTCAGCATCTAGTATTGCAATAATTAACATGGTGGCCCCCAGATTAGTTAACTTTCATTTTGTGTTTACGCTCCCTGATGTTATTACTCTTGATTAGAGCACATTTCTTCCCAGATATCATATTTCCTTGAATCTAATGCGTACATTTACCAATAAAACAACTCTGAAAATTGCCTGCATGTTACAATCACGCACAAAATGAAACCATGTTTGCAGTATTGGCAACAGCCTCCAGCCAGAACGGTGGATGCTGTGTCACTGCTGTCACAAAATAGCAGCAGGGCATACAAAAATTTTCTGCGGCTTTGTGACGGTTCATTTCGTATTTGACACTGACAAGCATACATCATATTCATTGCCAATGAAGTACAAATGGAGACACGCTGCTTTCACTATGAAATGTCTTTCCAAACCAGTTATCTTTCTTGCACACCTGAGACTCGTGTCCGGGTGGCACCAGCAATGGAAGAAGATTCACAGATTTATGTCAAGGAGAAAGGTCCACATGGGCCAAAAACAGAAATATAATTGAACATCAAAGATAAAGTTGCAAACTTTCTTAAGCAACTCCGCGTAAAAAGAGCTTCAAGGCAATGGCCGATGAAATGGAATGCAACTGAGGCCTTACTCCATTAATACAAACTATGCTGGCCTCTCACTGTTTTTTTTTTGATCCCAAATTAATTTTGCAACAGGCGAAGTTGCACAAATGTTTAAATTATAAACAGTGATCACAGATTCTCAGAGGGGCCAATGAGCCACACTAACATAAATACAAATCTTGGGTCTTACAACAATGACTGACTTGTAACCAACAGTACTATCAGGACATTTTACTGACAACCTCTCACATGCCACATACCATCGTGGACTCAGTGCCATGTAATGTATATTATGTATCTAAAGACTGCAACAAATTTTGCATTTACCAGCAAAATGAAGAAAAAAGCTAATTATTCTTCACAGGTTGAGTAATCAGAAATGCCTTAGCATAACACTAAATTCTGATAGCGTGCTATCCACTGGCCAGGCAAGGCATCAACAGGCATAGTGTTGATGATAATCACAAGATGCAGATCCGCTGTCGAGCTGGTTACATCAATAAGCCCACGGTGAAGTTAGGGTGTGCGAAGTTTCTCAACATGGTAACTTGCACAAGGGGAATCCTCAAGCACATTCTACCTACCACACTGTTGCCTGTATTTATGGTTTAATGGGTGCAGTACAGGGCTTCTACGTTAGATGTAGTGGCTGCGATCCCCACTTTTCCGCTCATGGAGTTTTTGTTGAGTTTCACTTATTGCTTCATTTTCTTTATGTAAGTGGGTACTGCAGAGTGACAACTCAAACGCGCTTTTCACTCATGATGCAGCTTCCAATGCTTCAGCTTTAGAAATGCCACTTTCTCGTCCTTCCTGCCCTCTTCCAAATGAAAGCACGTGCAATCTCCGACAATCATTCCTGTACAACAAGCACAAATGCCAATGCAGACGGCTCACCACTAAGTGCCACTGGCGGAAGGGAGCCTTCAATGTCTGACAGAACTACTCGGCGTTCTTGAAGCAGGCTCTCTGCTGGCCCATCTCGGCAGCCCGGCTCCCTAGGTGGGCCCATCATTGAGTTCGGCATCACTTCATCTGATAAGTCTCCGCCGGGTCGTATTCCGTCTGAGAACATCACCTGCAAGCCAGGCATCAGCAGTACTTGTGAGAACATTTTTTTTAATGCTCATTCCACAGAAACATGGTGAACCATTAGACAAGCTAGAAAGCACATGTTTCACTTTGACATGTGACGACATGATTGCCCAAATATTTTCCTTTCTTCAAGAAAGGTGTCAGAACATGTACAGTGCTCACAGAATGAAACACTAAATGATACGAGCTACAATACACAATTGTGCTCTATAACCACGTCATACTGCTATGAATCTGGCCACTACAGGTGATTTTAATTCTGGTGCATGTGTGCAATCCAATGTTATGCCGATGGAACACGAACCGATGATGGTAGAAAAAAAGGCCGCAGAGCCCTAAATCATTGCATTTCAATCCGTGAGTACTGTACATCAAATTATAGTCCTATTGCTATTCTCTCAATGTTAGAAAAATAATTTGGACATGTATTTTTGAAAACGCCCAACTAATGCCTAAGATTTTCATCTTAACTCCTCATTAGTCCGGCATCCCACCAACCTTTTCTACCGATCTTGCATTGCTCCCATTTATTGATAAGATCAAAAATAAGGCTACTAATGCACGTAAATTTGCTGGAGCCTTATTTATTCATGATCTTGATATCTTATTAATGAGTCCCAATAATCTTTCTAACATTAATCCCACTACATTTGCGTCACATGAAAATTATTATACAGCCTGTTATTTAAACTAATTGTAGGACCGCACAGTGCTCATTTCCCCCGCTGTCTATCTTGCATGCATTACCATCTCATATCAAAGACTGCATTTAATGACAGACTGCATTCTTGTTTACTAATTACAAGGGTTATACTGATTTCTTTAGAAATGTTGATCATTGCCATAGTTTACATTTACATTGAACTTAATTTGGATCAATGTTCTTGTTCTATTACAATATGTTTTTCTGTAACACTGCCGTTTTTCTTTTTCCAATCAACTCATTTTTTGTTTGTCATCTTTGGCTGGAAATCCCCTCTAAAGCATATCCATTATCCCAGCTCCTTTAGTACATTTATATGTTTCATCTTTTCTTACAAAGAACTTAATGATCGTAAATTGGCCTGGCTTGATCCCTCACGATGACAAATGTCAAATGGTGTGCCAAGTATGTCAAATGTTACAGAAAAGAAGATAATACTGTTGAGCCTTGTAATAACAAAGTCACATCCAATGCAAGATGCTTTCATCGCAGTATATGACAGGACAGGACAAACAGAAAATAAAACAGCGTAGTCCACGTCACCTCTGGTGCCAGTCGGTGCAATTATCGGTCCCCTCCTTACTTCCTGTTCTTTCCACAACACGCTGTGGTAGTTTAGCGGTTAGGGTATTGGCTAGCCAAGCCAGAGGTTTGGGAATCAAATCGCAGGGACGTGGCCACATTTCAATTGGAGCGAAATACAAAAAACACCCGTATAGTACCCAGATTTAGGTGCACATCAAAAGCACCATGTGGTCAAAATTACTCTGGAGCAATCCACCGTGGGAGTGTGCCTCGTTATCATATCACAGTTTTGGCACATAAAACCTCAGCAATTATCATGCTCCTTGTGCTGTTGTCTGCCCAGAACACATCAGCAGGACACACGCTGCAGTAGACTGACCTGCTTGGGGGCCTCTCCATCTGGCCGCGGTCCCCGCCGTAGCACGGGAACCAGGACCGTGAGGGGTGGCGACTGCGCTGCTCCGTGCAATGGGGGCGGGCCCCGTGAACAGTAGGCCGCCGGATTGGCTGGGCTTGGACCGCCAAGCCGCTCGACCGCCGCCACTACATGTGTCCATCAACATGCATTACTAAGTTGATTAAATAATTTGGGTCTCAAATCACTGAAGGGCATTTGTACAGTTATAAGTTACTACTGACATGACCCCACTCGTAGTTCTAGCATCAAAAGTGCAGATTGAGAATGAGAAGTAAATAAGAAGATTTTGCACGCATGCAGGTCACTTTGTTGAGTGCAAACAATTGCATGGCTAGCAAAGCCCAGCTCCTCGAAAGAAGCAGCCAGAAGGAAATATGTAAACTCTCACATTTATTCCTCTGCTACATGCATGGGATGGTATGAAATTTACAGTACCTTTGTGCCAATTATGAGCTTATTTCAGCACAGCTGACACATCTTAAGGTATTAATAAGCAGTAAATTCTTAACTTTTCAAGCACAGATTGTGCCATTCAAACAAATAAGTGAAGCGGGAAGGACAAAAGAATAAGGCTTGCTCACCCCTCTGTAATATGGTGAGGCAGGGAAGGCAAACACGGCCTTCCCGGTTCTCCAGGCAGGGAAGTGGTGCCTTCTGGTTGCAACACGAGGAACACAGCACCTGCATGCATAAGCTCGGGGGGTCAGAGCTGAGACCAGGCATCGAAAGAGAAACTGAAATGAAATTTACCTTCAGGTCAATTAGCAACAAATGTGTAGTACATTTCATCAAATATGTTGTGGAAAAGCCTCTAGGTTTTGCTTACACCTCAGTGTTACAGGTTATAGCTGTCAATTAGCAAGCAGTGTAAGTAACGAAAAGAAACAGTATGTGATACAAGGTTTCTGCTATTCATCCCCAAAATTTTGGAAGTGCTACAATTAATCAAACAAGAGACACGTTGAATACACAAATACAGGCAGCATCTGTAGCCCAAAGCAATAATCAATTCACATTTTTTACTGCCACATGGACTTGTTTGTGTACATTTTTATTCCGCATGCTTTCTCTCTCACTATACACATGCTAACATACATACACATTTACATTTTTATTTAAAAATAAACTTAATTGTGAGTCAATGCTTGTCTGTGCTCTTGCCTTCCGTCTTCATTTGGTGAGTGAATGCTGCTTGAAATGTGGGGATGAGATAATGCACCAAGCAGGGGCAATTTCTTTTGCCCCATTCTATTCATTTCATATTGTCTGTCCTATAGAGCAGACACCCATAACGATAAAAGTGATGTTGCTTTAAGTGTCAAAATGTAATAAGGAAAAATGAATAGAATATTTACACAACACAAGCCCATTTCCAGCACCCCATATATACATATACATTGCAACAAGAGAGAGAGAGAGAAATAAATGTTGATCTTAAGCTTTCCAGCTAACCATTGGTCTTATGAGAGCTTCATTAATACAGAGACACTTCAAATGAGCATTTCAACCCACATTCAAGAATTCAGGTGGTTGTTGTGAAGGTAGCATTTACGAATGTGCGATGTGTGGTTACACAGAAAGAATATAACCTTACAAATGCTATTCGGGCTGACTAAGAAGTGGCCTACTGTTTGAATAGATGACAACAATCTTACACATGCTACTCATTCTAGGCTGCACTGCCTGTGTGCCTGTAACAATATCTGTACAATATTTTCGATTGCTCCTTTCTAGGTGAAAACATTTCCCAAATGGCTGTTCTACAGTTCACAGCCCATTAAAAAGCCAGTTCTGCCAAAAAGCCATTAAAAAGCCATTAGAAAGCCAGTTCTGCCAGGAAGGCCAGATATTAATTACGTGCACTGTAAATTTCAGTCTTTGAATGAAACAATGCATCATGTCTGATGTGCTTGCTCAAGCATTAAGAAAATACCACAGGAAGCACTAGCACTCCAGAGCTGCACTTGTTGTTCCTGTAATCAATGTATGAACTCTTATTACTGCTTGGAAAAACTGACAATTCCTCCCTCTTTCTGACACAGCTGCGCAAAATGGAAAAAAAAAAGATAAAGAAAAAGGAAGAAAAGAAACACTTCCACCAAGGCTGAAGAAAAAATTTTAGTCTACAACAATGCTGCCATTACTGTCCAGCGCTATGGCACTTATCAGCTGCTGATATCGGAAACCTAGAGATGATAGCATAGAATGTGGGCATCTGTATTGATGTGGGATTTCCTAACCTAGAACAATTCTTTTATAGTTCATTGGACCTGCAGCTATCACTTATGGAACAATGTAGCATTCTTGAAACACTTGAGGGGGTGTAAAAAGTCCCAAGTTATTGCCATTCCCAAGTCATGCCAATTGGCTTGCTGTAAAACATCGAGGAAGCAATTGAACGACAGGCCTGCCAGAACCATTAAAACCAACAACAGCTGTCTCTTGGTGGGACCTCCAAGCAGAAAGAAATGATGGGAAGCCATAATGCGAAAGCCAATGATGCACAGTTCGTTTTACAAGCTGCATGCAGCACTGTGGATACTAACAAAGCTCTCATTTGTAAACTTACATTTTTAAATTTAACCCCCCCCCCCCAAAAAAAAAAGAAAATGGGAAAGAAGGAAATTCAGGAAGGTTTCTAAAAAAAATAAGCATATTTCTCCCCAATTATCACAGCGAAACATAGCACCCAATCATTACTCCCTCCCCCCCAATATTTAAGAAATATATAAGACTTAAAAGTGAAAGACCCTACGTAAAATACACTTTGCAAGTTGCATGCAGCTTAACTGTGAATACTGCAGAACTTTCACTTCCATTTGTACATTTACCAAAAGAAATGCACATTTTTAATATTTCTGCAAAAAACCCTGACTTCTCCCCAATTTTCACCTTTAAGAAAAGCACCCAATTATTGCCCCCAAATTAAAATATATATATGTATATAAAATCCAAAAATGAACAACCTTATGCGTGTATTTTATATTGAGGGCATTCAGCTGCAGTTATTTCCCTGTGTAGTTGTGTAAAACGTAGAAGTAGTTTAGACAGAGATGCACTGCAGTCACATGGTCAATGACTATAGCTCTTTAGCATGTCCTGTTGACGTGCATGTGCATTGCAAATGGAGGTGTGTGTATTTCTAGCACACAAAAGCACAAGAGCAAGTGAAAGAGAGTCTACAAATTGTAGCAGCACCATACATGTGCGCCGGCACCAAAATTTATGACCTCTGACCACTTTATATTTGACCTTACATCTGAATAAGCAAGGAAATTCTTTGTATTTAAAGGAAACAAAGGGACTGCACCCTCTGTAACTTCTGACAACTGTTGACAGAACAAAAATACACACATGCTGTCAGCAGACTATTCAGCTGATTGTGTCCACTGACGACAAAAGGACCAAGCGGCTTAACGATAAGCAACTTATTATCTTTGTATGCTCCCAGTCAGCAACTGGGAGCAGCTAACACAAGGGTTACTAAACTGCAAGTCGTGAGCTCATGAGCACAGAGTTCCGGACGAATCAAGCCAAACAGACAATTAAGAAATGCAAGGCACAGAGTATTTGGCCAAAACACATGGTTACCATGTTCCAACTGTACAATACAGTTATCACTGCCTATCATGACCTACAGTTATCATATACCAGTTGTTAAGCTGGTAAGAGATAAGCTCTGGCTGTATCGTCACAGACATCAAGGAAGCACAGAAAGCAGTGTCTAAAAATACACACAAATTTCAAAGTTATAACAGACAACCTACAGTGTGTGGTTAGCCTATGACGAGTCTACAGCTATGCACAATGATACTGAGAAGCCTAGTGGCTGCGTTACAACAAAACATGCCCAAGACAACACAATGGAAAGATATTATGATAGGCAAGCAGCAGCACATGTTGCTACACATGAATCATGCAATCAAAAGAACTGACGTAGCTCTGCATTGTGAGTGACACTTCTGTTCTGCTCAAAATGGATGTGCAACAGCCACGAAAGCTGTCTCGTAGTGCAAGCAAGTGTGCACTTTTTTTTAGCCTAAATGCAGCACTGTGTAAGTGCCATCAAGAGTTTCCTTAATGTTTTCTTATTTGACCAAGCTGATATTTGTCTGTCTGACAGTGCCATCATTCAAAGAAGAGTAACTCATATGCATAATTAGAATCTAAGCTTCATGTTTACACTGTACACAAGCCAATGCCACTAAATGTGCCATGAAAGTGTTTACAATTACACTAAACTGTGAACAAATACATAAAATTTCAGTAAATCAAAACAATGAACTAAATATCTAGTGAGCAGCAATGTAATATGATTTGTCTTTGGATACTCAAATTTTTGCAGCGCACGTCTCGGCTTTTCAGTAACATGAAAGCTGGAGAATCATGGTAGTCAAGTCTCGTTATAACAAAGTCCACCTGACAGAATAATTGTTTCATAACATATACAATTCATTATAAACATATGTTTATAACACAGTTTTAATGGCAAGCATATTCCTCATTAACTGCCTTATAACTGGTAATTTCTTACATCTTTATACACATTATCTTCTTCACTCTGACTACTTCAAGAAAGAAAACTTCAACATCCACAAAACTAAGCAACTAGTTAATTTTTAAACAGGAACAATGCACTCTTCTTTTATTTTCTTTAAAGATGTTAAAAGGAAAACTTAAAAAAAAAAAAATCACGAGCTGCCCACTCTGTGCACACTGCAGTACAAAGGCCTATAACATCAAACTCCCATTACTCTTGTCTTGTATCAGATGGCTTCTTCGCTGCCTGCCCTATTTCAGAATTTCATCACCACCCTTCGTTCTTTGTCATCCGCGGCTGAGCTTCGTTTTCTTAAAGCAAGCGTTCAGAAATTCCGACTGACCAACAGTTAGGTATTTGCCTTACACATTATATGGCCTGTCAAACACTATATTTCTTTTTCTCAATGTCAACTAGAATATTGACTACCCCCAATTTTTTAGCATTAAAACTGATCATCTGCACACCCTTGGCATTAAGCAAAACACCATTAGACTTTGTAGTGTGGCAACATAAGGTAAGCACCGGCAACGGAAAGCATAGTTGTGTCTGTTTTGCCCAGTCTAGAAACAGTGACTGCTATAGTCCATCGCACATAGACTCCAAATCTCCCTCCTTTGCAATCGTTCAACATTCGTCAAAAGTGATTTCGTATTAAGGAAGAATATGAAATGCTTGCAAGTCCATCCTGCCTTACACACTGGAAGCAGTAGATGTGGATGACTTGAAATGGTTAAAATCTTCTCAGATAAATTATGACTTAAGTTTTCAAGTTCACAGCTCAACACAAAGACAGCATACCATAACATGCAATGTCTACTCATGTGTTGTCACAATGGCAGTGTAGCCACTTCTGTTCTATTTCACACACGGTCAGTAATGCTACATAGGCTAGACATGCTCCTTTCAATTGTCACATTTTTTACCAAACCAGAGTGCTGCATATGAAAGGTACTATTCATATGCGATGCATTAAATCTCGTGCTTTTATGTAGCAAAATATCATGCATGTGTCGCAGATCTGAATATGTTGACCATTAAGCAGCACATTTCAGCATTTTGGCAGAGCAGCACATTTCAGCCAACAGTGGCAACAGCGCACCGATTACAGCCATGGTAAAGACATCCTATGTTGCACATTGGAGGCACACAGCAGCACAAGTATGTGGCCTGAAAAATCTTTACACTCACATGCAGCCATTACATGTTAGGTACTACCAAGTTTCTGCTGACTCCTGGTCAAACCATCGGTATACGAACAGCACTGAAACCACGCAGAACAGGGGTTTGAGTTAGCTAGTCGTAAGTTTCATTTGACGAAAATTTAGTGGAAATTATGCGAAGACAAGAAAATCTTTTGTTTGTGCCCTTTGTCCTTGTAGGATATGGGCATGATTTTTGCCTGAACATGCTAGTGAGACTGGTTTTATAAAAGTTCTTTAAGAAAATGTAAATATTTCCCTGTGACCTGAAGGAATGCATGAAACTGTTCCAAGGACGCACGACAGCACTTTCTCTGGCCTTATACTTTGGCTAGTATTAATTTAAAATCTATTGAATATGCATCCCATGTTACATACGAACTAGCTATTCTGTAAAAAAAAAGAAGAGAGAGAGAAAGAGAACACACCACAGACGCCAAATAGCTATACCACTAAACGTACAATGTGACACTTCACCGACTTTACTACTTTACATAGCCTGCCAAGTACACTCTAAAAAAAGCATATTTAGGGCGCCTTTATTCTAGAGAATACATCATCATACATCTCATGTAGTTTCCTTGCATTAACTTCTTGTGCTTCGCACTCCCAGTCAGGAACAGTACACAGCTATCAGCGCATGACATAGAATTCTTGATAGGAAAGTAGAAAGTGCACAGTTCTCGGGAAAGGAAATGACAGGAAGCCAGACATTTATCATCACAGAGGAAATCTCCAATATACCCTAATTTAGAGTGTATAAAATGAATATAAAAATAGCTGGTACACCTATCGCATTGAGAAAATGACACACCTTTCCGCAGGCTCGGCAGTGGTGTCGGCGTTTGAGCACGGTGAAGCGCCCAAAACACAACATGCACGCTAGTGCATCCTCGTCGGGGACCCAGAAGGGCTTCACTTTGCCCAGCATTTGCTCCTCCTCGCTCAGTGGCGGCAAGAAGCTACGCTCGCCTTCTTCCCCTTCTTCTTCCTGCAGCAGTCGGTCAAGCTCTTCGTCGGTGACATCTGGCGCAGAGTCGAACCCAACCACGGGACCTTCGTCCAGGCAGCGGGCCTCCGTTACAACAGTCGCCTCATCCCCAGTGTGTGAAGCATCATCGGGTACATCCGTGGATGGGCCGGTTGATGCTGATGACACCGGAGATGACGAGGCAGATGACACTCTGACTGGAGACGCGGGCAACGCACCGGGAGGAGCGGATGATGACCGCGGCGGGGAGTAAGAAAGCATGCCAGGATCGGGCGTTCGTACTTTTGGTGGGGAAGCAGGGGGCGTAGCAGGCAGTGCGGATGACGTTTCAGATGGAGATGTTGAAGATGATTCTGCGTCTTTACCAGAATCTTGTGTTGAAGGAGGTTGCGTGCATATTTGTTGCTCGTGAGCAGCAACGGTGTTGGTAGGGTCGGGAGACTGGACAGGCAATTCAGATGTATCACAGCCCAATGTTTCATTTCCTTTTGAAGGTTGCGCAGAAGTAGCTGTATTGGTTTTCTGGGCATCCTGCGTGCACAATTTGCTAGTAAGGCCTTCTGGCACCATGACATCTGCTCCATCCTGATCTTCTGGGGTCACCCCCTGCAAAGTCTGTTGTGCGGAACACACTACACTGTCTTCCGTTCCCTGCTTGGTAGCATTATCTCCAGATGCAGCTACTGAAGACCGAGGCCTTTCCACTGTCTGTAAATCTGGCAGCTTGCTAGATCCCGAGTCAGCATTTATTTTGCTAGGACTACTAGACGCCTTGTCACTGTCAAGCAGTGAAGAAGCATAGTTTGTTGTACTGTTCTTTACCAAGCTATCATGTGGGAGCAACCTTGTGCAATTTTCGCCTGGGATCTTCACATCATCGGGAGATAAGCTTATGAGTGCCTGTAGTGGTTCAGCACCCTTGTGCGCCAGTGAATCTCTAATGGGACTTGAGGAAAGCAAATCAGGGTACTGAAAGCTGCCTTGAGGAACTGAACTGTTTGGAAGCACTTCATCGAAAGCACCAACATCAGAAACACTATTGGCAACTGTGTCAGATGCAGCAGGCAGATTTTTTGGTTCTGCATGCAACTCTAACTGTTCATTCGCAGCATTTGTTACCAACCTTGGTTCGTTGCCACAACCACTCTCTTGCCCATTGTACATGACACCATCGTCCCTGCTTTTACAACCATCAGCCGAGGAAACAGGCTTGCTATAAACACTAGAAACATTGCTGTCACCATGCGCCACTAAAGGTGGCGGCTGTGCTGACAAGTGGCCAGGCAACTCAACTGGGTCTCTCGCGCACCCACTTCTATCGGGAGCACTGTCTTGCACTGGGACAGATGGATTTTGACCAACGCTGCATGTAGCAGTAGAGTCGATGCAATCTTTTAAACAACCAGCTGTTGCATCTGAAAGGATAGATGGCGAAGCACTTGAGGGCACATGCGCAGAAGCACTCTTGATACTTTTGTCAGAGTGTGGTGAAGCCTCAGAGGGCGCACTGAGCAACGTCACTGGATTGTCACCCCAGAAGCATGCTTTTCCGCCAGTTGTGTCATTGCTGCCTGGCTTTTTGGAGTCTGTTAAGGCTGGTGCATTGACAGAAGGCAGGGCAGCGGGATGTAAGTCACTGTGGTCCCCATTTTGTTGCGGCACATTTCCACGACATTTCGGTGTTGCAGGGGCTCCAGCTGGTCTAGGCACTTCAAAGGCATGGTGCTGAGTCTCGGGATGCCTCTCTGACAGCAAGCCTGCAAGAATCGGAGAACACAGGTCGATAACTCCCTTTTTAGATATAGCTAATTTAATGGTGATGTTTATCTCTCTAATGACCAGAATATTACAAGAAACACTATGTTCACTGCGAATGTGGAAACAAGCTGCTGCTCCTGAGTAAGATTACATGGATCGGTACATGGACCTTCAATTTTTTTCGGTGCATTCAGGCCAGAGATTCAAAATGCTCATGTCAACAGTTGGTGTACAGGACGACTGATGTGTTATGGAATTTGCTACCTTTGTCATTTTACCAAGGGACCGTGAGAAAAAAAATATGCTTCAGCTGTTGGGGGGGGGGGGGTTCATTGGCAATGCTGTGCAACAAAGGGCGAAATGAGGGAGCAACAATTCCAAAGCAACATGAAAGCACTCAGGAGAAAGCCCTGCACTGAAGTCGCAAACAGAAAGCAATTTCACTCTCTGCCGGAATGCTGTTACCTCTGCATCTAAGAGCTCACTGTTTCCAGCAAACATTGCTCTTTAGCAGCCCCCAACATGAAGGGACTGAGCTTTTATGTTTATGCAAAAAGTATAAGGGTTGGCACCTCCCCCATTTTAACTGTAGTGCTGTATAACTGTGGAACTTCAGCCGTCATATATATTACAGAGGCATAGAGTGTGTGTGACCATAGATTTTTAAAGAACTGAACACGAAATTAGATATTATTGTTACAGTGACCAACAGTTACTGAATTCCATGTCAATGCGTTATGATGAAATGAGATTCAGGGTTTTCTCGTATCACCTGTAGCAATTCAGACACACCTGAATGTACCTGGTCTCTTTGGTAAGTTTTTCTTTTAAAGTGAAAGCTGTCTTTGTCTAGGTGAAACAAAAATTTGTTTGTCTCGTGTTTCTAGAAACTTCTCCATTGGCTGCGCGGTCAGCTACTGATAAAACGATCAAGACTGGTGACGCCTTCGAACCAGAACGTTTATTGAATAAAAAGTGAAATAGCACGTGTGGGCATGCGTAGGAGCCGTCCTCTGGCCCTTCGTGTTCAAAAGTCCTGGTGATGATATTTAACAGTTACGTCATTCTCTACGTTGCATCCAATCGTATGTGCCATCGATATAGTGTCGCGCAGCATAGCAGAAGTGAGGTAGAGAGGAGCAGTGAAGCAGGCCATAGTGGGACGCGTACAGCTGCTACCGACACCGACCGCATTTCCCCGTATACGCGCCCGGTGTCCGTGACTCTAGCGGTGGCTCAGCCAGTTGCTAGAGCAGAGACCAGTCTGACAACTCATTCAGTCCATTGCAGGCTACCACGGGTGGACCACGCAAAGTAAAGCTGCCAGAACAGCATGAAAATAATGCTTGATGAAAAGAATAAAACTGACAACTTGATCAGCAGTAAAACCCTGCAGCTCTCGTACAAGATGAAGAGTGTATGCATGCCATTAAAATGCATAAGAAATTCAAACGTTGTGGGTGTAATTTACAGGTTTGCTGTCCAACCACTTTCACAGCATGAAATGAACATATATACTTGAGAAAGGCTTCAATACACCGTCGGGTTTAACCTACTGCTAAACACCGAGGCCACACGTTTCAGCTTCTCTGGTTAACCATCTGTAGGGAGTGCTTGGGCAGTGAATATTTAGATCTGGTAGATCATATTAATCACATAAAGAAAGGAAGTATGGAGACCTTTGAATTTGGACAATGTCAAATTCCCAAACCTAAGAGGAGGTTATCACATTTTGTAATGTTCAATGTTTATTTTTGTTCAGTCATGTATAAGAAGGATGAAAATAAAAGACTGACTGATTGAAATACTTTCTGAAATGCCTCGTTTGCAGGTGAGCGTCCCTCAGAAAAACCGTCCACAGTACCAGACTTCGAGGCCTCCATCAGGCTTACACAGGGTGCTGGGAATAACTTTAGTTAAGGTAAAAAAAAAATACATTCTACACAGACGTTGACTATTTGTATGAAGCAGCTACATGAGAATTTGTATTCTATTGGATTGATTAATTAGTTAACACTAATTAACCATCCTTACAGGTCGCTTGGGCAATAAATCTAATGAAAGAAAGTTAGAGGGCACTCCAAGAAATGTACATCTAATTCCACACTCGAAAATTTCTCGGCTGTTCTTGAATTCTAAAGAAAACTCATCAAATATAACAAAATAAAAGTAAAAGAAGGAGATATTGAATAGCTTCTTTCATGAAGCAACTGCAGTATTCTCCTAAAACATAAACGGGGTAATTCCACCTATGCAGTGCACTGCTCAGTCTGTTTATTGCTTTCATGAACTACCTCGGGGGGAAAAGGCACATGGATGGATGGAATAAACTTTATTAGTGTCCTGCAAGAAGCGCGCAAACGCGTTTAGGGCTCCCACGTTGGGACTGAAAGGCCAAGCCTGACAGCCGCATCGCGGGCTTGCTGGACGGCCCATTTTTGGTCGGCTAGGCTAGAGCTGCAGAGAGCAGCATCCCACTTCGCCGAGGTAGCATCGGGGTTAGCATCATTATGCATAGTGGTGCACTCCCAGAGCATGTGTTTGAGCGTAGCGGTGGTGAGCTTGCAATTGATACAAATGTCATCAGGGTAAATTTCTGGGTATATGACATGTAGTATATGCGGATTTGGGTAAGTACCGGTTTGCAATAGCCTCAGAGTAAGCACATCATAAACTTAAATCCCGTGGGCGATACATGTCACACTATTCTGTTCATACTTGGAACACTTGTTATCGTAGCTAGTAGTCGTAAAACCTCACTTTTACTGTGTCAGTGCTTGCTGTTGCCTGTACTCCGCAACAGACTAAGAGCAAACTCCTTGATGTAAAACTGATGCCATTACATATCTCTGTGAATATCAACAGCGGCTAGAGTTTTGAATATCTTGGAGCATTTGTAAATTATATAGAGGTAGATGTGAACAATTACAGTACGGTTGAAAGTTGCCTTTTTTTTTTTTTGTCTATTTGAGACTGCCAGCTAAAAAGACACATGTCTGAAGCCCTAAACTTGAACAGTTCCCATCTACGGAGCACTTTAGAATCATATTGTCGTTTTGGCATGCAAAGCACCTTCGATTATACATTGAAGGTAACTGCACCAGTCAGCTGCCTTTATTAGGATATTCAACATGATAAATATCCACAAGTTCCTACAAAACAGACTAACTTTTTGTGTGAGATAAGAACTTTGGCAAGTGCTTTTCAAGTTATGACAACTTAGCTTGTAAACTATGCAAAAACCTTCTTAGTAATGCTGATTCTGACGGAGTCAACATTGCTTAGAACAGGCTCACTACAGATTCTCTACACCATAAAAAGATAAGGGTTCTTGTTGGCGTTTAGAGACAATTTCATAGAGCTTATGAATTTATTTGGAGGGGTGTGTCGGCGGAATTTTACATCTAAGCGGCCTCAAGGTTTCTTTTCGCATATAGAACACCCAAGCCAAAGCAAAGGGGCGCCCGCCACAGGCATCTTGAAGTATTCAACCTTGTTCCAGTTGTCGATGATAAGATTTCGTGTTTAGAGGCTCGTCATGCGGCCGGATGCCAGCTCTAGACAATTAGCGAGATAAGTCTGTTGGCGAAAGGATTAGGGGACACAGCGATCTCACACATTCAGGGTCTGCGGTGTCGTGCGTGCGCGCTCGTAAAGGGCGGCACTGGTAGCAGTGGCTTTCAGTTTCGCAACCAGTCTAATAAATAACCGAAAATCTCGAACATTCTTCGCTCGTCCGCGTCGCCCCTATGCCGCCCGATATCAACAAGCCCCGGAACGTCACGACAAGCCGTCCCAACGCCCACCTTCGCTTTGCTCGAGCTCATCGAGCACTTTGTCTAGATCCACTGCAAACTTGTCCATCGCTGCCTGGCATCCATGCCACGTTTCCGGATCACTGTAACAAAAAAAGAAATTAAAAGAGGAGGTGGAGGAGCGAACGGGAAACGAGCTCAGAGTTTTTTTTGTCGGGAGAGAGAGAGCGCGCATAAAAAAAATGGAACTTCGCAAGGCTCCGTCGGCAGCTTACCTCTACAGAAACCGGCGATTGTACCATAATTCAATCGGCCACGGCGACGCACGCTGAATCTCTCTGCGGGGCGGTGTAGCGTGAAGCTGCCCACACGTCGGCAAGGCGGACCGTCGGAATACCAACAGGGCACTAGCAACGACGTAGCGAAAACACTACTACTCCCGCCGTGTGACGACGAAACACAACACACCACACGTCTCCAACGTCCGTTCGTTCGTGGGCGAAGGCAAAATAATCCGAGTCGCCGATGATGGACACAGGACGTCTAGGGAGGAGCGCGAAAAGGCGTCCGAATTCCGGGACGTAGTACGGGGCAGTCGAAGCAACGCTGGAAGAAATATTTTATCACAAATCACGGCCGTGCACTCGACGCTACAACACTCCACTGCCGACAGCACACTGGACCAAAAATGTCTACTCAGTGTGTCCACGCAAGGAAGAACGAAAGCAGCAGAAAAAAAATAATGTTCGCACTCTCCGCTGCAAGCATTTTTGGCGTTGCTATCGCTTGCGCACAGCAACTTCAGTGCCATCGCAAGCGACACCAGCTTGATGTTTCTGACGATGCGCTGACGATGATAGCGGAGTTTACGTTTCCAACCGAAAGGCGAGTGCGGACCGACTATGTGCTCTATGCGCTCTACACGCTATCGGCATATATAAGGTAAAGGAAGAGCAACTCAAAAGCCCACTACCGCAAGGCTGGCAAGGCCACAAGTGTCGGCGCGCTATGGATTGTAGTGTGGGACGGTTGCAGTGTGAAAAGTACTGTAATTGAGTGAAGTTTGGGATACTTCGGCGGGCCTTTCATAGGAAGAAAAGAAACGGACGCGCCCCTTGGTTTTTTTTCAATTTGGCTGAGCAGATCGTCGTCAGCAATGCCGCTAAGCAATAACCTTGTGTTCACCGTAGCAATCCACTTCGTATGCATATGTGCAGGTGAGTTGGAAAGTACCCTATGACACCACGCCTTGAGGAGAGATAACGGTCTGTTTGCGTTGAGCGCGGATGTTTGATTTCGAATATCTGCTCCCCGATTGCAACTCTGCGGCAACCTGCGCGCAATCGCGTGCTTGTGTCCGCTTTCAGCTTTTGTTAGGGCAGTTGAAAAGGAGAACTGGAGCGTCGCGTTGCGCGAATCAAGTTCCGCGTTTCAGTTTAGTTGGCCATAGCGTCGGGGAAACGCACTGATCGCGCGATCGCTGTTTCGGTTTCGTAATTGAACCCCGTCAAACCACCACGAGGTTCACACGTCGACGCGTCCGCATATACGCTATTATGCGCCTCGAGAAACGGTTCGATTCATTAATAATGCATCCTTTCAAGGACATCGGCCTTTGGGACACGCCTATGATTGCTAGGGCAGCGCCGATTGCCGGCAGGCGACCCAGCTGACCGACCTGTAATATATTCGAAGTGTTCGGTAAACGATTGCCATAATACAGCATAGATATTTAAATGAGAAAAAAATGTTTTGATTTTTGTTAACACAGTGGGCTGGAGCTCTCACTGCTCGTTCTTGGAAGGAGATCGAAATTGCGGCGAGTAGCAAATGTGAAAGTCAAAACCGTAAGCAATTAAGTATTAAAACTAAATCTTTTAAAGGAGTGAACGAATCGTCGATTGAGAGATAATTTTGATCACTGCTATCGGGGGCATCCACTGACCGTCACGCACACTATAGGAAGAGAAGAAAAAAAAAAAACGCTTGTGGACTAATAAACAATAAATGTTGTGGTTGAACAGGTGTTATAAAGAATGAAAATGTGTATTGATTCATTTGTAATGTTATTAATATATTCTTCTCATCGAAATAGCGAAGCATTATTGTGTCCCCCTGTGCACCATATGTAAACATGAAAGAAAGCTTCCTGCGTGTTCTTCCCCCCCCCCCCCCCCCCCCATTTAGAACAATGGTTTGTTTCAGACAACAGAACACTGTGAAGAAGGTTTAGCACAGGAAAGTTTAGCACGGATGGGGAAAAAAAAAAAAAAGAAATCGCACTTTCGCAGCTGCTGCACTGCACCGATTTGGATTAGGTGTTGTTGCATTTAAAAGAAGTGTAAACCAACCGACTGTAAGAGACAAGGGGGTGTTTTGTGTAGGGCATCAATTAGAAAAACAAGGTATTTCTTTCAGCCATAAGCTCTAGAGTGACAATATACAATATCGCAACCACTGCACAGTATATATAAAGTACACAAGATTAACACAAAACGCACCATTCTTAATTTTGGTGCTAGTAGCTTGTGAGTAGTTGCAACTATGCATTAAAATTTTTAGATTTTAAATATCCATCATTGGTCTGCCCAAATGTTTATACCCTAAACATTAGCATGTACTGCATGTGCAAATTTCCCATAAGTTTGAATACATCGTGTCGGCTTTGAATGCTTAGATGTGCTTTCTGTTGTGGACCCATTCGGTGCTGGGCTGCAATACCACTAAACTTCATATGCCAATGCCTTTTAAGGAGGTCCCGCAACGCTTTTGTAACAAAGTCAGAGAATGTTGCCAATCAGTCGTCGTAGAGGCACCTGTCAACATGTCAACCAGGTATTATTGCACTGCATGCATCGGGGAATTCGCAATCTGGTTTCAAACGCAGCTGGAAAGCGCTCGTTCTTTTTTCAGCAGATGACATTGCTGGGGCACGAACTGATTCACTTGAGGCAGCTTATTTCATGGTTGTGGAAAGGCCATCTGCCATGCTCTATTTGTTCGTTGGGAATCCAACACGTAATGAAAATGAATGTTAAAGAGCAACAAAAAAAGGTCACAGGATGTAGTCGGTGCCCCCAGCGACATCACTTGTTGAAAGAAGAGCAAGTTCTTTCCAGCTGTGTTTGAAACCACATTGTGAATATCCTGATGTGTGCTACAGTGCAATGACATTTAGCTCACATGTTCATAGGAGCCTTCACGACTGATCGGCACCGTTTTCTGACTATGTTCAAAAAGTGTCACAGGGTCCCTCTAAAATATTTGCTAATTTTTAGTGAAAATCCTGGCTCCTAAATATGGGTTGTGATTTTAAGAGTAACTGGAACTTAGCTTCCTTTTTCTTCCCACATGCAATGAATTCATTACATTAGGAATTATCGTTTCGTTAAAGCATTCTTGTGCTTCCTCAGAAAATCTTGTGCAATCTTTATAGGCCGAGTATGCCTACATGAAATGCTAATTTAAGAGTGGAAAATGATAAATGGGAATTCCATATTAGCAAAGTAGGTCATCTATACAAAGTATGGTAAGGTGATGTCGATTAGACCATAGGTCTTAATGCACTAGTAACATTTCATTTCCATGTTTCATTTCCAATGTGCAGAAATAAAAATGAACAAGTTAAACATTTTTGTAGCCAAGTGGGAACCTCGTGTCGTTAGAAATTTCATGTTTCAGTTCAGAACATACAAAAACAAAATTTGGTTCATCTATGCTTTCAATGTAATTTCTTTGGTGGTTTCATTCTCTCTTTTGTCTGTTGGCTTGATGTGGTCCTATCTAATCTGAAATGCACTATAAGTGCCTCTTAGATATAGTTATCCTGATCTGACTAATTTAATATTGTACATGCTGCTTTGGAGAAATGATTTTTTATATTGCTAAATTGACAGATTTATAACAATACATGTTGCAGATTTTCGGGATGGCAAATTGTTGGGCATGTTTTGAATATGTCTGGACTAGCATTTCATAAGTTTTAGGAAACACATTATCAGAAATATTTCACCTTGGCTTCCCCACAAAGCACTTCATACAACTATTTAACTACACTAACTGGCTGTGTATTGCAATTACAATGTTTTTGTTCAAGCAAACAAGTTTGTACTTATCCATGCGTATTCGTCAGTTACATTATCATAACGTACAGACTAACGCATTTGGTTATCATTATCTGTCAGGTAGGTAATCACTATGTCAAAGTAGGAAGCATTGCGGTATATAACCATAAAACATTTAAGTAAAGCCAGTACACTAGTGAGCAGTTGGTGGTGTCAAGTCAATGAACACCACATTAATGAATTTGCATTTAGGGAAAATTCCTTTTCATCTGCACTCGGAGCCTCAGAGAAGCAAAGGCTCTATCTAGCCTTAAGGTGATTGAGTGAAATTGTGCATGTGTGCTAATTATTTGGCATCATTATGAGAAAGAAAAATACTCTAACGAAGCTGCAAATGCAAACGAAAACAGACATACTGGTAAAATTATAGTGAACTGCAATGGTTCTATGGCACTTCACTACACTGCACAGTGGTAGGTTTTTCCTTTTTATTTACAAACATAAACACACATGCCATGTTAGAAAACTTGTACAAGCATTCACCTTAATACAATGCGCAGCTCAGTGCTGACTCACAAGCGAGTGGGTTCCATTATAAAAACTTATTGTGCAAGATTCCTTTGACAAATTGCACATTTACCTGTCAGCCCACATTGAGCATAATGCTCCAGAGGTGACCACGGGGAGAGGTCACTTTGCTTGTGAACAGGGGACAGAAAAAACACGAAAGGAATGGGCTCAAAATCTCCCCGCAAAACAACAAAGGGCTTCCTATGAAATCCATTTCAGTGCGAGACTCGGGGAGTGAAATTTCGTTTCAGGGCCCTTTTGGGGGTACTTGCAGGCATTACAGAAAGGAGTAGCAAAAAAAATTAGTAATGAAACTACAAACTATACGTGAACGCAAAACAGAAGACTAAAGACTTTAGCATTGACTACGTCAGCCTTGAAGTGCCTTGTATGCTGTGAAAATGATGCCAGTCATTGTTAGTTCTCCGGACAGATTAGTTCTTATGCATAAGGGTTCGACAAAACTGTACAGCTACATAGTGCCTATTATCTACATGAGAAGAAAGGTACCAAGGGTGAATGAAGACAGTACCATTTAAAACAGGTTATAAAAATACTATATATTATGGAAGAGTCACATTTGTGCAGATACGCGGCACAGTGATTGACAAGTATGGAGGATTAAGGGTATTCTTCATGTCCATGATAGAATAGTGACAATTACTCTGGAATGTAATGTATGAGTCATGTGTAAATAATAACTGAGATCAGGTATTTGCGACTGATGACAGTGCTCACCACAGTTGTGGTGTTCAGTGTTACTTCTCTCTTCCGGTGCAAGCTCACGAGTAGAGTTAGATTCATGGCGTACTGTTTTTCATGGTTTGAGTTTTCACCATTACCTTAATGTGACAATATTTATTATCTCTTTCAGTTGCTATACCTGTCCTTATCCTTTTCCTGGCTGGCAAGCCATTTAAGCGTGGTTTCTTCTGCGATGATGAGTCGTTGAGGTACCCATTTCGTGACTCCACCGTCACATCTCCCATGCTATACACCTATGGCATTCTCATACCGATTGTGGTGGTGAGTGCTCTAAATATCAATCCTTGGTTGTTTGTTCTAAAGAAAATCACAAACTGTGCTAGCCAGGAACAATGCATGCTATATCTCTTGCCATGCTTGAGCAATCATTTTCTGTGCATTCGTTTTGCAAACAAGAGAAATATTCTTTCATTTCATTTGCACTTATAGTTGTGGCTGTTGACAAGACAATGCAGCTTGTATATATTAATATGTTAATTGCAAAAGAACATATCTTGCTTTGTTCTTCACAGAAGAGGAAGCTGTGTTTCTGAGATGTCAATTCTAGCAGAACATGCCATATAAATCAAAATAAATTAATTCTCATTTGTGCTTCCAAAAGCTGTCAAGAAAATAATGCTCCTTGCTCATACTAGTGGAAAAAAAAGAAAAGAAAGGAACTCATGGTGACTTTAAAAAAGAAATAAACATAATTTCTATTTGCTGGCTTCTTTACAGTAGGCATACAAAATTCAATCTCAACAGTTCAATTCCATGAAGATGTATATTTCTTGAGTGTTCACAATAAATAAAAAAAAAAAACAGCAAGTGCACAAGGTGCTGTATGCTTATCAAACTTTCAAAGAGAAAGATCTCGTGGAAGGCCATAATGAATTGTGTATGTGCACACATCTTTGTGCATGAGCAAAAAATATGCCCTTGCGCTGCATGCAGGTTCATCTTTCTAACTCTTTTTGCTTTAACAGGCAGTCATATGATGTGGCATGTTTTAGAGACTGCTTATTATAACTGACATCTCCCTGACAAGTGCTTCAAGTTTATTATTCATGCCATGAGGAACCTCGCTGTACATGTATTGAAACCTGCTGTTTCAGTATTGCACATATAACTCATGTCTGCTGCAATGAGGTTGACCCTTCTTTGACAGAAATGAACTGCGCGAAATAAACAGGGACAAGGAAGACACACGTACAAGCGCAGATGCTTGTGCGTGTGCGTGTGATGCGCTTTTGTGTGTTGAGCATATGAAAGGTGCCCTTTGTTGCGGTGTCACATGTTTTCCATTTGGTATAACATGCAACCACCATTCCAGTGCTAGTGAAACTATAGGCTGCTTGCAGCACATGGAGTGGGCCTTAAGAAGTTCTTGTCTGCTTGAATGATTCGCAACACATCTAGAAGTTGAAAATGAATATGAATATCTTGTTAAAACTTTGCTCATACGTAACAAATTTCATTAAATTAATAATTTACCTTTTCTTACCTTTTCAATGTGTTTAATATGTCCATGTGCAAAAGTTGCCATGTATTTCTTTACCTCAGTATAACAAAGCGTGTTTATCCATGATTTGAATATAACGAAGTGTCCGCTGCTGCAGTGAGGGAAGATTGAGACAGTAAAGTGACATGTCTCTTGGTTCTGCTCTCCAAATGGCTGAGTTACACTAGTTTTTGAATTTCTTTTCATTCATGCTACCCTATTCAAGCATTTTTACAGTGCCTTCTGTGTAAAAAAGAAAAGTCAATTGGTGAATGTACCTTTAATCTACTTTCACTGGACCAAAGTTTCACTATAGCACAGTAAACTGCCCATTTTTTCAACAGACTTTGCATTGTAAGGATCATGGGAGGGTCTTACAGAAGCAAATAAGTTTAGGCAGTGCTCTGTAGTCGCTGTCAAGTTGGTCCTTTCTACGACAATGTGATGAAAACTTGCATTGATGCTTAGCTGTCAACACAAGTTGTAAATGTGCTGCTGTGAAAGTTCCATACAAGGGGATGACATCTATATTTGTTTTTTAAGGGCTTGATGACTTTTGCTGTTATCCACATTATTGTATGCATTAACATTTTTTCACTGCTCTAAAGATGGTCGTGGTGGAGGGAATGCGAGCCAAGCTGCACGTGCACGAGACGATCATGACGAGCAAGAAGCTTCTGCTAAAGTGGAAGGTGCCACCATCGTTACAGGTAGGAGCACTGTTTTGTGTGTGTCACCACACTTCTCTAAAAAGAAAAAAAGAAAGCAAAGAACTAAATAGAGAGGTTTGTTGGAGCGCTTACTTTACTCGTTCCGGTAATAAACTTTCCAATGTAATACTGTGATATCTTTGTTTCGTTGTTTTGTATGTACTGTAACCTGCCTTGGTGATTTAGGATAATAAAAATAAATAAATAGTATGCATCTTTCTTTCTTGACCATAAATACCTCATACTAGTCTTGCGCACGACTCCCAAGCCAAGCACACCATCTTCAAGCCCTTTGCTTCTTTACGTAAACCTAGCTTGTCTAAAGAACATGGCACCATAAACCACCTTTCAAGAACCCCAACAATGTCTGGCCATTCGGAGCTGACAAACGTAACGGATACATTTCGTGCTAATTATCATGTCTGCTAAGAGTTACACCACTATGCACAGTGGAAAGAGCTCATAAAAATTGGTGCAGTGGTTACTCAGGAAAACGGAAAAGATTTTTCAATTCCATATTATTTTTCGAGTATACGACAGCCATACTTGCAGTGCACATGTGGGCCATCTCCATCGCATGCGCGTCGTGGGAACAAGGAATTTCGACGATTCCCAGACGTGAACTAAAGAAAGAAGGGGAAAAAAAAAATCTCCTTATTGCTTAGAGGAGTCACCGCAGGGACCCCCAACAAAGCACAGCCACCCTTTGTCGGTGCCCTCAGCTACGAACACTCAGTATCTCCGAAACTCAAGTTCTGCCCCCCATTGTGCATTGCTTGCCTCCACTCCGAGTTGCTAGCTGCCCTCCTTGTTCTCCCTCCCGCACAACCTTCTCTCCAGCACCCATAACACTCACCTGCAGAATGAATCGTGAACCTCTAGTACCACTCTCCCTTTTCTTCTTCTGATCAGTTTTTTTGTCAGCTAGCACTTCCTCTCTATGCCTCGAAAAAGACCAGACCCGTGGTCGAAACTGTTAAAGGGGGCGTTGAAGGTTTAACGACATTGTTTTTTTACTGTAGACGTACTTGTGAAAGAGGCATAGCGAGGATATTTGACGGCGAGTGGACAGTGGTTGAAGGGAATAATCGAGTTTAAGCTAAGTTACACTAAAATGGCAGTTGTAATTTTTTTTTAATGTAACTGTTCTATATATATATATATATATATATATATATATATATATATAAAGCACGTAGCTTACGCCGGCAATGCCAGAAAAAAATCGAAGCAAGAAAACTTGGCTCGTAGCTCTGCTGCGCCGTTATCTCTACCGGTCACCGGCTGTGCGGAGCGGGGAGGCAGCTGTCACCGTGGGAGGGCATCATGCCACCGTGTCTCATCAGAACGCCTGTCCAAGAGCTCCAGCAGAACGCTACTCACGTAGAAGCAAGGCGCGCTTCTCACGTAATCATTCCAACACCGTCATTCAAAGCACATTCGAGCCCGCACCCGCAGCAACTGCTCGCAAATGTGCCCCTGGCTGCACGTCCACAGTTGCGTGCAGTGTGATCTACTGTGGCCTGCATCATGGACATACGAAGTCGACAGCTAGCCGAGGCCGCTGCTCGTGTTCTACCTTTAGGTACGCTATCTTCCCCGTGCCGTAAGGTGAACGCTTTCTCATCTGCCCAATTTCCACAGTGTAGTACACACACAATACTGACTGTACAGCAGCAACATGGAACGTAAATAACCTTTGACGGCCTGCCCACAGGTGCTGTTTCTCATCAGTAACACTCTTCTGTGAACGGAATGTCGTGGTCATTCATTCAATTCGTGCAAGTCTGGTCATGCCTAAGCACAGCTGCATGCTTACTTAATTAGCGCATGTTCACTACAATTCAGATTGCCCCTAAATCTGCTAGTCTTACTTCATATATTATATCATGCATTGCTATCGAATTCATTGCTTCGCCTTTCTGGTGGAACTGTGACTTTTTTTTTATGCTGTAGATAGAGTATTAAATAAACTGCTAAACACTTATATTATTTAACTAAACTTTTATTGTTTTGATCTTTAGCGTGTTCCCCAAGCAACAATAAACGAATTTTTTTTTTTTTTTGCATTCGCGGCACCACCGGTACGCGTCCACTGGGATTCGTACTCCCGACTTCAGGCTCAAATATATCAGCACACCATTAAAAATGTTTAAAAGCTTTGCACTCTGTTGTCCCGTTGCATTAATTTTGAGCTGCACGCAACTCATAGCTGCCAGCAAGTAAGTGGAAGGAAACTTTTCATTACTGCTCCTACAGTTCGCTCTGTTCGACATAGAAAGAAGTGGCACCTTCAGTGTATGGCTCGGGTCGCACGAGTGGCCTAAAAAAAAAGGAAGAACATGTTCTGGTTATCTTGTAGTACTTTTCTATCTCCATTGTTCTTTCCTGATAACAACCGGTTCTACATATCTCTTTTAGGAATGTCAGCAACTTTTGCTACATTGCTTCTCAACTGGTACAGTCAGCGACAAAGGCTAGGCTTGCGCAAAAGCGGCGTAGGAGTATGGGCGGAAGTAGCATTGAGTTACCCATGACGTGGGTTGCAATGGCTCGGGGTGAAAGCAGCAGCTGCCGCATTTCATTTACCTTGTTTTTCCTTTCTTTTTGAAATGCCTATGAATTAATGAAGGTCTCAGTAACGACATACATGTTGCGACTAAAAGGCTGTATGACATGGCACAAAAAAAAACAGGAATAGAAGGAAAGGAATAAAAAAATGAAAAAGTTGCATATCAGAAACCAAGTACAGCGGCGCTGTAAAACAGCTGGCAAAACCACATCCTCTTAAAAACCGTGTAAGCAAGAGATACATATATAGTGAACACATAAATGCGAAACGCTGCGATGTACAGAAAATATGGTTGTGCTTACAGCACGTACATGTTCGGCGAATGGAAAGGGCAGAAGCGATGTCACCGAGTCTTTGGCCTCTGTCACCTATACTCTGCTTCACTAGTTCCGTGCAGCACGGCCAAGCCTACGGGGACAGAGTACAGAATTCTTCCAAAGCGGGACGAAATGCCATTGTTCAGACACACACCTGCGCACCTCATCCTCTTTCCAAGGCTGCAGCTGGCACTGCAGCGCCCGCCATTGGCAGATAAACCGCGGAAGGACACGTTTAACATATGTTTTCCCTGCACGGAACTTCCACAAAGGACGCGGTATCGAATAACGGCCACGGCGGCCGCATTTCGATGCGGGTGAAATTAAAAATGAAAAATAGAAGAACACCGATCTACTTATATTTACCTAAAGTGTACTATACTCGGGTACAGGTCAACAAAAAAGCAGCTTCTGCTAGCTGTCAAAGGACCGCCCCTGCGCTCCCCTCACCCCCCCCCCCCCCTCCCGTCCCCCTTTTACAGCCAATGGTGCCGCTCTGTCAACGTGACGACGCGGCAGACCACCACCGCGCCGCGCTCAAGAGCACAGTGCTCAAGAGAGAAATAAAGGCGCGAAATAAAATAAATTACTCCGGAGCCGTCCACTATGAGGCGTGCCACACAATTATAGTCGGTGTTGGCAAGTCAAACCCCATCCATTAGTATTACCAGGGTCCGGGTATTGAGGGACCCTGGTATTACTATAGAGAACTTTCAGTGATAAGTGTGATACGTGCGTGATGCGCAGATAGCTCTCTTACAGTCGCCCTTTATCGTACGTTCCTGAGATTATCAAACTTGATGACGCGTCGTGTGCGATGGCTACAGCTAGTATATTATACCCGATAGCATTGTGTGGCGCAGTGCAAAGCCCACTGCTGCCTGCACATCGCGCGTATTGGCAAAGTTTTGAAGGTCATTAATGTCGTCGCGGGTTCGGTAATTTCTCCCTTCACTTTTCAAACCTTGCACTGTGCACGTTCCCTACCAGATGCACTCAATGAGGTAGGCGGAATTCGACAAGAACTCGAAGACCTCCCATATATGGACACTTTTCGTGTGAAGGGGAGTGTCAAATGGACGACAGCAAAAAAAAAAAAAAAAAGCCTTACAAGAGGCAGTGTAGACAATACTGAAATGTAGCAGCGTGCTGAGAGGTACTATCGGCGTGAAATGAAACGCGAACAGCGGAACGCGTGGCGATAGGCCTAATTATTGAGGCCACCTGCCTGTCGTTGTCAGAGAGAGGCACGAAGTTCCGGTTCGCGATGGTTTGCTTCTATTTTCTTCGGCGTTCTTTTGCTGTATGTGTGCTGTGCGTGTGTGTGTGTGTTACACACACACATGTATATAGCGGGTATGGCTCGATCGATGGCCTCGTAGCCTTGGCTCTGCTGCACGGAACTAGTGAAACGGTAAGCTAAGCTACCACGGCGGGTGCAGGCGCAGCGGTGTTGCACAAAAGCAACTTTTACGGCCAGTACGTCGCTGTGTTGTCTGCACTGTTTGTTCGGAGGCCCCCCACGCGACAACGTTTATAAAATGTCTCCTCGCGACGCTTTCACCGGCGACCGGTCGCAGCTGCGGAAATCGTACATAGCGGCTGCGGCGAAGCAGAGAAAGGGCTTTGTAGCGCAGTTCCAACAATCCATCAATTGTGGCTGTCTCTTTCGCTGACGGCAGATGGAAGCCATACTTCAAACTATGTTGTTGTGCGAGTAAATGTCGTCGACACAGCACAAAGGATGCCGTTCGGGCACGCCAGACGGGCCGATCCGCATAGCGAAATACCATCTGAAACCTGAGGCAGCTGCAAATCATGTAGAGATGATACCAAATCGAATATATTTCCACTATCTGTATGTACACATTGTCAATTTTTATTCAAAACAGGAATTAACGTGTCTTGGAGCCAGCAGCAAACAGTGCAAACCTGACGTATATTAACTAAAGCAAAAAAAAATGGGGGGAAGGCGAGACAAAAAAAAAAAAAACACGAGAAGAACGAGCCATGTTTTCTTATTGTCGTCGTTCCCGCAGGTATACGGCGTGATTGTAGGGTCTTCGGTTTTCTTTTTTTTTTTTCTTCTTCTTCTAACTACCTGGCCTTGGCCAATCCCCCACAGTGGGTGTCCACCATCCGATTTGGTTTTTTGCATGTACATCTGTAAGGCACTCACCCACAAAAGGGGATTGGCCAAGAGTTGATATATCAAGCTTCACTATTACTCCTTATTTTGACATGTTTGGTGGAAATGGGTAAAAGAAGAGGGAGGGAATTTATAAAGAACGAAGTTACTGGAATTGTGCATGCACTTTTACTTTCAAAGCAGCCAGATAAATTAAGAAACCTACGCGCAACAATATCTTAATTATGTTTTACCACATAGACGTCCTCTCCTTTCTCCTCCTGTTTATTATCCTCGTCTGTTCTACCACTAATGTCCTTCAGCCATGGCACTCAGACGTACTCCCTACTTGTCTTGGCAATGGAGTGAAGGCTACAAAGTCATATTGCGCTCATGTGCTTTCGCTACTACAATTGCATTCGTTTTCTGCTCGAGAAATAAAGTAGACAGCATTGCCTTATTGTCTTGCCTTATTGGCTCACACAGCATTGCCTTATTGGCTCACATCTAGTATTAAAAGCATGTTATACGAAAAACTATTTCTGTTTCAAAAATGTTCTATAACATAAACAGACATTTCTTAGTAAAGCACAAATACACCATTGTTGTAACCAATGTATGTACATCATAATGGTACATGCATATTGCCCAAAAAGAATATTCCCATGTCACTTCCACTGCGCAGATACGACAGCGAACCAAACCATTGGCCAAAAACATACACACACATATAAAATGTCGGACGCATTGAACGCGTAAGCACCTGTCCAAGCGCCACATCTACGGCCAGCCTAGGTATGTTAGCCCGGCCTGCGTCAATCTTTAGTCGACGCTCGATCGTCGACTGGGGGCTATGAGTGCAGGCATATCAACCGCGAACTTGCTGTGGTGCATCATCAACCTCTCTAAAAATGTTGGCATTTTCTGAGCCTCTAGGCCCAACTAGCATCATTCTGTCGGTATTTGGCAACGAGCATGACACATCAGCACCAAGCCGACGTGGCAGCAACTTTGTAGCTGCCATGTTTGCAGCATCGTGCACATGTATATCATGTTGGAAAACATCTGTGATTGTGACAACTTGGCTACCAAAAGCATGTATTTCGAACATGGCTCCAACCAACCCACTGCATAGCCACAGCCAATATTTTTATGATAACCGCATTTTCAGTTTAGCTATAGTACGATCAAAATAAAGCATGCTTAACCTAACGTTAGATGTACTCGAGCTCTTTTGTATTCTATAGGATGTAATATCTATGCTGTTATATCAGGATTCATGTTTTGCCAAGTGCATGGATACCCAGGTCGCTTTACGTGCGGTACCTACGAATTGAAAGTTGAAATGTTGAGTGGAAAGATTGTGCTGTCTAACAAACGAGAGACATTTAAAATTTCTCAAGAAGGCAAACTGGTGTTCCCGAGCTCTTCTCCTGGGAGATTGTTTCATATCTACCTTTTATTTCTGTTCTTTCCTTTTTTTTTCCTTATGTTGCAGAAGCAAGTTTAGCGAAGTTCTTTTTGTTTTGTCATAGCACACACGCTCTGAGAGGTTGATTTATAATGTCAGCAGCACACACACATACAACAAAAACACATTGTTTCGTGAAGCACTTTTCCTTTTGCAACAATGCAACTAATCAATATAAAATTTCTTGAAGCCAATGACTTTATGAAGCAAAACAGTATGCTTTCTTCTAGAAAAAAAGGAAAGTTCAGTGCACTCGTCAAGTTAGAAAGTCTAAAGACCTTTAGCCTGTTGTTGTTTTGAATGCATTAAAGGGGCTGTCTACCGCCCCTCATTCGATTTCTTCTTTTTTATGACAATAGAAGGTGCACCATTCAAAGTGTACGAGCTTGCAGTGCTTTCACTGAGAAGTCGGCAGAAATCTCTAAAACGGGATTTTTCCATCTTCATGGTCACCCTTTCTCTAAGTGTAGGGATGCCCGGCAACACTGGTTACTGGATTTTTGCAATATAAATTTAAAAATGAAAGTTACTCTCCATTGTGAAACAATGCTATCAGTATGAAATACAATTGTCGGTAATAAATTCTTGCTTTTAAATCAGGATAATTAAAACTGCATGGATATTTCTTGGTTTTTTATTATTGGAGACTGACACTCTTCACCAAGGGTGGTGCCACTGGTAATTTTTTACAATTTTTAAGGGCAGAATTAAAGATATTATTCCATTTTTATGGGGGTACAAGCATGCTTGTTTCCGTCAATGTAAGAAACTTTCTTCTCATTCTGGCCACAAGTGAAAAAATTTTTCTGAGCGGTAGACAGAATATGGAGAAACTGGTGTTTTTCCCCCCTTATTCTGATATCACTGTGTTCCAATAGGTACCAACAGTCTTGTAGCAGCCAGGCTGGTTCAGTTTGTTGAGAAACTCACAAATACTTTTAAAATAACTGAATGAACGTTGTGTTTAAACCAAGACTGAAATGCGTAGACGCTTCATGCAGCATGCGCAATATTAAAGCTTCCCTGCCATCAGAAATATGGAGCTGGTGCCAGAAAAATGAAAGTGGCGATGTCATTTGATTATGTATTGTGTTATGCCTGCTTTTCTGAACTTGACAGTGACAATTTGAGCACTGAAGTATCAGCAGTATTACTTTTGACCACCCGCATGGGAACCCTCAAAAATGTTTAAAAATTGATTCCCAGGAAAACTAAGAGACTTTCAACCGCCTGGCCTGGCACATATTATTACAGTACAATATATTACAGAACATATATTGAAAATTTCATTGAGATCAGTGGACACTGAAAAATCGCTGGAGTTGCCCTTTAAGTACAAAGGAAAGGCTCCACTCTATTACTGACATCAAACTGCATGTGAACACAAATGTGGAAAATAACGAACAGTTGGTGAATAAAAGGAATAACAGGAATAATACTGATGTACTGATGACGTGCTGGTGCATTTTCTACCATGACATCTATCTTTGCCATCATTGTTGTACTATATTAGATAAGGTTATACCATGCTGGAGATCCGTCCAAATTGCATATATATTTGCACAGTGCTGTGAAAGTGATTTTGAAGTTTATAATGCTTTATCACATCAACTCGGAATCTCAATCATGTTCTTTAAAACACTCCCACATCATTTACTCTTCACAACCATGAAGTCTCGCCAGCAGACATTGCCGAACATGCATATACATCACAGTTTCATGACACCAAGTCCTCCTCGTGGAAATTTCGTTTGTGATGGCAGCTCTCACTCACAATAGCTTCAGAAGATACACTGCATATTTTGATAACTGGTCATGCAGATTTTGTTAAACGATCCAGCAAGGCCATCAGCAACAAAGAGACATAAACATATACATATAATATACATATAACATATACGCATTACTCTTCACATAAACACCAGATGACGGTCAAGGTCGACAACAGTGCTGGCAGTGATATGTCATGGCTTACCCAGAAGCACGGGAATGATCTTGTATTCAATCAGCATGATGTCTAAACTGCACAAGAAAAAAAGAGACTTCATATTGCACATTACATTGCTGCCAACACTTCACATCAGCAGATAAGTAGATGTGCCACAAGGTGATGCCACCAACCCAGCAGCTGTGTGTGTTTAGTAGGAGTGTTCAAATAATTAGAATATTTGAACAGCGTCCATTTCAATTCAGTCTTCAAATCAAGTTGCCATTTTTCATAAACACTAAACACTAATACCTTTTCAATAATTTTTGACTATCTGAAAATGTTAACTGCAAGCCAAATAAACATAAAATTGGAGTAAAAATATGATAGAATTCATCCCTGCTGATGTATTGCAGCAATAAATATGAGAGCTTATGTACTACAGCAGGTTACCTCACTTAAGGAGCATGACTTTATTGGCTATTCAACAACTGTTTATGCTTTCCTAACAGTTCTGCAGATATGAAGGGTCTGCTGATTTCCTCGAAGCACTACATTTGTACTTCTGGTGTTAACATTATGAATACCAAGACGTGAACATCAATTTACATTGACTGTGAAAACTACTGTTGAATATTCAAGAAGTATTCGAAATACATTCAATTTTATTCACTTCTAACGCTATTCAACTCATGTTCAATTCCTTCACAAAGTCACTTTCTGCACTCTCCTAGTTTAGTGTAGCAGTTTAGTAACGTAGCGTTCGTTGAAGTTGTTTTGAAACCACGTTTACCTCTTCTTGTAGGTCCTCTACGTGATGATCGGCGTGTTTCTATTGGGGGCTGCAACAAGTCAGCTCCTTACGGATATTGCCAAGTACACCATCGGACGTCTGCGGCCGCACTTCTTTGACTTGTGCCAGCCAATGAACCTGAAAGTCCTGTGCGCCAAGCCATATGCCTATGTGGAAAACTTCACCTGCGGCAGCAACGCAACCACACACCAGCTGAAGGAGATGCGTCTCTCATTCATGTCGGGGCACTCGTCTTTCTCAGCCTACACAATGCTCTATACAGTGGTGAGTGTACCACAGCATTTGGTATAAGTGCTGTTTGTGACCCTTTGTTCATAATACTGTCCGTTATTAAAGGTATGCATCAAAAAAGTTTGTATAACGATAAACTTAAATGCGTGAACATTACAGTCGCTGCATTTCACCATTATAGAGTCGCTAAGAGACAATTAAGGCATTTCGGTACTGAGGTTTTACGGTAAACCTCAGTACCGAAACCTCAGTTTTGAAGTTTACCGTAAAACCTCAGTAGTTGAAATGTTATCGCAATGTCATGGATTTCAGACTTTCTTCTGCATTCTGGCCACGTCAGCGGCATGAAACATTCTGACGGTTGCAGTGTTTATGCTGGCTCCCATGAAACACCATGTAATTAATTTTTATTGACAAATAATTATATGAGCCCTACACATTCGACACCTATGATATCAGAGGGACATTGTGTGGAACACATGACGGTTGTGCCACGTGCATTTCCTTTTTGGGCATTGTCCCTCTTAGCAAGCATTTTCCTGCAGCAAGAGTGGTCCTTTAGGCAATGTGAATGTATAATTTACTTATAACAAGTAAGAAGCACCTCTTTGACAGCATGTGTTGTTGATCAACCACCAGATTTTATGGTTCTGGGTGGGCATATGGCTAAACATTTAGAAAGGAGCACGTCCCAGTGTTACGAATGCCTGTACGATGTTCCTCAGGTGGAGGCTATGGATTTTGAGAGAATTCTTCCATTTCTCTATCTTTCATTTTGTTTCCCAGTTGTACATCCATGCAAGAGTGCCATGGCGAAACTCCCTGGCCGTGGCAGCTCGTACGGTCGTTCAGGTGGCGCTGCTGTCACTGGCCTGGTACACGGCGCTCTCGCGTGTCTCCGACTACAAGCACCACTGGAGTGATGTGCTAGCCGGCTCGGCCGAGGGCTACCTGGTTGCCATTGTCGTGGTGAGCCTTTTTTTTTACACTTGCCTGTTCTGGACGGGAGCAAAAAATGGTGTGAAGTGGCTGTTTACAGAGCAAGCATGCAGGGAATGGGTTGTAATGCATCCGCTTGCTGGCATTGTTATCCTTCGTCATCAAATGACAAACATCCCAAGGTGCCAAGTCATGCTGGTTGGTGTGCATTTCAGTACTATTTAAGAATTATACGAGTAGGAAAAAAACTCACTAGAAGGGTGCGTGTGAGCATCTGAATATTTCGGATATCGAAATGAATAGTGTTTTATTTGACGTCACCATCAGATCGACAGCTCACTATTCGTAAGCCTGAATATACATAAAATAGTTCACGAATATTTCAAAATGTTACCTGCACTGGAATAAACATAGAAATAGTACAGGTAACAGAAAGACTTGGTCATGATTTGTATGACACACGTAAGAAAGCAACCGAGTGGTATCACACTGCTGACTTTCTGTTAAAGGTTTATTGCCAGTATGCTACAAGTCTTGAGAAAGGGCAGGCTCTGACCAAAACACATCGACCAATAAATGGCGTGTCATTGAAGTCCTACGTCTCATACTTTCTATATATATTGTCACGGCGCTTCTGGAAAGCAAGGTAGAGGATAGAGAAGAAGAGAAAGAAGAAGAGTTGATTCCCTGGCCTCGCTCCATCCGGTTGTTTGGCTCAGAGCCGCCCGAATAAACGTCGCCTCTTAAACAATATATATATATATATATATATATATATATATATATATATATATATATATATAAGCACAAGGAAATGACAACCAACAATGCAAATAGCATGTGCCTTCAATATCAAGCATAGTTTAAAGCCACAGCGTATGATTGCTGTTTGCAGTCAGACTCTCATGTAAAGCAGCTTGTAGCATACTGGCAGTGAACCTGTAACAGAAAGATACCACTCGGTTGCTTTCTTACGTGTGTCGTACAAGTCATGACCAAGTCTTTCTGAACCTGGCAGTAAGTGGGTGGCTACAACAGTGTAGCAAGTTTTACCATGCACAAAAAAATATAGACTAATAGTACATGTATTCGACACCTTTGTTTTATTGTATCTCAGTGTCATTTCAGTGCACTGGATGTGTTGTGACTGATTAAGGTCGGTCATGCCTCGTTTTGCGCATGCTGCATGAGTGCAGGTCACCACTTTTGGAGTGGCAAACCTACACATTGTCTAATGATGAAGGTTGTTGCTTGTGCATAGAAGAAAATAATGTGCAGGGACAGGAAACGTACAAATAAAATGAGAAATAGTGACGCTACAAAATTGCTGTGTTACATTATCAACAGTGATAGAAAAACAGATGTCTCTGCATGCTTTGCAAATGTTTGGCATGTTAATGAACTTTTGCCAGGCCGTTGTGGTTGCCCACGGAAACAGCGCATGTACACTGCTGCGACGCAGCAAATTAATGCTTATCTTTAGGCACTGACAACAACAATGCACGTACAGTGCTTGTTTATTTTAAAAAATCTACACTCAGCCCAGGAATTTAGGCACATAAACCCCTTGAAAAATGAAAAAAAAAACAAAAACATCATTTGTCACTCTGGGTTTACTACAGCGAAAAACCTGTGTAAGGAACTGCTGCAGCAGTGTCCCCTCCACAATCATTAAACTATTTCTGGCTGTTAGTCTCTAAAAGTGAACAAGCTGATCGACATCTCAGCAAAATTATTGTATGATTCAGGAGAATTCAGTGCTGTGCCAGAACATATAGTGCTTCTGCTATGCTCTTTCTGCTTTGCTGGCTGTGATCCTTCGCCTTCACGCTGCGCATATAGGGCTTTCAGGGGAAGTAAATCACTTTTGCAAAAGACTGCATGATTTGACAGTGTTTACACTAATGTATGTTGTCGAGAGTGTTCCTGGCGCATTGCCAGGAACTGATACATCTGGTGCATAGTTGTATCTCCGAAAATGATTGTTTAAAAAAACACTGACCTGGTTTTGATTTTATCAGCACTGCTTCTTGTACCTCATTAGGAAACTGCTCTATGCTGACAAACTCGAAAAAATTTATCACAACTGCAGCTCACACAGCTCGTTTCAAACACACATGCAGTGGGCGATGTTCTTTGGCTCAACACATCACCTCCATTTCAAGTTGGCTCCGGATATCGAAGCGTTGTCTGTGTCCCAGAAAAAGGAGGACTACGGTGCAATCTGAGCCCAAGGGTTTTTTACTGTGCATTCCATATGTTATACTGCGATTTGCAAGACAGTATATATGTAAACTGTAATATTGAATATTGTGTGCTAATGCAAGGTATTTGTTCCTAAGCGACACTCAAGAGAAATACAAGTTAAGCTGTATTAGTGCGTATTAGTAAACCACATTTTTGCAATGCCAAGAATTCAGTCCTGTCAGTCAAGTTATGTGAGTAAGTACAGCAAAACCTCGTTATAACGAAGTTGAAGGGGAGTCGTAATTACTTTGTTATACTAGCTGTTAATTTGCTATAACCTATATTAATGTTGTCTATGGGAATTCCAAGGAGAATTACGATTGCTTCGTTATATCCATTAGTTCGTTATATCCCAGTTCGTTATAACAAGGTTCTACTGTATTGTAAACAGGCGGGTGGCAACGTGACTGACGTGCCAACACAAGCCTGCCCTAGGGTCACCAATTTTAACAGTGAGTCAGCTTCGGCCTTGTTATTTTATGGCAAAGATCGAGGAGGTTACACTCTCAAGAAGCCAAAAAGGTGAACTCGGAAAATTCGGGAAATTTTACTACGACAGGAGCAACAGCCTAAGCACTTCTCGACATTGCACTCACATCTGACAAGGCATGAAGTTTGGGCATAAAATTTGAAGTAGGAGTTCAGTGGCAATTTACCTATCTGCAACCAACGATTTTTGAAAGAATATTGTGCATGTCCGAGGCAACTCACTGTCCTTTTTAAAGTATTTCTTACATTGTATACATTGTAACCCTGTTTCTTTGACAGATTCAGATGGTATGCGATCGAGTCCCTTCTGCTCAGGTTTCGAATATTTACTTTTCTCAAAACAGGTCTTTTGCTGTCTACCTCCCGAGCGCAGGCAAAGGGCTCCTCTCAGCGGACAGGTTGAGCTGCCTGGCTCCTATGTCACAAGACATGAGCTGGCATATATTAAAGGAGTTAAGCACATTTGACGTCACTATGCCTGAGCTAGACAAAGTGGTAGCCTAGCAGGCAAAAAAATAATAAAAAACAATTAATGAGAGTGTCTTTTAATTTTTGTTCCTATTTGGTACACATTGATTGAAAGTTTATTTCAGGCTGGTTGACACTCAAATCTGCTTAGCTATTTACAGAAGCATGCAAAAAAACACAAGTTGCTATATATAACAGGAAACGTAAATCCTGTGCACGTACATTCCGTTTTTGTTCCCCATTCATTTTTGTGTTGTAACTGTTCTGGGCGTGACTTACTTCACGCCCATTAGTGGTGCTCAGAACGACTTAAGGTGCTAAAGGCAAGTTATCTCCCAGTATTATACTCTGAGTCTAAGTGAAACCCATCTCCCATTCTCAGGACCCCACAGCTTTAAACAAATTCCGATGCGAAATGCAGGCATGCAGCCTTTTTGCATTCAGATAGGAGCTGACTACACTCCGAACTGATTTTATAAAGTTTGTCTTTAACTGCAAGGGACTACCACTGTCTACCGTTGTCTTTAACTGCAAGGGAAAACATTCAAGTAAAAATGATGCATTTGACTTGGTGGACTATGATGGAAAAAGCTTACTGTTGACTGAACAGCTTGTACAAGATAATGGTATTCAGTATTGCTAGAGCCTGATTCTTGGCATCCCATACGTTTGCACAACACCCAGTTTGTCTAGTAGCTGAGACGTCCACTCTCATAGGCGGCACAGTCAAGAATTTCTTCTGATTCAACATGAAGACTGCATCTAGATGTAAGCTGTGAGCTATGCAGGAGATCAAGCTGTCTGATAAGCTTCTGTCAGTGCTTGTTGGCTATAAAAAACGGTCTGTTTCAGCGAGGAACATAATGGAAATATTTCAGTAATGTAGCACTTCATTTCATACAAATAAAGAAACCCAACATTATTAGCTTAGAGGAGCATCATAGAATCTTGAGGGTACAAATAAAGCAACTGGCTATACAATGAAAGATATATGCTTGTCCATGTACTTCATTGCAGAGACTTCATAATTTCCACTTATAGCACATCTAGGCGGTAACTACCATATATGCCGTGAAGAGGCCAAGGGAAGGGGTTGGGCTTCCTGCCACAGAAAGCACCGAGTATAAAATGATAGTATTCCTATTGCTTCAGATTATAGCAATGTGATAAGTATTATTTCATTATTTTAATATATTCATACACTGTAATTCCAGGTGCTCTGCTTAAGATCTCATTCTACTAGCCCAATCAAAGTCTATGCTTTTGCAATGCCTTGTGTCTATGGTAAATGTATTGTAGGTACCGTGTGCAAGATTTGGAAGCTAGAATTTATTTTCCATTTCTTCTTTCACTTCATTCTTATCTGTTTCATTGTCATCTTTCCAATTATTTGAGTGTTGCTGATACACTGGTATGATGCACTTCATGGTACAAAATATGCCAGTTCATTGCTGTTAAAGTGAGACTGAGACATCCTGTTCTTGCAACTCAATGGATTGTAACTCAATGGAAATACTGAGCGTGAATGTATGTAAATGTGAAGTTGAAATCGATTTGGTATTTAACCATAACTCAAATGGAAGAAATTATTTTGTGTAAAGTTTACTAATCAACATGGTTGTTCACTCATGTCAGAATATCAGAGAAGCCAGTTCTGCCATTCGTACACTTAGCAGCAGATTTGACTTGGCTGCCTAAGCCTTTATTTGCAGCAAGCCGCTACATTCACCTATGTACATTGGTTCAAACAGCTTTCGGCAGTCATTTTGACATGCCGCCTCCTTGCACTTTTAATGTACAGAGATTTCTTCCTTTTACTAGCTGTTTTCCATGATCTTGCTTTACTCTGTTGTTAACAGTAAAATTGGCTGGCATTGGTCACATGTAAATCGTGGAAGCATGTACGTTTAGCTGCACATTACTGCCACTTTTTTTGTAACCTGCATGTACTAACATTTTCTGACTTGTATGGCTATGTTTAAAGTGCTAGTGATAGCAGTAATTACACTATAGCAGCTGTGTTAGTTCCAATATTTAATTAAACCTCTATTTACACTCATAGAAATATGGAAATTTTTGAAGTATATATACCCCACTGTCCCATAACATTGTAATCAGGGTGATAAGCTTTTGTTTTTGTTTGGTTTTTCAATTATCAAAAGAAAGAAAGAAAATTTTTACTCAAGTTACAAGTCTGATGCTTAGTTGTATTTTTCTCTGGAGTCTGCAAAATGCTTTACTTAATTAAGCTAATGCACCTTGCTTTATTTTGCTTGTCTTTCACAGCCTTTCCAAATTCCTGTGCACATTAATTTTTGCTGTGTAGAAATCGCACAGTGTCCTTGCTAGACATTACTGTTTTGTCCCTAGGAATGAAAGCTTTAATTAGCACTTTGTACATGATGCCATGAAGGTGCACTTTATCACTTTCCTTGCTTTCAGCCCAAACAAGCTTATTACCAAAATCGTTGTTTGATGCGGTGGTGAGCAGAATGTCACAATCAAATGCACGTATAGCGATTTGTGTTTCGTTCAAATGGCAGACGTGTAGGTGCTCCATAGTCATTTGCTTCATTGTAGTTATGTGCAGAAAAAAATGAAAGGCTGGCAATAAATAAACGCACACACCACAAAAAGTTGTCTTATTTGATTGTGTCGTCCACCAGCATCTGCTGTACGTGTCCTTTCATTTTCGCATGTTAGAACTGCCTCTTTGAGAGGAACACTTTTTGCATGAATGCATGGTTGCGGCTTATAATAAAATAAATATCAGGTGTAAGTTGTACCGTTAAGCTACACGCCCGACATATTGCATAGCATTATCACAAATGCAAGCTTGGCCAGCCAGAGGAAGCGTGCAGTGAAAGAGTGATGGTAACGCCACCCAAAGCCCCTGCAGCAGCTTTGCTTGTCATTAGTCAAGTCATTCATCAACAAAACTAAGCAGAATTGCATCTAAAATTAAGCAAACATGCAACCAATCAACTGTTGTGAGGTTTTTGAGTACAAGAACAGCTTGAACATGTAAAAGAACAAGTACATCTGTGATGTCGCGCTGACATTTCTAGCACATGCAAGGCAGAGATGGAACTTTTGACTTCAACCATTTTTTTTTTTTCTGCTAGTAAGCAATCTGTACAGCATCCTTAAAAGCTTCGCCAGACATGAAGTCAACATTTTTAACGGATCCTCTACCCCACTCCAAACATTAGTCAGTATGCTAGTTTACACTAACCTATAGCATGGCTTAGATGCACTCCTTATGACCAACTTTAATCACAACAGGTTCATAACCCAGTCTTGCCTGAATTAGCTTCTGTGAACTCCATAAACCTAGAAAGGTACACTGCGATTGCTCCAAAATATGTTTTTTTTTTTTTTTGCAGCTAATACAATGGTCAGACTACAGAACGATGATGAGCAATCTTTGAGGATGCTCACAGAGAGAGATTATAAACGTTTACTGAGATGGAGCACCATCACATAATGCAATCAGAAAATGACAGCAGTGCCAGCACTTCCTTTGGTGTAGCTTGCATGTCATAAGCACATATCACTGAGAAGTTTCACTGACAGGTGCTGCTGTGGTGTGAAACACTCAACATGATAAAATTGATTTCACCGTTAAGGAGCGCAAATAAATCACACACACAACAAAGCTTATGTAAAACAAGCACACTGGTGGTTAGCTTGTGCAATGCATGCTTTCTTGTGTTTATGCCTATTCGCACTCTGTACCCGTGCTTGACACACTATGCCATCGTCTTGTACTCATTATAAGAAATTATTGGATATAAAGAAGTAAATGAAAAGTTGCCTTGCTGCTACTCCAGTGTAAAATATATATTTGTAACAAATTATCAAATAAAACAAAGCTACTATTGCGTTGTATGAGACTTTGTCAATATGAGGTTTGTCTGCATGTACCTCTCACAATGCATGATGAATACCGCTCAGGTATCCAGCGTGCCTGAAGGAAGCATCTCAGCAGCAGCTTGCTGTTGCCTGTATGTGTGCATATGCCATGGTACAAATCAGCCTGCCTCATCAGCTCGCTACTAGATTGCATATCTTGCACACCTCCATTACTCCACTATCCTGGCAACCTGCTTGCTAATCCATGCTATGCATTCTCATCCATACTACACGTGTGGCGGGGTGGTAGCTGCAGTAGCAATAATTTTAATTAATTTGCTATATGGGTACTATGGTACATATATTAAAGGGGCACTAAAGGCAATATTAAGCCAACGTGCAATGCTGAAATATCATTGAACGTCGTAGTGCTTGTTTGTTTTTTTTTCTTTGCCGAGAAAATGGCTAGTTTGAGCAAAAATTGTATTTGGTCAGCATGCTGACATGTCAGATAAATAGATCTGCATTCATTTTAAGTTGTTAAGATTTTAATTTACATTCGTGTATGAGAACAGAAGACTGCTGCAATCACAAGACGAGTTAACTTTGTTCCACTTCTAAAAGGGTTGCATTACAAGTTTTCCCCCATACAACACAAGTAATTTCACAGACGAGAATGCTGATGCTGGAACAAAACCCCCAATCGTTGCATCTTGTCTCATAATCATCTCTTCTTTTCATGAGGAGTGAATGATAGAAGAACATATATCAGATGCACCGCGCTTTGAGATCGGTACGCAGTGCACAGTGAGCTGCACCACTCCATGGAGGGCCTACGAGATTTGTGCAAGCCACATGTCGATAGGTTACATATTGTTATAAGAAAAATGTGTGTACTGAATGTAAATGCTGCGGTTGTTTAACCTTGAATGCACCCACACTAGTTACACATCAGCACACAAAAATGTTTAAGTTAATGCAAATGGCATCTCATGAGCATATTACAGATCAGCACATGCACATCCACTCACCACCCCTGGATATCTGCACTCGAGAGTGAGTGACATAATCCTGCAATGACTGCCACAAAGACGTTGCAAGGCTTTCCATCAGCTGGTATTAGAGGAGCTACAATAGCAGTATTTGAGACCGAGCCACACTAAATGCCAGGCACGTTTTAAATAACAGCCATTTTCACAATATGGTTCCATCATTACATAGCAAGGTCAGATGGAACATTGAGAAGAAATAAGCAGTTATGTTGAACACACAGGAATTTTCCAAAAGCGTGAATAAATATTGTATAGCAAGTAAAAAAAAAAAAAAGGCATGCCTCCGTGAGTGACTTATTCTGCTCTGTTAGAACACTTGTTACTCTTTTATATATTCGTACTCTACCTTCAGGGATGAAGCATTCTTTTTCTCCAGTTTTATGTCTTAAAACAGTCGACAGCTTGAGTTATTAGAGATTTACTGTTATTTAGCAAAGCAGCATTTGTTTGATTAAAAGATCGAATCTAGCAGGTCAGTATTAAATTCACTATTAAAATTTTCTAATATTTGGACATCTGTACTTGCTACTGTTGATAGAATATTACACTGTGTACTGCATAAGTAAGTCAGCTGAAATGCCAGAGCTTGACGCACTCGTATAAAACAATCAAACTGTCAAAGATATTTCAGCATTAACAGATTCCCATGATGAGGGCTTTAAAGTTCGATGTTTAATGAAGTATTGTACAGTATGCAGAAATGATTTAGTGTTTACGACAATGCTCAAAAACGTTTCCCTTTTAAGAGAACATGCTTACATAATGAGCATGTAAACACATTTAATTAGGGCTAATTACAAACTTAAACATGAAAGTGCTGAGTTGGAACTAGACGATTACACAAAATATTCCACACCGAGTTAATTATGCTCAAAAGTGGCTGGCGGCAGATGGCACAGCCCACATATTGCATTACGCCTCTTTTTTTAAATTTTCACCTCCGCAGCCATATCATGTCTGCATACAAAACCAATATTTGGAGTGCCCTTCTTTCCTACAGCAATAATCATGTCGCACGGTTTCCTTGTATTACTGCCACGCGCCTCGTACTTCTTGGTCACGAACGCCATGTGGTTGTCAGTGTGACATATCATTTTTGATAGGAAGCTGGCCAAGGCCAAGCTTTCAAGAAAGAAAATGCGAGCAGGCCTAATGTCGCTATACATTCGTCTTGCTATGCATCTAGCTATATCATTGGCTATCAGAAGATGGGCTAAATTGACAGATATGCACACACGAGAACAGATGCAATGAGTATTACTACAATTACCAGCCACTTTGCTAGGCCTTCAAAGTGAAAGTTAAGTGTCAGTCGAAGTTACAGCGAGCACGAGGACGTGTGTTGCAGCTTCTAATGTGCACTTTTTCTTGTAGCTTAGCAATAAAGGTGTACTGCTGCTAGGCTCAGTGATCTGGTTTTGATTCCTGGCCACGGCACTGCAGTTCAAAGGGAGTGAATTATCTAAACCTTATCACCAAACTAAAGAATTATCTAATCCTTTGTGCATTCAGATTTAGGTGCACATTAAAAGGAACCTCCAGTGGTTTTTTTCACCATTATCTCATATTGCTGTTTTCCAATGGTACTGATAGCCCTGTGGGTGGTTCAGTTTGCTCAGAAACATACCAACAAGTTTAAACAATCAAGTGAACGATGTGTTCAAACCGGAACCGAAATGGGTTGATGCTTTGTGCAGTGTAAGCGATGATGTCAGAGCATCCGCGCCATCAGAAATATGGAGCTGGCGCCAGAAAAATGGAAGTGGCTATGTCATCCAGTGAAGTAATGGGCTGTGCCAGCTTTTCTGAACGTGACAGCGACAATTCAAGCGCTGAAGTATGACCGTTTTGCTTTTGACCGACTGCCTGCTCAGGTAGGCAGCGTTGTGGGTAATGCAACGTGCCCACTGGGAGTCCATAAAATATTTTAAAGGATTCATCTTCAGGAAAACTAAATGACTTGGAACCACCCGAATTGGCATGTATTATTGCACTACCAAGGAGAACATATACATTGAAGATGTCATTGAGATCAGTGGAAAGTGAAAAATCACCAGAGTTGCTCTTAAAAGAACACTGGGTGGTCAGAATTACTCTAAAATACCCCAAGCGTTCCTCACAATCATATCATGGTTTTTGCACGTGTAACCCTGTAATCACATATAAAGGTTGTTCTGCACTTTTGTGCATGTCTTTGATGTATTCTTTGCAATTAAGGTGACCTTTAGTAGCCTACTAGTAAAACAGCTGGAAATGCTTTCTTTTTGGCGATTTGTCTGTGTACTATCAAAATGTAGATCATAGGGTGCATCATTTTTGCACAACAATCATTTTGTTTTGCGTATGTTTTGTGCCTTTTCCTTGCTGTTAACACCATGTGCACAGTGCTTTTAGGCCACAAATGGTGCACATTCTATCAGCATGACGTAGAACTTTTGATGGGAAAGCAGTGGCTGTATTGTTTTCTAACAAATCAAGCACAGGCAAGCCAGACTATTATAATTGACAAGATACATTCCGAAAAATGCAACTGTTCTTAGAGTGTACATGTTATACGTGTGGCCTTCTGCGCCTTTTTTAATGGCTGTGTGAAACACTGCTGGTTATTGTGCTTCAACCCTGACTGTCATCTTTCTCTACTTGCATGCAGGCTTGGGGCATCGCACCACTGTTCAACCCCAAAGGCTTGGTCAAGTTGACAGAGGGAGGTAGTGATACAACTATCAGAACGACGTACCAAATGGATCTGCCCCCGAACTTGAAAAGCAGATTTCGTGATGTTGGCGTACCTTAAATGATGCGCACTGGTTAAGTTCCAGCCCCAAAGCGGCTCGCAACTCGTTGCAGCACGGTTGCCAGTTGCAACAAGGGTTCGTTGACACGTACGTGTAACAGAGGGCAACAGCACCACAGTGGGGCGGTAAATCAAGCACTATGTCGACTGCTGTGCTGCTACCTGTTGTTTTGTAGGACTGATGCTTGGAGCACGGAGCTCTGGCAGGCAATGTGCACGCACAATGTTTGGATTTTACCATAACTGTCATTGAGATTAAGTTGTGGCAGTGTAGTGCCGGCGTAGCAAGGTTTCAAGGTTTCGACAGACACTGTGTCAAAGAGTCAAGTGTCTCTTCTTGTTGACACCAACAGCATATCCCAAAAAGCAATGTCTGGTTCAAAAAATTGGTGAATGTAGGATGTGCAAGCTGCCATGTCTGACTTCTGTGGGTGTCAAAGCTTTAGATTCCTTGAATATTGTTACAACAGTCCACAAGCAACTCGAAGTGAGTGGTAACATGGTGAACCAGCAATTTAAACATTAACTTCCCTGTCCAAAAGTTGTACCGCCAGCATTTCAATAAGACTTGCACAGATTTATGTGGCACCAAGCACACTACCAAGATTGATATGTAGCACTGTAACAGTTAATCTTGGACATGCACACTACGACATTACACTAGTGTCCTGTCAGGTTTGAATGGTGGCTTTTTCAACTTATATATGCTGATTAGGCATATTGATGGTCAGCGCGAAACATGGACAAAAAGAAGGAAGGGACACAATCCACAGCGCTGTGGTTTGTGTCCCTTCCTTCTTTTTGTCCTCGTGTTTCGCGCTGACCATCAATATGCCTAATCAGTTCCAACTCGCCCACATGTCCATCCTTCTTATATATGCTGTCCTACTTATAGTGAGAAATGGGTTTGGCAGGGCCATTGGTGCAGCCGGTATATATCTTTTGGAAAGTGCAAGCCCTTGATGAGCAAAAACTGGGCATGCAGATGTCGTAGGGTGTCATTTCATGCTAGGTAATTTGTAGTAGACAGAAATTCAAGGAGGTATACATGACCAGGTACATCAATTCCTGGCAGGGCTGTGGTTGGACTGCAACACCTATAGAGCGGTCGACATCCCAATGAAGCTTTACGTCCTGAAGCTGGATGTCAAACAGCTCCTAGATAGCACATGAATATGTATAGTACTATGTAATTATGTCATTACTTAAACTCTACCTAGTTCGGTGCTCGTTCCAATGCTACAGATTATTTTTGGCTAAGACTTATTCTTGTGGTATGCAGTCTGCTACAACATTGGTAGTTCTTGCGTTGTGTAATGAACTGCAGTGTCCTCCTTTGTAAAGTATGCTAGATGTCTAGGCTGACTTTGCTAACAGTATTACGAGCAGTGGTTGTTGCTAGACTGCAACCGAGCTAGTTGAGCACATATGTAATCACAAGCCATAACGTATTGTCAAGCGCGAGGTGTCGGGCTTGTTCAACATACCAAGGAAGCACTGAACACTTCAGCACTCTGCACCACTTTTAACTGCTGTATCGTTCACATTTTTCTGAGATACTGTCTTAGTACTTATCACAACATGTTATCATCAGTGGTCAGAGTTGAGATTACTGAACGCATTATAATAACCCCCAGTGTGCCGAGTGTTTGTATGTCTGTCTAATGTTGCGCACAGTAAGGTCTGCTACTTTAAGCACAATTTAGGTCTTTTATCTGATTACCAGAGTGCCAGTAGGTTATGCAACGCTTCGGAACAAGGCTACTGAGAGCTGCAGTAGTCCGTTTCTTGCAATAACCATACAATCGTGAATATGTGTACGTTTTTTACTTGTAAAATGCACATGCCATGACAATTACTAGTCAAAATTCCAGATTAGAAATGAATGTGCCTTTGTCCGAGCTAGAGCAATGGCTCACTGATTATTTCCTTGTGATAACCTCAGTCATTTTTGTGCAACCAAGGTACTCTGTGCTTACATGTAATTTGCCAATTGAGAGATTATTACTGGATGTCTCTTTTGCACATGTATGTCTCGCTGACTCGCACATTTTCTGTCAGGTTCCCAAGCAGCCGTGGCTACTTATTGCATCTTAATACTTGGCTGGTTTGGATTAACTGTTGCTTGAAATGCGCATGTCCTTTTTAACGAAACTGGAATTTGTGCCCCTGTGAGAAACATGCTTTGGCGCGAGAAATTGCTAAGGTCAAAGAAGGAAATTAGCTTCAAGTGGCAACGTGCTAGTATTAGGAATATGTGGGAGTAAGTTAACCATTGGTGCAAGTTGCTTTAACCAGCTGGTACTCTTTTACACGTTACTTACCTCTCTTTGCCATTTCAGTGCTGATTATATTTAATATCACCAACTAATATGCCTTTTTTTTTTGTATTCAAGTTCAAACAGTGCAGGATGAAGTACCAGCTGTACAAAGCAATACCTTCCTGTTTGTTTTAAACGTAGACACAAACCACACTTTCTCATATAAATGGCATGACATTAAAGGGCCAAGCAAAATTTGCCAACCCCATCTTTCTCTACAGGAACCATTCCTCCCGAAGAGGAGCTCTTGCAAAAGCATGAATCACCAAGTCGTGTGGCACCAGCATAGACAGAGCAGCGGTGCCGCCATTCCACGATTTGGAATACTGATACGCATGGTCACTCATCATTCTCAGCAATTTCACAAATGCTGTTTTTTTGGTCATCTATACATGCCTGCTTGATGTTTTGCTGAATGCTCTTACATTTTCAGCCTGCTGTTTTGGTATGCCTTGTATTGCATGCAACATGCAGTGGCTGGTAGGCAGCGGTGACCATTACGTCAGGCATCTTTTAAAAGCACCTGAAATTGTCATCTTTGTATGCCAGCCAATGAGTGCACTGGGAGACAGCGAACCAAGGCCAACATTAACTAACACAGGGTCGCCCAGTGCACTCATCGTGATCTGTAGAGGGCCCCTAAACCATCTCTGACATTTTAAAAACATTTTGAAGCAAGTGTGCAGTGTGCACAGAATGTTGCGGTAACCTTCATTCATAAAAATGGCAGAGCTTTTCCTTGTCATGAAACGAGACAGAATATTAAGGCGATAACCTTGCGGTTATGCCCCACGAAGCAAGCAGTCTGGTGCCCATCCAGCATTACCACCCGATGGCAACAAAAACTCGCATGCCCATGCAGTGACTACGTGATAATGAAGTAACAATAATAATAATTGGTGGGGTTTTAAGTGTCAAAACCATGACATGATCATGAGGGATACTATAGTTGAGGGCTCTGGAAATTTTGACCCCGGGGGGTTCTTTAACAAGCTCTGAAAATGTGCAGAATGGCAGTGGTGATGTATACCAGAACGTCGCACAAAATAGATGTCGATATATGTAGTCGTCAAACGCAGGCACACTGCGCTTTAGTATCCAGTACACATATGAAGACCGCAGAGTGCCTCTGCAACTTTTCTTTTGTTATTATTAGCGCATGTTCTTGTCCTAGGTTATCATGTCCCCTTTTCACATGTCATGGAGCCACAGGGTCAAGCACACAATGTCATTTAACTGGTTCATCCGTGAGGGATGTCAGTTCTGGCCTATCTGACGTCATGCCTTTGCCGTGCTGTTGCATGACCACTCTTGCTCGTCATACAGCTTGCCTACTGCATGCAGTCAAAACTGTTGTGTGGCACGTTTTATGAGGCATGTGCGAGAAAGAAATAGCCTGCAGCTGCAAAGTGCGCGATCACAATTTTATGCCTATATGAAGCATGAAAAGAGCACCAGCATGACATTTGGCAATGATGTACCTTCCGCACACTTCCTTGAGAGGAATAAACTGTTGCGATGTGAACATCTGCTGGAATGGTAACAAAGGTGAAGAAACCGCTCACTTGCATTTGAGTTCCCGAGTGGTTTAGGGGCCCTTTGATGTCATGGTACCGTAGATGCCTTCCTGCAGGTGCAAAGCAATCCCGAACTCAAAGTGTCACATTGTTACCGTGGAACAGCCTTCATTTCCTGCTGCTACCAAAGTTGTGTGATTACATTTACAAGTTTCCTGAATTGGTTATTTGCTTCTCTTTAACAGTTACTACTATTTACTTATAATGTCTTGCTGTGAAAGTGGCCAGTGCTGTTCGTACATTATATAAAGCCAGAAAACAGTCAAATGACTACGGTTGATAACACAGATCTCGTTACGTTATCATACCAGCTGTGCACATTTCTTCGGCTGTGTTACTAACATTCTCATTGCCGTTTTCTTTTATGTTTGCTACGCTTTATTGATTGTCGATGGCTCCAAGCCTTTGTCATTGGCTTATCAGCTACTTGAGTACTGTCATTTCATAGTATGGTCTTCGAGTACAAATGCTTTTGATGTAATCCAGTTGTGTTACACTTGTTACACTATTATGAGAATCATGTGTAGTCTGATTAGAATATAGGTGGTTTGATCTCGGCGATTGTATAATACTATAGCCTAGAAAGCTATACCACAATGTATACACTCCCATCTTTAGCTGTTAGAATATAACCTTGAACCTTAAAATATTCCAAAAAAAAAATTTTTTTAGACATGGATAAATGGAAGGTGTATGGCGCTACATGTTGCGAACCTATTGCCCAATATGTAGATGCCATGCGTCCCAGTGGTGGCCTTATCAGGGTAGCGTTGCATTGCCCCGACACTGTAAGGAGAAAGTGAGAGACAAACCGGAGCAGTGATGAAGCGGCAGGGCAGCTGCATACAATGCAGGAAGTACTGAGTGCAACTCTCAGTGATGCAGGGTAGTCGCCAGTTTTTCAAACATGGAGAGAGATGCCACGACCTGACATTCGGTGGTGTGGTTACTTTCCCTAAGGTGGCCTCCTCATTCTGCTCTTTTCTATCCCTCAAATCCCCTTTTGCCCTACATGACACTGCGCTCTGCTTCCTTGTGCGTTGCAGAAATGAGCATTTATTTCCCAACATCAAAAAGAGTAATAGAGAAAAAAATAGAGAACTCTAATGTACTGATTAGCTTACTATGGATTACCTTTGACCAGTTCTTATTACAGTTACCCTGTGGCTACGTGGGAATGAGCATCCAATTCCACTTGTTCTGGGTTCATTTTGCAAAGCTTTTGTGACTTCATTTGTTGTCGAGTTTTCTTTCTTTCTTTTTTTAAGGCATACGTTGGATGCCATAGATCCTCAGACAGTTGAAAGTGGTTAAGGCAGGAAATTCTGTCATAACATTTAGCTGCAGGTCTATCAAAACTGGTCAATCACTTTACTTTCACAAGAACCCTCCACTACGTATGGAGCTACAAGTTTCTTTTTGTTGTATGCTGTGGCGGCTGTAGACATGCTTTCCATGTTCATAACAACATCAATTTCTCTTAGATATTTATATTTCCCAGAAGCTGAAGCATGGTTGCTGACCACAATGCAGAATGGTACCAGCTTTCATAATCAGTATAAGGGAAAGCCACACCATTATTTTATTTATATTTAAGCCAGTTCCTGTAACCATTTTCGTCCATTAGTTTATTCTTTCTGTTAAGGTCGTGCCCTCGTGATTGAATTCAGATTTATCACTACCTCAGCATTTATAGTTGTGACTGGGCAATCAAACTCTGCACATTTCCAGAACGTACACTTTACAACTTCATGTAGTACTTGAATTTGTGTTGCAGCATTCTTTTGCATGTTGGTGCTATAAATGCACAGAAAATTACACTTAGGCTTTAACACAAGCATAACTATACACAAGAAACTGTAAACATACCTAAAATACGAGATATATGGGAACATTTGCTTGGTGACCCTGAATTCACTTGAAATGGATGCGTTGCCCATCTGCAACCTTCCTTTGTACTTTTGAAAGTGCATTGTCATTGCGATGGCAAGCTGATTTCTAAGAGGTAAGCATACAAGATTATGGCAGAGATAGTAGCTCCCATTCCAGCACTGGAGTTGGATAAGCATTACAACAGTGAGAACTTAAACCCCATTGGCACATCTTACCTCATAAATGCTATTAAAATCTGAGTCTGGGTTGACCCAACCTCTGGGTTCTGTAGTTTGATGTACTTTCTAGGTGCTGGTATTTGACAGTAAGAACTTCGGAGGTTCGAAAACGAAAGGTTGAGAGCATCAAATAGGAATTGATTGTAGCGGAACTATTACTGTTGAAAGACTATGTTCAACCACACACCTGCAGTAAGTTACTGCCACTTATCTGATCAGAATAATCTGTAAACAAGCAGTGTTAGATGTGAATGCAAGATAATTTATGGCTGTGTGATAGCACAGTGATGTAGGTGGGTAGTAAACTTTATTGGGGTCCTGAAAAAGTCGGCCCCTTTTTTACTGAGGGGAACCGCAGGCTGCTCCCATGTCGAGATGGGAAGACCAAGCCTCACCGCCGCATCAAGCACAGTGATGTGATTGAGAAAAATGCAACATGGATGGCCTAGGCCACATGCTGTCACCGATAGCACTTTGTAGCAGGACTCCTACTAAAAGAAAGCATAGTGTGAAATTTTGTGAGTTTTACATAAATTCACCACTTAACATCTTGGAACAATGGGTTGAGCGTCGATTTTTCTAAGCTTTGGCTTTCTGACTTGGAGTATCTTCATGGCTTTGTAAATGAACGTTCCGAGGGCAGTTTGTGGCATTCCAGTGATTTCTGTGGTTTGCAAATGTTGTTTGCTTTTTTTTTTTTTTCTAATTGCGCAAAGGAATCAAGAAGATGGGCACTATTGTTCATCTGGCACCCTTACATACATAGGGGCATCCACGTTTCATCGCAAATCTCTTGGTGCTTGCTCTGAGGGATTTCCCGAGAAATTTTCATGCTAGGATTTTACACTCACATACATTAGTTTAAAGCTCCATAATATGTCAAGGCAACACTCATTTTTAATAAGGAATAAAAAAAAAGCCCTTCCAAATGACAAAAGGTGTAATCATGATTCAAACACAACCTGAGCACTTGATATTCATGGGGGCAGTTATGTCTTAGTGTGAATCTTTTGCAAGCATTTCTCTTTTGTTTAAAAGCCACTAACGAGGTTCTGGCTGCTCTAAAAGAAAAAATAATTTGTACATCCCTGCATAACGTGATAAAGAAAACCTGCAATCCTCAGAGTTGTCCACTTTTACAACGTAAAAAAAATACAGTCGATATAAGGAATTATTGGCTATAACGAAGTAAATGAATAATACTGCCACTAAATGGTGCGACAAATACGGTACATTTATGACACATTATCGGTTATAGTGAAACTAGTTGTGTCAATTGGACTTTATCATATTGAGCTTTTGCTGTGTTGTTTATATCACATGCACCTTACTTTATTGAACCTTACGAGAATTAAGTGGCCACATTGATACTCGATGTATGAGATGTGAATGTATGAGCTTTCATGCTCCTGTTAGGATGCTCCTCTAGGAACAGATGACCATGTACTCAGGCAAGCCACAGCCTAATCAGAAAAAATCCACGTAAAGGACCCATAATCCTCATTGTGATTGGGCAATCACAACATTACTTCCGGCCAACAATCCTTATGTGAAACAGTGCACAGTCATCCTTTCGCAGCGTAAGTGTTGCAGTTTTCCCAGTTAATAATTTAGCCAGTGAATCTGTATATGTTGGTGTCGTTACCCAAGGGATGCCTTAACGAGGTTGGTTTACTGTACAGCTGTCTGTCTTCTGTCTAATTTACAACCTGCCTGGTTGTGCTGTTGAAGTGTTACTATAAGATCTAACACTGTACCCATTATTTTTCTTCGATGCACTCAATTTGAAGGGATAACTAGGCCTGTAAAACAATTAACACACCTCACTAATTACAAATCAATTTGTTTTTCTGTGGAGAAAGTGACTGTGCCTTGACAATAATTCAGTTGATGTATGAATACAACTTCAATGTACATGCGTCTGCCACAAGTTTCCTGGTATTTCTTGTACTGCATTTCAACATGGGTTACGCAAGAGCAGTAACTGAGTTTCATTAATTTAAATTGCTATCTCATATGCTCACGGAAGACACGCATCAGAAACATGCATCATCAACAGAAAGAAAACTGAGTGTCGGTTATGGGTTGCATGTTAGGGTGACGCTGCTTGTTTTGTTAAGTGTGTGCCAAAGATGTGCCTTCGATGTTTTAAAATCATCACGAAAAAAAAAGAAGAAAAAAGAAAAACTCACTGCTGCCTTTGCTTGCAATGCTTGTATTTTGGTGCTTGCAAATAAAACACTGCCCTTTTTATTGCCAATAATGTGTGTCCAGCACTGCTGCTTTGTTCTTTTACACATAGATTGCTCTAGCAATACAATACTATGTTCCATCTATATTTCTCTGTTCCTCTTGTCACAACATGCAGAACTGGCTTAACACAGTGCATGTCAGGACAAAAAGGATAAGAATAAACTGCAATCCTGGTGTCTAGATTTGTAGTAAGAGTCCTTTGTGTGACCTAACTACATTCTGCCTATTTCACTCAACTGCTAAGTGCATAGGTGCTGATGAAAGGGTTCACAGTTCTGTGGTCCGTGTGGCAGGGTACACATTAGGTCAAAAAGAACTATGCAATGATCCACTCTCACACAAAGCAGTAAAAAAATCAAATTGGTTTATGTATACTATTCACATGTTTGAAACATTCACCTCTTACATACGACAAAGTAGCCCACGTCGATCATTTCAGGAATTCTTCATTTTTCTTCCTTGTACGCATTTCCCATCACTACACCACTCCCAATTAAATGAATTTCCATGGTTGCTTATAAAATGGAAGGTATGGTAAGGTCGGGCTCTGCAGTGCCACAAAACTGTGTGAGCAATCTTGGAGTCATGTGCAGTTAGTACTTTCGTAACAAAAGGCAATGAGACATCTCTTTAAAAAAAAAAGAAAGCTCTGCCAACTTTGTCACTGTTTGTTTACGGTTGCAAAAACAATGCAAACTAAGGTACATAGAGCAACCATTGAATACTGTGGTACATCTACCTCGCTTGACAGTTTGGGCTTCAGTCTTCGAACGGACGGCCAGAGCACTAAAAGCAGCGTGGAGTTCATTGTACATAAAAGGAGATCAGACCTAAAGGTCCACAGCTAGTTGTACCTTGTAAGATTTTCTTTTCTTCACAGCTGTAAAGTACTCTGAAGTCTTAGCGAGGCTGGATGATGTTATGGTGCTGGGTTGTCGCACTGCTGGGTTGTCGCACTGTAAGAGACAGTGGCAGCCCACATGGCCTGGCCAACCCATGCAGCTGGATGGGCTGATAAAAAGTGATAAGTCCATGCACTCGACTTATCGAAAGCGGTTCGTATAACATGAAACGTTGGTCACTGTTGACTGTGCAGGCGAAAAGCAAAAACAGTCTGCGTTTTAGGTCTTCTCAAAGATATGTCTGTGAGTTGATTGTGCCCATGCAGTAGTACAGTTGGTTTCACCGTAATGCTTGAAAGGAGGGCTTTGATGGATGATGTCGTTACCATAGTGCGCCCACTCTACAAGAAAACATTTCTTTGACAGCAAGGTGCCATTGGAAATGTAAGCCGTACGCAATGCAATTTCTAGCTATCCTTCCCGAGCACTGCATCGTGCGAGAGGCAACAGGGCACCCTTATTATCCAGATGCTTGAGCGTAGTGTAGTGCTCGTACTGTGCCAGCAGACTATAATAAGCAGTGTTAACCCAAAAGCACCTTTTTCATCTGCGCACGTCTGCAGGCTGTACTAAGTAGTAGAGTTACGATACCCCTTCCCTGAACGGAGGGTTTCAGCCTGGCTTGCCTCTCGAATGCGTCTTCACGAATGTAGAAGAGAGAGTTGATGCTTCACCAGCTTTCACTTTACACTGGAGTTGCGAGATGTCTTCATGCACTAGCTGTGGAAGATTCGTCATGCATCACCTGCACCATACCCGAAACGACACTCCGCCATCTTGAACTCGCACGACTTGAACAGCACTTTCGGCTGGCCTTGGCACTGTACCTAGTTCTCGTCGGTTGCGCTATGACACACGGCACCCTTCTTCTGGTCCCTCGGTGACGACGGTAGTGGCAGCAGGCATCCTGCGAGCCTCCATGGGACTGCTGCGTTGAACCACGCCGTTGGAGGAAGGCGTGTCCGATCCACGACCTTGAACCTGACGCAGCAGTGGCACGTAACCCGGACTGCGATGAGAATTATGGAGATTACAAGGTGAACAAAGAGGCATATAATGGGAAAGTTAAGCTGTGGATAAAAATAATGCAGTGAAGATTGTTCATGAGAACAGACAATACATAGCAAAAGAAATAAACCGTGAGCAACTAACCTAGTAGTAGTAGTACTTGAAAAGGTAGGGTGCTGCTATCGCTGATGGATGACTCATCTACATTTTTGGTTGCAATAAGGCTGCTAATGGTTAAGCATTAAAAGCTGATAATCACGGTCATACCCTGCATCAATGAAATAAAAAGGTACGTAGTGAGAAACATGGCTGCAGCCATAACTATGTACCATTCAGCCAATGCCCATTGCATCAGCTTGTCCAGCGCTTCCGGAGTCGCCACCAGTGGTGCTACCAGGGTGTCTCCAAGCATCAGAGCCAGGGGTAGAGCCCAGTCACAGCATCGAGCCTGCATGACAAAGACATTTGTTGGAGAAACAATATATGACCAAGTTGGGAGCAACAGAATAGCACTGCAAACGCACTGCATTGTGATACACACAGCTCACTTCGGGGTGAGAAAACTGTACATATGATTTTCACAGATCCCTACACAGATCAAAACAGTGGCCTGGCATGACTATTGGTAAAAAGTAGGTATGTTCCCATTTTTCATGGTAAGTTGAAACCGCTTTCACTGCTGCTCTCTTCAACAGTGAAGCCTATTAAAAATGCAACTTTAGCCTTTGTGATCATAAAAAAGTTGCATTTGACAGAAAAATTACTACTCTGTTACATCTGAAAATTCATTATAAATTTATATTCATAAAACTGTATCGGTGCAAGGAATTCTCCATTCACGATGCCACAAATGATAATTTGTAGCCGTATTCACTGTATTAAGGCCTGAAGTGCACAATATGCAAAAACCTACACTATAGTGGTTACATGCACTTTACAAGTAAGCTGTTCTGCTTACTTGTGGGTGAAACAGAGGAACCCTGTAAAGTGCTTGTAAGCAATACTTGTGACTCATTGGGTTATGCTATAAGCGTTCATATAGTAGTTGCAGTCAGCATCAGCTGAAATGCCCCATTATTTCGCAATCCAGCAAACACCAGCCCCCCAGTCAAAACCCTTATACTATTTCAATGTAAAATTTATCACAATCTATATCCACAAGTGCTCTCTTGCACTGGCTACCTTAGAACACAACATTATATATATCTTTTGCGATATATATATCTTTGGCGGGAACTTCAGAACGGCATCACCGCCCTGTGATTTCCTTTTTTGCACATTTTCTAGCTTACCAAATGTCTTCTCCTCGCGAGAGTAGTGCTCTCAGCACTGTGAAAAGGTAATGTACAAATATGAGAAAAGTCATTTTTCACCTTAACGTCTTTTTAAGCTTTAACAATACTAAAGGATCAAAAATCGATGATTATGTGATAATCAAAAAACCATATATACGGAGTATCACAGTGAAGTCACACACATCATATGCCTAGCGGACAGGTCAGGAATTGGCATTGTTGCAAAAGATAGTTTCTACTAGTGGAGCTGTTATCACAGAAGCATACGGTATCGAGGCAAATGCAATAAGAAAAAGAAACCTTGCTCACCTGCCCCAGTATGTGAAGCAGGTACCTGGCTTGGGCTTCCACTTGTGGTGAGCCCCGCAGTTCGGCAACACTGGCTGCATGCAGTCCAGCCTCATCTTCTTCGAGCCACCAGCTTTCTTCTGAGGTGCTCTCTGAGTCGGCTGGCGAGCCACGTGTCACACCCCCTTCTATTCCTCCGTTGCGAAGTGGTTGTCCCAAGGAAGCGGGAGGTGTGCTGTCTTCATCTCCGGCCCCGCCCACTTGGCTTGCCCCAGCTGCTACAGTGACAGGACTAGCCGGCATCGGCCACTCGAAATCGGTGTGCACTGCTTTTAACGCCGCGACAAAGTCTTCCACCTTTGCTGCCCGCAGCCTGGAAATGACATACAGTCTCACTGCACAGCAGAAAGCAGCAGCAGCTGTACAGATATTTAAATAGTGTTGCGCACCGCACAGAAGTCTAGAGGGGCCTTTAATAGGTAAAACAGTGTGAGGGCACATAGACCACGACAATGGCAGCAACAATGTCAGTGCTAGGAACAACAATGTTGTTGTGTTGTTGCTAGTAGCAATGCCTTCTTTTGCGTGCTTTCTCTGCTTTTCAATAGCACCGAAAAGCTCTTAACACTCTTGATGCCTGTTATGTCCCTTTTTCTAACGGTCTGTGCACTCGGCAGCGCCAAAACCACCATGTCCCAGGTGCTCAAGGTACAAAGGACGCAGTAGAGCAAATGCACAGAAGGGCGTTTATAGGAGCTTCTACAGAGCATACCAGCTAGCTGAATTATGTAGCAAATATAGCGTGCCAATGGAACACATTAAGCAAGCCATCAAGCAAGTAATCTTCACCCATGCCAGAAACCGTGATTATCACAGTTTCTGGCAGTTTTAAGTGCATATTATGGCAAATATTAACATCGCTGCAGCATAGGTCACACTGCTCACAGACTCTCAATGCATATGCAGTGTGCAGTGGCGTAGTACAGTTCAAGAAGAATGCAGATTTACTTTTCTCAATCAGTAAATTCTTTTTTAGGTGGGGAAAGATGGTGCCGTGCCGCATTCATTCCAACAGCTAAGCAACCCTACAAAGCCCATCATAGAAACCCATTTCTGGGAACCCGTGCCAAGGAGCATTTGGTACCCTACACACTGCAGCCCATGCTCACCGTTCTTTCTCAAGGAAGCTCTGGAGAGGAAAGTCTAGGTGGGCCGCGAACGAACCAAGCTTGCGTAACTGCCCCGCTCCCAGTAGTTTGCGAGCGTGTCGCGTCAGAATGACCTCCATAAACACTTGGTTCACAGTGTCCTCATCCCTGAAAGAGACACATAACATTTCATAAAGCTCACATCTAGGTGACTTCAATGACCACTGTCCTCACAACAGAATGTTAAGGTAGTATGTACTGGTGACAAGGACATATAGAAAAGTTAGTTGCCTCATTTTAATTGGGGAATATAAACTAATTGGTCTATAGAGGGAAAAAAAGATAAAACACATGAAGCGCACACTTTGTGTTCCTTATGTATATTGTCCTTATGCCTGTATGAGAAATTAATAGCTATTCCACTGGCATAGCTGGGATGGAGGGGGGGGGAATGTGTTGACACACACTGTGCATATATTTCCAGTGTATGTCTTCTAGTGAAACAGATGTGGATTCTCTCGCCAAATTTTTGCAGGATAGAATGGTGTGTCTTATATATAAAAAACTCGCATACACCTGCAAGACCTGAACATTCATTTTTTATTCCAGAGTACAATGAACAGTGTATGACAGAATTTGCCGAAAGAAACTGAAAATTTTTTTAAAATAAAGTATTGTACTAGAAAATATGGTACACGTTGCATACATGCTAACAAAGCTCAAGATCCACAGTACACTATCACTAAAGCTCAGTGTTCAGCTCAGTGTCCAGGGAAGAATTAGGTGCACAATTTTAATGAGCTGAACACTGCTGATAAGATGAAAGGAAGATGGAGGCTTGACGTGATAACAAATTGTAAAACTGGGAACGTCAATGGAGCCAATGTTTCAACCACGAGGCTTGCCTTCATCAGGGAACTAATTGTCTTTCATAATAGCATTTTTATGGCTGCCTCCTCATTCTCCCCAGCCATAAATGGTGGAGGAGAATTGTAGTGCCCTAACTTATACATGAACTATTTAAGAGGAAAAATGGCAAGATATGTAGGCAATTCTAAAGGTCAAAGCTGTTGTTAGCACTGAACTACTAATAAGCTGCTTCGAACAAATGTGTACTTCACAGTTCCATTGTTAGTGATCAATATGCAAATATAAATGTTTCCAAACCCTTGCCAAATCAAAGATAAGCAAGGGAAAAGAGTGTATGCTTTTGCACCCTCAAGGATACCAATGGAGACAAAAAAAAAAAGAAAGAAAGAAAGATTGGGTGCCACATGAAACGAGGAGGCAAGAACCAAACAATACAAGCATACAACATTGACATGGTTACACAGCTTAAAAGGACAAAGGCATGACAGAAGACACAATGCAGGCATGGTCGTCTTGTCTTCGTCCTTTTGTGCTGTGTAACCATGCCAATATTGTGTCATCAATTCACCCAAGCTTCCACTCTACAAGTTAATATTAACTGTTTTCATGAAATAAAACTTTGAGCTCCATTTTCTTAAGTTCCAATTTTTGAGCAGTTGCTGTCAGTCATCCCAATGCCATTTCATAACTAATGAAGCCAAATTCGTTGTTTGTTTCACTTAGATCCTGAAACATTGATGAACGCCGTACAGCAGCTATTCATTTCTACCTGCACATCACACAAACTTCTATAATTGTATTTTTGTAAATGTCGTAAGAAAATATGCCACGAACATTTCAAAAAACTTTTCTGTACTCCCTTGAACATAAAAAAAAATCAACGAACAGCTTTACGGCACACAGTGGGCCTTAGTGTATATGCTTAAGAAAAATGGTACTGAAATTTTGTCTAATTGACCAATTAATTAGGGGGTGACTGTAAGGGTCTATAAAGTGATGCAACTCAAAAACTATAATACGTAGCTCAAAATCAATTGCATTTAAGATATCAGCATAACAACCTACATCAGCATGCCAAATTTCATGAGTTTATACCCACAAATAATAAAGATAGTTTTCATTGCCACGTCCCCCCTTAAGTTTGTACCATGCTTTTTTTGTATGCAACTCACGTTGAAGGACCAGTAGAGGGTCGTGGAGGTGAGCAGTCTGCTTCAGGGTTGATGGCACGCAAAAAGCGCACCAAGTCACGTGCCAGAACCCAATGGGCCCCATCAAGAGCAGCTCCCAGCAAGAGAGTCGCGTGCTGACGACTAACGAGTGGTACTTCCAAGTTTTGCAGAACCTGCACCATGGTGTAGGATACGTCCAGCCTTCCCATACAACTCTCTGCAACTCGCCAGGCAACACACATTTGCACAACTGGCAATGAAAGTCATATCACTTTCAAGTGTCTTTGTGTATTGTGTACGTGATTATTATTGTCCTCCGTTTGTCATTTGGCCTGTCTGTTTGTATTATTAACAGGTTGTAAAATTACCATACTCAAAAAGTAAAGCTTAAGGTTCTCCTCTTTTGTCACGTGCGCCGGCTCATGCTGTCCTGCCTCGAGAAGGGCTGCGGGCTGATGCAAGCGGCAGCGCAGCGGTGCGTGGTTTGAGATGAGCGAGCGCACGAATGCAACGGCCCCGTTCTATGCTCGTTGAGTGCTAGAACAGCCCGGCACGGTGTTGCTTGCAGCGAGATCGCTGTTGGTACCCCTACAAAGTCTACCGATTTTTCTGAAATTCGAAATCCAAAAGTGGGGTGTCAACATACAACTGGAACTGAAACATTTACTTCCAGACGCCTTTTTTTTTTTTAGTTGCGATTTTTGGGTAGAACGGTCAACCTACATTCAAGTCAACTTGTAATCGTGTAAGTACAGTGCACGTTAAGACCTTCCAACTAGACCTTGCGGCTAATACAATAAAACCAGAAACCTCAGAGGCCCAATGAACAAGAAGCGTGAGCTGTACCAGTAAATAGGATGCAGCCGTGTCCAGCTGCCCCTGCAGAAGGCACTCCTGGAAGAGGTCCTTGGGGTTCCCCACAGATGCAAATAGGTGAGGCCACAGAGCAAGCTCAGTTTTGCGAGCACACTGCACCACCGTCTGAAGGAACACCGGGAACTCGCGGATGAAATCGATCACTCGTGGAAGCAGCGCATCTGCGTGTTATACAAGAGGTGCGAGGAACATTCAAATACGACCTTGAGGGTAATAAAAAGGCATGCATTCACTTTTTTAACTAGTACTAATGATTTTCAGGCAATATCCTCATTCTTACAGAGTCTACAAAAATCGTACATTGACTGCAATTCTTGTATTTAAGAAATTCCCTCAGTAAATTTTAATTTATGTCACAGAGTGGGAACTATAATGAAAGATGGCCGTGAATTAGAATATAATGTCCACTCTCATACTGGCACACAGTGTAATTAGATCATTCAACATTTGCTTAATTCAAGCCTTTTTTCTTGTCATTCCAAATGTAAATTTCAGCAAGGTATTACAGTAGAGTAATCCTAATTGTCAATCTGCCGAACAGAGTGCAATGCACTTACCTGGAATGGGCTCAGATGACATGGCCTCTTCTTCGAGCACCTCATGCAGCAGCAACTCGAGTGAGTGATGGAAGTAAGGCAGTTCAGAACAGCTACGTGCTATCTCCCATGCATGGTACCCCAGGCTGCAATGAAACGGGAAAAGGGCTTACAGTGTCACCTCACTTCTCAAATGTCCACCATCTGATCAAGAGTGTAGGTATTGCAAACAACTGAGCGTGAAACATAGATCTCTCGGTGGTGATCACATATGCAAAGTACAAAACGGCTGCGTGGCATGAAAATGGTTCTAATTTCAAGCAGAAAATTGCGCACACTTTCTTTCAAGGGTGTCGTACTTCAAGTGAAAGTTGCACACAAGAATGCCCCATACAACACACACTGCTTGTAAAGTTGCTGATTGACTTCGTCCTACACCCAATGTGAAGCGAGCGATGTTACCACTAGAAAACACCACAAAGTAAAATAGAAGGCTAAAAAGACAAAAGAGCCGGAGCTCAAGGAGTCTTGAAACACCTTTCCAAATAATTGTTTAACTATGTAACTGTAGGCATTTATTGGTTCACAAATCTACTGCCGTGAAAATGACGTTTGCCCCACAATGGTCCCATAATCATATGATGGAGGAGGACTCCAGATTAATTTTGGGGCTCTTTAACGTGCACCTAAGTACACGGGAATCCTTTCATTTCACTCCTATCAAAATGTAATTTCCATGGCTGGAAAATCACAGCCACACCCTAAACCATAGAGGTGTGACACAAGAACCGATCAAAGGTATCAAAAGTCACCAATGGGACCGCATAATGGCTTGTACTATCCTTTGGCGCTAGTTTAACCAATGTTGTTGCCCACACCTCATCATGTACAAATCCTTATGCCACCTGAACAAAACCCAAGTAGAGAACCATGCAAGCACTTACTTGCGGCAAAGCAGCTGGCGCAGGATTAGGTGCAAGTAGACTTGACTCTGAAAAAATAACCAGAACAAAAACTTGCCACTACAGCCACTAGACAAATGAGCAACAGCTCTCAATGAGGTTAGAACTGCTGATGATCCGTCCAGAAAGGTACACATGTGCAATATACTAGCATAAACTTACACAGTACATAGACAATGTTGACAACCTCATTGAAAATTTCACGCACAGGATGGGGACTCAGACCTTATGTGAACTTTGCTGGGCAAAGCAATCTTACCACACATCCATCTGACATTGCTGTGAAGCCACACCGCTCTTCCTACAGCAGGGGTGTGCGAATATTTAAAAATTTCAAATAACAAATCGAATAGCATTCCATTTGATTAGTACTCGAATCGAATAGTGCACATTCAAAATACCGAATATTCTTCTAACAGTTGAGTCAGCACCAATGAGAAAACTTCAAAGGAAGAAAATGTCAGAATTGTGAGGGATATTTTCTTAATCACTTAACTACCACGAAGCATGTAACCCAACCTTTTATGAGGCTATGAAGGCTACATTGATCCCCAGATCTAGGTATTTTTGCTTAAAATTTCGGTGTCACAGAAGCGAAGTGTCATCAACGTACCGTCATTATAAGGATAACAGTAGTTTTATTTACAGAGTTCTTGGCGTTACGTCAGAGGCATCTCTAACGTGCTTCTGTGCACGGAGGAACGAATAAAACTGAGAGAACGAGACATGTGACAATCTTGAAACCTAGTCATGAAAAATTTAAAGGAGAGGGTCATGACAAATAGGCCATGGTCATGGAACAAGGAAGCTGATTTCACTGCAAGACACGCAACATTTTGCTGTTCTACATCAAGGAACTGCTTCATTGCATGGCACGCACAAGCACAGTGCTTGCAGTTTTCTGGTGGAATTTTTCTAGTGGAATACTTGTTCAACGAAAATTTTTAATTTATTTTTTTTGGAAATAGGTACATGTTACAGATTAATACATTTTATGTGTCTCAGAATTTTCATTCATTTTTGTTTCTTGGTGGATACAAGTGTATCTTCATAAATTTTGTCCAGTTTTATCCCACAATCCCAATCTTGGCAATATTTTTTTATGATATAAGCCTCATTAATAAAACTATGCCTGAAAAGTGCATTCATTTTGGTATTTGTTTATGAATTACATAAAATGTTGAGTACAGTTGTTTCTTCAGGAAAAGAAGACTGGTAAACACCGACAAAAAGCACCTGTTGTCCCCATGGTAGAAAAACAATTAAGATGTAGCACTACAAGACGTAGCACTACAAGACATGGCAGATGCTGCACAAGGCACGGAATTACAATTTCCTGTGTGCCAACACATGTGCATGTTACTTGTCGAACGACAGCTATGACTGCAAGATCCATGAAGGCTATGAAGTTATGCCTAGAACATCTGCAGTTTGAACAGAGTCGAAATAGCATGTTGTCAAATTTGTTTGCATGTTGTTTGGCAAACCTTGTCTGCATCACAAGATTTGAAGAGTGGCGCCACTAAATGCCAAACTTACCGACTTGGAAACTACGCAAAGGGGGAATGGGTCACTGCCACAGAGTGCCGTGTCACTTTCTGCACCCAGAACCACAGCCTCCTCAAAAAGCACAGCTGAAAGAGAGGACTCATTTAAAGCTCAGTATCATTGCAATGAACTATGGCGACACCAATTTAGGTAGGTAGGGTTTGTTGCAATGAAACGCAATAATTTGAATCTACTGACCATAAGAGGAACGTTTTCATTGAAAAGGCCAACATTTACATGTGGCGTGATGAGCCCAATTCCACAACTTACAACTTTCAGGACATCTCAAGTTGACAAAACTGATGTACCTTACACTTTTCAAAAACAGTACAGTTAAACATTGTCGTAACAAACTCCATCACAAGCAATAACAGCCTCATTATATATAATAATTTGTTATGAACATATACCTATTTACAATGCTGTTTTAATGACAATACTATCCTTCATTTACCTTAGTATAACAGACCGTTTTTTTATATCCGTATTCGCTATATCTATACTCCATTTCATACATCAGGTGCAATGCTGTGAAAGATACGCAAGTAGTCCACAAACAAAAAGAAAAGGAGAGGCGTATCACTCAGACAAACAAACGACAAACATAAAATACAAACTCATTTATTTCTATTGTTTTCCCAGAAATAGCGTGTTTTGTCAACCTGATGAGAAATGTATTAAGATTTAAAGCTGCCAGCAAGGCATTTATTCTTTTTTGCTCACCTCAAGCAACGCACTACTTTTTGATCGCGGAAGTCCACAGCGTAAACACGAGCACTTTGATAGCGTTGCACCTGATGTACGAAATGGAGTATAGGTTCAACTCGAAGGTGTAATGACAATTTGATGTGAAATGTAAGCTCATCCACTAAATTTGTCTTTACTGGATGCTCTAACATATGTGGTTTAGGTAACTGCGTTCAACATCTTTGGCAATTAACTGAATATTCGTTGGAAAAATGTTGCAGTTACAGTGCTTCAGTTAGTAACAGTTGAACATTCAGTTTGAAGACAGAACCAGTCCCATACGCACCAGCTATGCTCCTTCAAATGGCAACTTGCGACAAAACATAAACAAACAAGAAAAAGCGTCAAGAAACTTCGACAGGGTGTGGGCTAAACCATGATGATGCCGTTTTGAGCTAGTCCCACAGTTAATTCCTCCACTGCTAAGCCTAAGTCGGAAGCAGTGGTTATATGATCTGCTCACCGAGTGGATAGATGTGGACAGCAATCGGCAGCATGATACGTTTCGCCATGAACGCATGCTTGGCACCAGCAGTGTCACCTGGCAGGAACAGTGGCAGCCATACCTGTTTAGCAAGAGGTTAGTGTCAGCTTGGTTCACGTACTACTACACATACTATTGAAGTCGCATAATGCTGCACAGCAATGCATTAACATAAACAATACAATGCAACCGCAAGCTCAATGCTAGAGGAATTGATTAAAAACAGTGAAAGCACAGTAGTAATGTTTCTATAGCTTCAAAGAGTTCATTAGGCATCTTGTCTAGAAGAAGGATCAGTCAAAAGCATTAGTGCAGAGAATGCTCTTGCCTAGAGCATAATACTGTCGTACCTGCATGCCGTGGACACCACACGCAATCCACAGTGCTTGAGTCAAGTGCGGCATTCGAGACTCAGGGCAGCTCTCAGCCACCCAGACCTGGAAAAGTCCATCATGAAGTGTCAGCGTATCTACTACAATAGGCAGGCAGATGACCACCACACCAAAATATACAAATGACATATCAATCAATAGCAGAAAGCACAAGACACTCAACGATGGAAGCACTTTTATGACTAGGTCCTCATTTCTTGCATTACGGTACACCGAACTGCACCATCTTTAAAATGGCGATTCAATCATCGCATAAAACAAATGTCAGAAACTTAAAACAAATAATAGCATTAAAAATTTGTTTCCTATGTGGTGTGCTCCAAACATCTATAGCTTCATGTTGTAAAAAAAAAAATGATTCTATCTGTGACACGCACCTACATATTAGTAAATGTCTAACTGGATGAGCAAAATTAGCATATTGAGAAAACCGGGAAGACGAAGAAATGCCATATTTAGTCATGAAGAGTCACAAATGCTTGCACACATACACGCTTACAAAAATTTAGTGGGTTACCATTAGCAAGTCCTCTGGGCACTACAGTGTGAGCACAGCACGATTGGAAACATCTCATTTTAGCATTGACACAGCAAAAAACAGGTCCCCTGTATGTTTCTATACTGATATTTCAGCTGAAATATTGCCTTAACAAATAAGAAACTCGGCACACATGGTGATGTAGATTCCAAAAATTCTATTTTCCAAAAATAAATTTTGGATAACTCTTAACAGAATTATTAAAATGGTACAGTTTGAATTGGGCAGCTTTTAAATACATTGAAAACATAGAAGGCCAACCAAAATTTTGAAGTTGCTTTAACTGACAGAAAGTTTGAATTATCGAGAGACTACTGTACTTTTATGAGGATTGACGCAGAGGAGTAAATGTCGAATTGTGCTGCTCACATATGACAACCTTCTGTATCATGACATTGCCATACACTACATAACATCTGAAAAAGAAACAGAAACTCGCCGTGGAAAACCAATTACCGTGTAATAAACTATCCAAGGCACTCTGAGGATGGGAGCATTTTTTTCTATGGTTTCAATGTCGTGGACCTTCATTTTACAGTAAAAGGAGCAGGTCAGCATCCCTCTGAGGAACCCCAGAGAGTCAAAACTTATTCCGGACTCTTTCACTAAGTGTTCTAAAAGCCACCCGAAGTGAATATATAGAAACATAAAAGCTCAAAAGACTGGCAGAGATGCATAAGAGTGCTTATGTGTTGGCATGCAAAAGCACCTCTTGTCAGCCACACGGCTGCAACATGTTCATTGCACTTATGCACACCCTAGGCATATGTTTAGTCAGCCACACATAACAGGAGCCGTGGACCAACAGTAGCATGCTTGCTCGGCATCTCAGGAGGGTCTGGGTTTAACTCCTACACAAGAAGCAGCATTTCTCGTCTGCTGTTATGAGGAACCTCTTCGAGAAATTTTACATCAAACAAAGCTTTTTTGCATTAAGACACCATGACACCATCGCGTAACCTACATTATGATGTCACCATGACATCGTTGATCACATCACCACCAGGTCACATGACCTTCGGCACGGCAAACTTTTGCTATGGCATGCTTATTGGCTAATGTTTTTGACAAAGTCATTGCCAACTCTTTCAAGGACGTCTCATAAGGCTTTCACCTTCAAAATCATTTTGACATTTTTCAAACCCTTCCCCTCACCCTTTCGACGCAGAACGCAAGCACGGTCGGGGCACTCCACTGGCGCAATAGCGGGGGCTGTGCGCCTCGAGGGGGTGCCAACGGGGGAGGCGCTGAGGCAGGATCCTGCTGTAGCAGCACCAGCCGTCCGGCCACATTGAGAAGAACGGCCAGCTTGGACGAGGGACCGCCCCGTGCCCCGCCGAGCTGCACCAGGGTGGCCGATACCACACACAGGGGGTGTGGTACCAGGGCAGACAGGTCCAGCTCCTGCAGGCGCTCCAGCCCTGCAATGCGTGCATGAAAAAGAGCAAGAGAACAAAGCGGCTGAAATGGCAAAGGACGTACCATACAGATTTGTGTAACAGCTTCTCTGTTGTTTTATTCACTGTACCTTGACTAGGCAAAGGCTTCATACAGGACCAGGCCATTTAATCTCATTTTTCCATCTATGAGTACACAATGCATCATAATAATGATCCACCATATTTTTTCATGATGGCATGCCTCCTAACCTTCTAATAATAAGTGTGTTAGTTCACTCATTCACGCACCACATGCTGCTTATTACTAAAAACTTGAACATCACTGCCAGCGCTGCTTATGCAGCGAGCAAACCTTCTCTCGTCCAGTCTCTTTTTGACATAACAAAAGAAACAATTCAATAAGAGCATACCACAACACAACCGAAGTGAAAGAAAGAGTGCTGGCCCAACACACGATTGCCATGCCAAGACATAAGTGTAGTGCAGACAAAGTTACAGCTGTGCAGCCAAACAAACATTCTAGGACAATAAACTATTCCTCAAAGGTCACATGTTGGTTCTAACGAATGAGAGTGCACACAGAAAACACGGACACAGAAAGCAAGAAGAGACGTCACTGGTGCTCCACTCGTAACCACAATTTATTGGAAGGAAGGACATACATCTCTCGTTAAATAAGAATATTTTCACATCGACAAAAAAAATATTATCTAACCAGCACTCCGCGGGTGTGAATTGCTGCACCAGTTTCAACTTTCGTGTATCCTGTTAAATTTCACTTACCCTGGGTGAGAGGAACTGGACCATGTAGGTATGTTTTACAAATGTATGTTTTTGCTTTAATAAATTGTAGTTGTGAGTGCAGCACCAGTGACGCCCATTCCTTTCTCCTGTGGCTGTGCTTTTTGTGAGTGCCCTGTTTTATCAGAATGAAGTGTCAACTAGCCCAAATGTCCATGCTATTGTGGTCACATGTTGGGGGCAGATAGTGCGTGGAAAATAAATAAGAGAATAGCTTAACAGAAACTTCGCTTGTCAAGGCTTGCCGCTACATTATTTCCTTCTCGTGTTTGATGATACAATCCTGAATCATTCACTGCTCAGTTTACTCACCACTGTGGCTTATGCGGTGTAGTGCCAAGCGGCTGTTGGCGGCAAACACGAGCAGACGGTCTTCAGAGAGTGCGAGCTGCAACACCTGGGCGTCCACCCGCAGCACTCGTACAAAGATGTCGTCCAGTTTGGATGATCGCGGATATAGACGCACCTGCATACACCAAAGAGTAGGCAATGTTAGAACGGTAGCGCAAAACAAGAAAAAAGGAAGAGACAGTCAAGCTTACCAAAAGAAGGAACAGAGCACCGTAAGAATGTCTAGGAATGACAAACCAATTTGCCCGATCCTCAAGACTGGTAGGCACAGCTAACGCTTCTGATGAAGGTAGTTATAAAAAATAGCTGCGGCCATTAAAATCTAACCCATATGAAAAGAGAACACGGCTACTGCGAGCATCAGCACCATGCAAGAGATTGCCTAATGACCAGAAAACCTAGTGGAGCAGAACTTATTGAGCAACCATAGGAAAAGTGAAGTGAAAAAGAAAATAATATATATTTAAATTATGGCTCTCCAACAAAAGTAGGTATGAGGAAGGCTCATGCTATGACATATTGCTAATTACAGTGTTTGACAGCTCTGTCACCCATCATTTAAAAATAAATGCACAACGGTTAACATTTCATGTACTATACAGTCCACGGTTAAAGGAGTACTGACATGAATTTTTGACATTCTTGTATTGTTGCTGTAAGTACAAGCACTGGTGTGGAGAACCCTAAAAAGAATATTGCAGTGCCTCATAATGCAATGAGTATATTTTTAATACGGCTCCCTTGAAAGTCCACTTTCGGTTTCGATTTCAAAGGGGCGGTTTCCTAGTGACGTGTCAACTATTTGTGGCACATTGTATGTGTCACAAATATATGCAAGCAGAGGCTTGGCAAGGAAACAAAATACAGAGATGCCCTGCACGCAACTGTTCCCTTTAACAGTGGACTCCTCTGTACATACATCATACCTACATACACAGATGTAGTGGCCATAAGTCGCCAAACCTGCACTAGTAGTAATATCACTTTGCACTTAACATGTCTAAAATGAACACATACTGTAATAACTCTCATATTGAAAAAAATATGCAAGTGCAAGCCAACCAGTCTAGCATATGGTTTACAATGCTGGAGACAAATAGAATATACTAGAAGTAGTGGTGAAAAAGTACATGTAATGGCGAATTGTACAATTTTCATGAAACACACCTCATCAGAGCCATCACGGAGGTTGATGCAACCAAGCACAACAAGCGACTCCCACCAGAGAATGCCACCGGTCACGACGAAGTCTTGCTCCTAAATCGGGCATCAAAAATGACACTGCATGTTAGGGAGACATCAAAGGCAGCTGTTCCGTCTAGCTGGAGATTAAATTCATGAAATATCACTGAAGGCTCATTCTGTGCCGAAGGATGAAAAAGTCATGGAGAAAACTGCCACTGAGACATGTTTACAAATCCTCCAAATAAGAAACAGCACTAATTATGCTGAGTACAGCTCAATAATGATAATTTCTGGGGTTCTAAATTCCAGAACCATGATATGATTATGAGCGGCGCTGCAGTGGAGTGCTTTAAAAGCTTCCGGCTACTACTTAGGTTCTTTAACGTGCACTGACACCACCTAGTGCATGGGACTCTAGCATATCACGTTGTCGAAATGAAGCCGTCATGGCACTACGGCTGGGATTCAATCCTGCTACCTTTGGGTAAGAAGTTACGTGCCATAGCTACGACCACCATGGCAGGGTTATTTAGTCCGATGCAAGCTCACAGAAAGTAACATAAATGGGTGGTGGCTGGCAAAACTAGCCCTTTAAAACCATAGTTCAACTGTGATTACTCCTGATGAAGGGAATAGACTTAAAAAGAGTATGGTGTGAAGTGTTTTCTAAGCTATGCCCACACAAGGCCCCAGAGTGAATGTTCACCTGAGTTTCGTTGCCGAAGAACTTCCACTTGTTGTGTGCTAGCGAGCAGTGGGCAAAACCTCCTCGGCCAGCCACAGCTACATGGTGGCAGCCAGCATCTATTGCAGAGTACTGCAAGACACGAAAGAAAAATAACAATAAAAGGTAAATTGCTACAGTAACATGCCACTGAATTCCTGAACTCACAGGATCTCTTGCATCTCCTTGTGGTCAGGTTTATAGGGTTGTTTCAAAGGAGAATCAATATGGAATACTAAGCACATCTATTTTTATTCGCTAAAATATTGCTCATGCAATCGGCTGCAAATTGCCATATAGAGTAATATAGTAAGAGCCACACTGGTACAATACATTTGAACACCGCAATAATGAAATTCGTGGGGAAAATGAACAAATTCGCTGTTGTGAGAATTCCTTTGTTGTGAAACAAGATGGTACAGGAAGGAAACCACTGAAAAGTGGAGCATTACTGCAAACATTTCATTAGCCTGCCTTGGTGAGCCTTGCCGTAGGCCATGCAGAGCTTCATTTCAGACAGCAAGTTGAGTAAAGTATTCTTGGTGGGACAAGTCCACGATTTAGACTTCGTGTATCGAACAGCACATATCACTTGCCACGCAGTGTGCCTGCTGCGGCAATCACTTCTGTCCCGCGAGGGTCACCACACTTCCCGAAAGGGTCACCCAAAGTACCTGTATCCGATTTTCAAGAGCTCACAATAAAAATACACCTGTATGTATATTTAGTAGAATGTGAGCTCATCTTCAAAGTCCAGCTATTCTCCTGTCTGTAGCTCACAGAAACATTCCCAATCACTCTTTGCATTACTCATGGTCGAAGGCCTCGGGCACACAAAGAAGATGTGATGCAGGTATCTTTAGCATGTAAAATAACTTTCCATTGGGGGGGGGCGAGTAATAATATCTCACATCACAGTAAGACACCATGTAAAATTCTATCAGCCTTTCATTTGATGCCTTTCCTGGCTTACAAGAATTCCATAATAAGGCTAATGTTCTTACAGTACGAGACGTGTCATTTAACAACCCAGCATAACATTTCACCTAAGACGTCCCACTCAGTCAGGGAGTACAAACGTCAAGGAACAACCTAGCAAAAGTACCAAAAAATGTGTTAGACGCACGGGCACTTCAAAGAAAAGCAGAGCAGTTTCTCGAAAACTAAGGCCAGATAAAGAATGTCTGCTCCACCTCAAATACAGATGCAAACTCACTCGGATCGGCCAGTTGGCTGCTAGGTACGTGTGTGGAACCTGCAAATAGAAAGGAGAAAAATAGTTGGGCAGCCTTCTACAGCAGTTGCAAACTGTACACAGAGTAGCAACATCGCAAGTGTTAAAGCTTCAGCGCCTTTGTTTAATTTTTATTAGAGCTATGTGAATAGCAATATTTTGGTTGTAAAGTGAACTGCAATGTCCGTTGTCATTTGTCCATTGACAACGGACAAGTGTCAATGGGCAAGAGCATTGTCTGTAGTCACTTCCATTTTGGTGTCTATGTTTTTGTGCAAGTCACCTGAGCAGCACTTCATCCACCCCCGATATGCCATACCAACAAGCCCCAGTCAAAGCACTTTTCAACGTTGAGCGCAAACCTTTCCCAAATAATGTTCAATTGTTTTGTTAATAACTTTATGCACACATGCGCTATGCAGCAAAGCGTACTACAAGCAGGAATGGGCAGTACACAAGTGTTAGCTTCGCTGCACTACACAAGCATCTTCACTGCGGTGTGCCGCTGTAAACTTTGCTGCAATACACAAGCACGATGTGGCAAAGCGTACTGCATGCACGAATGGGCCACCAGTCAGTGGACATAGCACACTTTGTCCTTCAATTACGAACTTCAAATATAGTTTAAATAGTATAGGTACGAATAGAAGTGAATAGTGCACGCTATTCGAAAACTATTTGAAAAATATAATATTTGCACAACCCCTATTTTTATAAGTCTGTTGCTACGTCACCAAGGGAGCCGGCAGATGTGAAGCACAAACAAGTTTGGCATTGTTCTTGGCTAGAGGAAACTACACAGGCTCAGTGTGATACATGTTTGGACACGGAGGCACTGTCTATGCCAGGATGGCATAGACAGTGCCTAATGCCTAGACAGGCCTAGACAGGCCTAGTTTTCGTTACCAGACTAATCGAAAGTCCTAGTCCGAAACATTATGTGGCCATCTTAGATAGCCAACAAGGAAATTTAATTATTCTTTTTTCGTAACTTTTGTGTTTTGTGCTTTTTCTGATTGGGAATACATGTAAGTTTTTCTACATGGGCAACTGCCCATGCAGAAAATAATGCTCAAATAACTGTTTCTCCTACTAAAGCAAGGGTCTTTACACACGCATCTAGAGAGGTAATTCAATACCTTATCATAACAGTGAGGTTTCCACAATTCAACAATACAACACTGACACCTAAAAGCATAATTTTTACAACCAAGCATGTTGGCAAATATATACTTGACCACCAGTATGCTAAAAGTACTCAAAAGCTTAACACTAAAGAGCAACAATTCGATGCAATCAATTAGTGTGATGAAATGTTAATCTGAAACAGATATTTATTCTCTCAAATGCTAGAGGACAGCTAGGCAACAAGAAGCAGGAAATCACAGCAGGAGAAAGATATTCAAGCTTGATTCCTCACCAACTCCACCGTCCAGTGCTTGTTTCCTCGACATCCATCCTGAGGCCATGGCGCATCGCGATCGGCCAAGTCGGACTCCGAACTGACCAACACACGATCGGCACCTTGCAGTAGAACTTGCCGAGCGCCACCACACTGCATCCATCGTGACAAAATACAGGTTGCCAATTTTGAGAGAATCGCAGGAAAATATGCAGAACTTAATCATTTTACATGCAAAAAAACAGCCAAGAATGAAATGCAAAGGCTGTCATAACTTTACAGCTAAATCACAACAACTGGCTTTGAACTTTTGCTCACAGTTCCAGGGTTGACAGTGGAAGCACTCTTGACAAAGTTCATTAGCATGACATCACGCTGCTCGGGGTGGTCACTCGGGGATGCCACCATCCAGAGTTGGTATCCTTCAACACCCCATTCCTGCAACAAGTAAAGTGCAGAATAGTTCGTATGAATGAAGATGGGGCTTCAAGGGCAGGTGCACTCACAAATTGTAAGGATACATCTTTCAAACGATCGAACGTTTGGTAAATTTACACATAGCAAGGACCAAGTAACTCTGTAACTGTTTTGCACGCAAGGTGAATAAGTAGAAGGGTTAATAGTGAGATTAACCAACAGCAGCCGTCGATCCCCACCGACGGCTGGCATTTTTCCGCCCACCTTAATCCCTTTCCATTTATGGCAACAACTACTACACTACAGCTAAAAACTACAAATAACTTCCCCAATGCCTTCCTTGGCCTTTTGACCTGTTAGCTTCATGAAGTTGTGCCCAAGAATAAAAAACAAGCCCTTGTCCTTTTTCTTTTCGCAACTTGAAGTAAGCAATTTAATATAGATACAACTTCAACCTCTTACAGAAATTTTCTTGGATACGTGGAACAGCACAAAGAATCACAGGCAGTTTCTGTTAAATTTGTCTTCAAAGAAAGGGTTTGCACAATTTAAGACCGAAATTTTTGTGTCAGTGACAAGTATAAATGTTCACTAAGTGAAAACCTATGTCAGCATGTGGCAAGTGGAGAATTAGTAAACCAGAGCCAGTTGTCGGCATCAACCCTCGGGCACTAACAAATCAGCACGTGCTCACATGGACGTCCACTTAGTGAACTCTTACAGAATACTCTCCTGCAGTGCAGATAAATGTCAATCCGAAACTAGCACTGCTCATTATTTATATCGTGGCTGGATAACTACAGCACTGTCCTCTTTTTCCTCTAGTAAGTCGATATGAACCAATTCCACAAGCGTGAGAGCTGATCCAGACTGACCAGAGCGTGAATGCAGGCAGGCGGCCCACCGTCCCAGTTGAGGGAGCACGCGAGAAGGGAGCCAAAGACACTCCACAGGGAGAAGCCACCACGGGCCCAAGCCAAGACTAAGGCGCAGCCATCCGGAGTCCACTGCAGCTGAGACACAGCACCAGCCCCGGATTCGGGGAAGTCTTTAGGCGACAAGCAAAGCTTGTGTGATGACACAAACTGGCCACTGGCTTCGTCCAGGTAGAATACGGCACCTTGACCACTGGAAAAAGACGTTTGACCCTCGATTATTGAGAACACTTTAAACGAATGGCTCAGAAGGCCAAAGAGGCACAGCCAAAACTAAAGCCATACAAGTATTTCATGACACAAGACCAATCCTAGCAAAATACAAATTGCACAAGATGAAAACCCTGTTAGTTTTTTTGGATGTGTAGAAAGCCATGATTGTTGAAGTAATCAGACAGTAGAACGACTCATTGAAAACATGTGTTCCCTCTGACTGTACAGCCTATTTTACAGCATGTAGAAAAGTAGTTAGCACTATTCTGCACAATGTTAGTGTGGTTCAGTGAAATGACATCTACTCAGAAATCGATGAGGGTGGCAATGCGGGCTTGTTGGTAGAGCATCTTGAGTTTGATGGCAGCGCACGCAGAACACGGACAAAAGGAAGGCACACCTGACACACCACAGCACAAAATAGCAAGTTGTTGAAAGTTAGCGCTGTGGTGTGTCAGGTGTGCCTTCCTTTTGTCCGTGTTCAGCGTGCGCTACCATCAAACTCAAGCTACTCAGAAAGATGATTGATGTGACAGCGATATGTAAAATTGCGCTATATTGTGCGCTATCACGATGCTATAGGATGCAAATATCGCACATTACATTGAAAAAGCAATGCTGACAGTTTATACTATGTTGGACAAATTTGGCTCATAGCTATCTGCACGCTTATATGTATATTTCTGATGTTCCCGCATCAATGCACAACATGACCGTGCAAAGCACCACCATCACACTGGTTAGTGGCTGATTATTGTGGCAGGGAAACTACGTAAGTCACTGTGCCCAACCGAGAAAATTGGCTCATCATTTGACATGACAGGATTCGTTGTTGCAGAACAACTCAGGACAATAATGGCACTCCGGCACATTAGAGAAAACAAGAACATGATGACTGGACTCACTTGGCCAGTCCGATGGCAACCAGCCTGTAGCGGTGATTAACAGCAGTCACTGTGGCCTCAGTGACATCAGGTATCCAAACAGCATGTGCATCCTGTTAAAGAATATATAAGTTAGAACAAAAATTCCCAGGGGTTCATCACACTTCCTGACTTAAGTATAATGGTATCAAAAATTTCCAAAATGGCATTGCCACCTAAACAAAACTATTGCTCCTACATAGGCTGGTTCTGTATATCTGACTGCTGCTCTCCTATAGATCTTTCCCTAGGAAAAAAAAAACTCCTGTTCGATGGATCATATTTTCCTGATGCCTCGGGTTTCATTTAATGAGATTCCATGGTATATAAGCCCACCTGACACAAAAATAGCTTGACTACCTTGTATAATTCATTATAAGTATAAATTCATAATATTGTTTTGATGGCAATATTGTTCTTCATTTGCTTTACTATAGCAAAAGAATTGTTATATCTATATTCACTACATCACTGTTCAACTAAATTTTCTTATGAGATGGTGTAGTGAAGCATGAGGACAAGTTACACCTTAGCAACCAGCAGCGCTGGCTGCCCATGGGTAAATTCCTTGAAATGAACAACGATTTCACAGTCTGATCATTCTTGAGGCATAGCCTACCTCGCAGAGAGGGTCTCTGCTTTAGGGCAACATTACACAACAGCACAAAAAATTCATTCGCTGAAAGAAATGCACGCCAATTGAACCTACCAACATAACCAATTACATAGTTACACAATTACAAGCACTTTAAGCTAAATTCATTTCGAAATAGTGATGTGGCAGCCACTTAGCTGCAGTTTGCCTTGGTTGCATCTACATATTACAAAAATTATCGAGCACACCACAAAGACAACATCTGAAGCAACATAATGTCATTCACTTAGGTGGTATAACTGAGTGAAAACAAAGGTCAGGAGATGAAACGTGTCACTAGGTTTTTAAGGTCACTGGTTTGACAACATTAACAGGACACTAGTGGTTACCTTGGACTCAAACTCAGGGCTGGAGCTCAGGACAACAGCAGCACGGCCATTCCGGAAAACAATGGCCAGTCCACCAAGCAGCGGCAGGTACTGCACATCTCGCACCTCTAAAGAACCCCTGTGTGGGCTTGGCCCTGCATGTGTTAAGAGAATGAGTGCTGGTTCCTATCTGAACATGTCATCTGGTAGGCTTAAAATATTTAATGTCATCCGCTCTTGCTATAGCCATAGAGCTGCAGCACATGAGACAAGTGATTGTATCTATAAGTACATGTAACAACTTAGCTTCAACAGCAACTTCACAACGAGCAATTAGATGCGAAATTATGTTGGTTATGCAGGTATAGAAATGAAGAGAAACACCAGAAAAGAAACCCTCAGCACTCACAGATGGTCTCCCTTTCAAAGGCCTGACTTACTCCAAAACTTAGGAGAAAATTATCTGGGAAGACAAAAAGTTACATCTGTCTACATATATACTGTCCCAATAGTGTTTCAGATAGACAGGCAGACATTCAGACGTTCGGACGGACGGACAGACGGACGGACGGATGGAATGGATGGATGAATGGATGAATGAATGAATGAATGAATGAATGAATGAATGAATGAATGAATGAAGACTCCATGCACTGCGAACACCAAACTATACAAGCTAAAAATGAAGAACGCTTACTAGGTGCAGAGGGTGCTCCACTGTGGAATGGCACATCACGGAGGTCGAGGGTCAGCTCCTGATGCAAGGCAGCATCCCAGCCAACGCGCAGCATCAGACCGCTGCCACAGCACAGCAGGAGCTCTTCAGCCCCAAAGTTAAGCACACTGCAGAAATATAGAGCAAAAAGTCACATCAAACTCATTGATGCTTCAAGCTGTCTTGTTTTTTAAGGAAATCCCCCGCCCCCATCCCTCCCCTTGAGGTCGATAATTTATGTAGCAGCAGCTGTGCACCAGCCTACAAGAAACACGAAGCCGCAAGAATTTTTCTGAACAATGCCGTGAAGGTAGAGTTACAGGCACTTTATGATTGACAAAGCAGTCTCTCGCCTTCCTCTGCTCCTTCCCACCCCAGCCTGTCTCCCTGTCCGCACAAGGAGAGCCATGTTCAGCGCAAGGAACTGGCACGGCCGTGCTCACCTTGCAGTCAACAGTGTGTTTGTTGAAGTGTAACATGAGTGACATGTATGTAGACTTGCCATCAGTCACATCACCCCCATCATCTCGGTGTGTGGTGCCCATGAAGAGAAGGGCAAACAGCATTTAACTTGAAATTTCAGCTCTTTCCGTGGCATGTAGCAATATAACTCCTAGTAAACACAATTGCAAGCACACAGTGTATGCATTATACTTGTCAACACAAAATGGTCACGCATGAGGGACCCTTTTAAGACGCTTTCAATGGTACCTCATCTTCCCACATTCGGTGAGTGGTTCTTGACTGAAGCCACAGGTCAATCCAAAGTAATAAAGTATAAAAGAAATTATCACTAAGTGACATGACTTTCATTACCACATTTACTTGACTACAAGTAGCCCTCATTAGTACTGGCTAATGTTGGCTAGGTGAAGACCTATGGTGGCTAGTGTTGGCTAAATTATGGTTAATATTGGTTAAGGATGTCTAATTCACTAATAATGTTCACTATCTGCCATTAGGACACAAACACTTTTTTCTTCTTCAGTCTCATTCCGATGATTTATTTGTCTAGCAATCATTTTTTTTTTCTTACAGGTTCCTTTTCATGTCCATACTTAGCGGAAGTGAATAATAATTTTGACCAGCCCTGTACTCTCTTAACAGAAAGACACTTTGAAGTCGCATCATAAGGCTTATGACATGACTTCAAAGTGTCTTTCTAGTTAAGCTACTACCTTAACTTAGGAAACAAATTCAACTGGGTGCTAGTGAGTGGGGTGTATGCTAGGCAGTGCTTGAAACAAACAATTGCCAGACTTACCCAGCAACATCAGCTGAGGTTGAAAGATGAGATGTAGGTACCAACTTGATGGGCAGGACACGGTCTTTAACAAACAACTCTGCACTCTCCCTCTTTAGGTTGGCCTGGCTGTAATGGTGAGGTCGTCACATGATGTTAGTAAAACGTGTCAGCGGAGGGATACAAAACATTCATCACACAGGAGGCACAATAAATTTACCACACCAGTAAAGTGGCTGCTGAAACAAAGTTTAATGGTGAAGTAAACTTGAAGCATATCAAGGGGAAATCTAAGAGGAGGAACTAAGGTAGCAGGCATACTGGTGTAGTTCTATAGAAACTGCAAGACATATGCACACACAATGGCTCCATGGTTACAAGAAGACCTATCGTGCACCCACATAGCTCCCTTCATTACATATAAAGTGGACTTTATGTACTTCCAGTTTCCCACCAATTGGTGCTGAACGCAGAGGTTCAACCGACCGCAACTGTAGCTGACTAAAAAAAAAAAAATGTATGATAGTGAAATATTACCGATAACTTACTTGCTGTCAATTTGTTCAAACAGCGGTGGTTGAGATTCCTCAGTCACAACCTTGTACATGAGTAGATGGCCTTTAAATGTCTGAAAAGAAACAGTTCTTTAAGATTTTTTTTAACAGACATACCGATCTAGAGACTAAAGTATGAGGAAGAGCGAAAGGTAATACGATGCTTAAAAGCAGCGCTGTGTGAAATACAAGAAAAAGAAAGGACATACGCATGTCCTGTCTCGTACTTCTTTTGTATTTGCTGCATTAACATCCATTTTTCGTGATCAAACAATTCCTGAGAAGTAAAATATCAAATTAGCTAGCCAGTCTTGTAATCCAATGAAGCTTAGTGGTGATAATTACCTGAAAATGAGACTGGCTCTTCACGAGTGAGCTTTGGTTCAGAGTTCAGGCAGTTTTACTCTACCACAGGTTTTTTCTCAAGGCCCGCTATGTGTTCAACTTTTTGACCTGGCCTTTCCAGACAGTTTTTAGGAGTTTTGGATTCGATTATCTTTGTTACCTCCAAGAGAAAGCCACATCCGATGTTACTGATGGCTGCTATCAGCCATCACAAGAAATCCAGCACGACCCAAGAAAGATGACACAAAGAAAAAATTTCCGAAAGTGCTACAAGGAACGTAAAGTGGAAGACAACCGGTTTGTGCAAAGTGTGGTGTGCACCTGTGATTCATATATACCATGAACTGCTTCACCACGCGGCATAAACGATGAAGCCAGTCTTCAGTATTTCTTTTATTTATCTGAACAATGGTGTTGTGCAGAGTGTTTATCTTTTGTTTATACTATTCCAGGGCAATTTTCCTTCAAGATATGTATACTAATAATTTTCTTTGTTCATAGTATTTTTGTAGATATTGCATATTTTTATTGTTTTTGTCAACTTTCCAGAAAAATTGCGCATGTTCCCATTTTTTATATCTCCAATAATATGACTTTTGTTTTCTAACGCATGTTTTTTGTTGTTTTTAAGAGCATTGTATTACCCACAATTTGGTGTGCTTCTGTGTGTACTGGAGCATTATTTGCACTTGCAATTTTTTCCCAAGGCCTCCCAAGGGCTATTTCCATTTCACACGGTAACGAAAGAGTTCTCTGTGTCATCCCTAAAGGAAAAGTGCATGCAAGGACACCCAGTCATGAGCACAATACATTAGTAAAGATGTTTCCTCATCTAAATGAAAAGAGAAAAAGACAACTGAAGAATCTCCTGGCAAGAAAAGTTTGTAGAGGAAGAAAACAAGCCCTGCCAATGCAGAAATCAAATATGGCAATTAACCCAATAGTGGTTCCCTAGACGAATGTTTGCATTGTGAAGCATACATATCCCGTAGGCCCCTTGTATACAGATGAGTAACAATAGGTTGAGTTGATGAAGCTGTGCTTAGTAGGTCAATCACATCTTTGCCACCAGCACCTTAACATGCGTTTGGCATCTTGTAAGTGAGTGCTATTAAGCTAACTTCCAATTATCAGTCACTTTCATTATTATTTTTGTTTGTTTGCCCTGTCGCTGTGTGCTATGAAAGTGAAACTAAACACAGAAAATCAGCTAAGAGACTACAGCACGACACACGCAGATGAAGTGAGAAGACAAGGACTCCTTCGTATTCTCACATTGTCCGTGTGTGTCTCTGCACAATGTTCTCTTACCTGTGTATCAACAAGCCCAACTCGCCACAATAAACCGGAAATCAGCTATTCAGCAATCCAGAAGGCGAATAACTGTAACAAAACTGTAGAGGATACCAATGTGGTTCTGTAGGAGCCACAGCTGTGGAAAACTCCATCCTTTTCTAACATTCTTTTTCCTTTTCATGAACGGGTCAGCTGTTTGCAACACATTAAACAAGCACTGCAACTTCAACATTTAACTGTTGCAATGACCCATGGACTATCAGGCGTTCATGAAAGACAGTTCAAAGCGTACAACATGGTGCACCCAGTTACACTCACTAGGACAGCCAGCATTGAGGAGTCTCGCTTCCAAACCAGCCGTGAGTTGCTGCCATGTTTGCTGAGTGACTCGCTTGTCCGAACATGAGATGCGATCTGGACACAGAGCTGCCAAAAAAAAAAAAAGAAATCAAGTACATCTCTTGTCAATGCACATGCAGAAAGATAACAGGGACAGCTGGGCCACCTGGCACTTAGTGAGCCAAAACGTGCAGCTAAAGAAATGACAGCTGACCTAAAAGACAAGGCTTGTCCCTTATACATGCGTTGCTTGGCAGGTCACAATTTTAACTTTCACAACAATGTATCTGTTGGTGCCTAAGAACAGTCCGAACATTTCTATATGCTTCACAGTGTTACACACACTCCATCAATACTGAGGCAGCCAATTCAATAATCTTACTAACACAGCGCCATACAAGAATATAGTCCTGAAGTGATGAAGCAATGTGCTCTGGCACTCACCTCCTGTAGTCACAATGTCAAGCTAAAGTTACCAAAGGAAATGTGTTGTTTTTTTTTTCGCTTTTTTAACACGCTTTTGTACAGGACTGTGGTGAAAGTACTGTCCAATACTGACTATATAGTGCCCAATTTGCGTAATGCCCAACTCTAAAGGACCATTCTTATTAAGCAAAGCGCAGTAGATAAGGCAACGAATTCGGCCGTGGGGGCTTGCTTGGTTGAATCACATGAGGTAAGGCGAAATGTGTGCATGTCCAGAGGAGTTTCTTTACCTTCGGTGCCACTCGTACAAAAAGGTCAATATGCTCGAAGAAATGAGTACAGAATGCTTCCATAAAGAGATTTGGAAAGTGAAAGCTGCGCAAAAGAGTTTTCGCAGTTACTGTCAGGTAAAGACATGTTAACAAAAGTACTGTAACAAAGGTACGCATAACATAAAACACGCTGTTCAAACGTAGGAGCATTAATGACATGCTGTCATTTAGTGTCGTATTGTGACACGAAATACAGTTTCGTTTAATGACACGCCGCATTCCGACGGGATAATGAATTCCACTGTAACACGACGATGTGCTCTCGACACCGGGTATTGACTACTTCACCTTGACTAATATGTTGGAGTCTTGTTCTCGAACTTATTATCATTTTTCCCTCTCACCTTCTCGAGCCAGATGCCGATGCTGCTCTCGGTAAGGACAGCAAACAGCGTCCTGTTGTAGTCCGACGCAATCCATGTCAACGTCGAACTAGTTTCCTTGTCGATGTTAAGCACTTGCGGCCACCGTATTGGAAAATACATGACGACGGCTAGTGGGGTATGATGTGTCTCTCTCTCAGAGAACTAGCTCTTGTCACCGAAACACACTCAGCCTTCTCGTCACGTCCCACCGACTGTCGTCGTGCAGGGACGGCAATCCCTTCATGACACACTGCACAAAACTTGAGGCCCGCTGGGGTTCCGTGCAAGGTACTGCATGTAGTCTACAGCCACAAACTGTGTCAAGAGTTCGGGACATTTCTCACGCATCTTGTGTATCCTAAAGTCATTGTACGCACGGCATTAAAGCATATCGAGGAAGAGCATCCGCTGAGAGTCAAACCGGAAGTAAATCTGGAATACGCATAGAGCTACACATAGAGCACACGACAGTGCTGACAGCGCTTTCCAGAGAGTAAGAAATGCTATGGTGCTGTCATCTCGCGTAAAACTGTGTCAAGTTTCATGCGTTAGAGCTTTAGAAAGGCTAAATTTTACACCTTAGAAACAAATACATTAAAATCAAGAAGTTTACAGGCAATCGTGGTTTTTTAGTAGTAAAAATTAATAAAAATTTGCCACAAAATAGCCAAAATTTAACCTGTGACGTCATGTTTGCCATATGTACTACGACCTTGTTAAAATAGCCTCTGAGATACCAAAACTCCACTGTTGCAAGCATCTATTACAGGCTCTTGAAAATATGTTATTTTTAGAAAAAAATAGTATTCACACAGCAAGCATGACCAAGAGCTGGCAGGTTTCAAGAATATAGTTTCAATTTCAACTTAAATTAAGTCATTAGCTTGTTTAGGCCGTGGAGTTATTTAGACTGAGCATCTCAAAGGCCAAGGAGGTTCTATTATAGCCTCCTTGCTTCAAGCCCTTCAAGCATACTTTACTATCTACTACTTCCATACTGCCGCCATTCTACTTCCGTTGCACGGCGGCCGCCAGCGCAGTGTGCGGTTCGTCGTAATTTTGTTCTTCCCTCAGCAGTTTCTCCGATATCTTGTCCGGCGCTTTTGCTACTTCACCACACCGTCGGGTAGAACTGAAACAATTCGTTCAAAAATCAAAAGCTCGCAGCTGCGCTGTGTGTAAGGTCGGGGGACTCGAAGTGGAACCGCAGGGTGAGCCGATCGTACAGGAGGAGCCTTCAGGATGGCGGAGTACAGCCGCAAGGTCCGCTCGAAGAAGGAAAAATCGGGCGAAACGATCGCGTACAGCGAAGCTGCCATGCGGCATAACGGCGCCGTGCTCGAGTACTGCCGGACGTCGCTCGCCGCGTTGTCGGGTTGCACGGCGGGCATCCTGGGTCTGACGGGCCTCTGGGGTTTCCTCTTCTACTTCGCCACCGCGCTGGCACTGTGGCTCATGCTCGTGTTACGCACCATGAACACCTGGCACCGTTTCCTGCGTAGCCGTACTACGTTCCTCACGACGGGACTGTTCGGCGGCCTCTTCACTTACGTTCTCTTCTGGACATTCTTCTACGGCATCGTTCACGTCTACTAACTAGCCCTGCCGGCCTTCTCTGGGATGAGAAATCGTGGAGGTCTCAGGAAACGTGGTTGTTCTTGCGGTCTTCGACGGTGCCGGCTGAGCTTTCGGTTTCACAGCAGACGATGCGGTGAAGTAGCATCTAGGAGCTGCTGGAGCGACAATTTGACCATATGTTGACCACATGTGTTGACCTGGCAGCAGCCATCAACAGTACGTGCGACCCGTCTAAAGGACCAGTGTGCATTTGTTGAGCTCGCATTGCATGCTACACGCAAGTTTTTTTTTTGAGGCGGACCATAGTGTGACACACACGGTCATTTGATGCACCACGTCCCTTCAGCGGCTATTTCTCTTCAAGCATAAAAGCCTGTTTATATGTGTTGCACCTTTATCAACATGTTAGTGTTGCAGTATTACACGTGTGCGCTTTATCGAGACTGTTTGTTCTTGGTGTTGCTTTGCTGGTGTTTGTTTATATACATTGTCCGGTGGATTGCATTAAAGATGTTTGGCTTGTATTGGCTGTCCAGGTTATATTTTCTTCATGGTGGTTGCTTACATTGAAGCATTCACCTTAAAAATATATTGAACAATGCGCCTTTGATAAGGCTGTTGTCCTGTATGCCATGTACAGGCCCCATTGAATGGAACGAAAGTAATATGCTTACTTTCACTTGTCTTCACTCTGTTACAGTGCAACATTGGCTCGTACACTTGCATCAAAGCCCACATTGCATTGGTCAGACTCATAGCAACATGATGGAGTTATGCCAAGTGGCTGCACATACTGTTATAGCCCCATGTACACATGTATGACTGCATTCCATGAGCACTGCACGTAAGCAGCACAGGCTGCAATGCAACAACCTTCCTCTTATATGCAAGTGGTAACAGCTGTTACATTCAATGAAATACTACACGACAAATAACCATAAAACTTGTGAACACCATTCAGTACCATAAATCACATGTTCTTGTTAACTGCAATGTGCATAATGGAACAGCAGAAGCGGGCACTGCTTGCAATATCTATACACATCATAACTATTCCAGTATTTGCATTCTGCAGCATAAAAATTGATTAACAGAAACTACATTGCATCCTACCTCTGCACGCTAGAGTGCAACAGACCAATACCTGGCAGTGCAGCACTTCTAGCGTGACAGATTGATGTGTTGCTTTTATGTGCAAGTCTGTCCTCCAGTGTAAAATTGACACCACATGTAAAATTTCTTCTTAGTGGAACAATTAGGTATCTTATGACATAGTTTACTACTGCTAACTCCACTGATAGATAAACGCTTGTTAAAAATAAAAGGCAACCTGATAGGAGACAGCTATAACCAAAATGCCAGTTGGCTGAGTAAGCATGCATTTATTGTCAACAGACTAGATGGGCTTGATCTTGAAGTGCAGGCCAATGAGGGAGAAGACGAGGCATTTGAGGTCCTGCACCAGGTAGTAGAAGCAGCGCAGACCTTCGGGGTCCTTACTCTGGTTGACGTCCACAAGCGAGCCGATCTTGGATGTCGTGAAGGACACGTGCTCATCACCCATCACAATCTCCAACTCCTACGAAAACACAAGTTTGAAGAGGGAATATGGCTTGCACACACAATGCCTATGCAGAACAAGGCAGCAACAGACTAAAGACAGTTTAGGTGCCATCATATCTGCGAGGCAGTTCTAATACTAGAAACTGTGTACTCAAGCTTTAGAGCTTTTGTAATGCATGTTCTTGGGCTAGCTGGTGCGTATTTGGTGGGTGGAATGAAGCACGAAAAGTCAACAAGGACTAGAGTGTACACAGCACAGTAGCTTGTGAATGACTGAATCCAGCCTGTCAAAACAAAGAAACTTCCCATAAGATTGCCAGACATATGCAGTGAAAAGGACAGGCATCTAGCAAATCATTGAGAGACGCATATATATTGTGTAAAATTCCGTTTCTGAAGTCAAGCAGTCAGTGATAAGTGCGAGTAGACACAACATGTTATTCGAAGCGCATGTGTTCTTTTTACTATTGGTACCAGTCGTAATATAAGCACACGGGCATCAAATACTCAGTCTGCAAGTATTCTTCACATGCCTTTACAACATATTATATGCATGAATTCAGAAGTATCACAGCTATAAACTAGTATCAAGTACTGTGTCAAGTGTGCCATTTTGGCTGCTCCTGTAATTTAGCTATAAATAATGTGTAAATGTGTGCCTTTTGGTTGTTCCTGCCATCTAGCTTGCAATACCATCAGGTAGAAGTCCAAACAGATACTCCCAGCAAATGCTTACCTGCCGCCCAATACGATCTGGGTGAGGCCAGAGTCCATCATCTTCCCGCATGATTTCAGAGTCATCGATGATGCGCTTCAGCTCCTCCATGACGCACTTGTGCACATAGGCCTGCAAAGTAGGTTCAAACATGAATCACTTTTACCTCACTTAGTTTTTCATTTCAAAGAGTCTTAAATCTTGCAGGAAAGGCCTTTTAATAGTTGCCTTTGGTCTTGGTTTGAAGTTTTGCTGTTTAGAAGCCAACTGCAATGAAATCTCACCTTTGCTAAACTGGCCATAAATGATGAGTATTTATTCATTTGCACAGCAATGGCCCCACTGGATCATTACACAAGTAGCAGTCACAGCACTCATGCAATGCCGGGATTAACAACAGAAGAATGGGTAAGGAGGTTCAACGATAGACTGGTACTGCAGCATGAATGATAAATGCTATGTATAATTTGCGCATAATCTTTGTAAAGTTGCAAGGCAATTGTCTAATTTTCTTAATAACAGCCTTAAAATAACATCTAAGCAGACCTGCTCAGTTTGCCACCAATGTAAGAGATGCAGGACCCTTATCATCATCACCAAGATTTTGCAGCCTAGTTCACAATGTAGAGGTTATGCCTAGGGCTGCATCAGTTCTGATGGGCAGTAATGATTTTTTTTTTCTTTCAGTTGCACATTATTTACATTTGTTGCCTTCAACAATTATCTTGTTCCATGTTTTATTCATTTGAGCACGTTGTACCGTGTGACAAAGCGGAAAAGTGTGGCTTCTTTCTGTTGACCTGTCTTTTGTTTCTTCGAAGTGGCTTATTTCCATATTCTTTAGGTGTGGTACTTATTACAACTCAGCTGAAGAGCATGGCGTCAGCCAGACACATTCAGCTAGGCACCTTATCTTTGTGACCATAAAGAATACAGCAGCCGAAGCTTTAGTTGAGGACTGTACTGAATGGTACTAGCACAAGTTTACCCAATAAGTTAACCTGTACAAGCACCATTCAAAATAAAATGATAGCAAGCACAGTTGTTGAAATCTGACCTGCAAGTGAAAACACATCAGTTCTTTAAACATGCGCCATCATGTTCCACCATAATGATGAGCTGGACCTGCTGACTTGATGATCTAGACCTGCTGCACCGTTGGAGTGTTTTAGAGGTATAGCCGTTAACCCCAGATACAAGCATGCAAAACTTTGTAGGATACTACAATCATTATTTGTGTTTTTTAGAAAGAGCAGAAATTCTGACGTTTTGGTATTCCATGTTAAAGGAGTACTGACACGATTTTGCGGCAGCTCAAGATGTACATTTTCGTTTTCTACCCATGTATTGTTAACACCTTCCGCACACGGAAGCCAGGAAGCAGGTACAAAGTATTTTAGTTTGGTTTTAAAGTTTTCTTCGCCCAGCATTGCGAGCCAGCCCCAGCGCAATGGACACTACGATGACGTATGAGCACAGTGTATTAAAAATCGCCAAAATCGCTGTCAGAGTGACTGGACGACCGTGAAATTGTCGCTGTTTGCTTGCCCCACGTGTAATTGACCACAGACAACAGAGTTACAGCGACACTATCACGAATTGCTGCCCCTACGTGACTCAGACGTATGTCCGACTATGTTGACACGTCACTAGGAAACCGCCCCCTCGAAATCGAAAGTGGGCTTTTAAGGAAGCTGTATTAAAAATATATTCACTGCCTTACGATGCACCATGATATTCTGGGTTCTCCACGCCACTGCTTTGATTTAGAGCAATAATACGAGAATGTCAAAAATTTGTGTCAGTACTCCTTTAACTATTGTAGCACATACAGGACAGAAAGGACTGACATGGACGTAGCGCTGCGTCCAAGTCACTCCTTTCTCTCCTTGTTCATGTATGCACTACAATAGTTAACATACTTTTTCACTGAACTACGTTACTGTGTTCAGATCACTGAGTGCCGTAAATCTAAACATGAGTAAAGCTTCATTTGTGGCAATTTGAAGAGTAGTGTCCACATACTCATAAAGCTGTACTGCGATAGATGTGTGCTACGTCTACAAACCATACTGCAAAACACACCCCTGTCCTCAGTGTTGTAGGTCAATCAGCATTGTCCAATTTACGACACTGACGCACTACAGAGCACCACTCCCATTATTCAAAGCAACCATATGCATTCGCAACCATTTCAAAATTGCATTGCATTTCCCTTTGCAGTAGCGTCTTGCTATCACAAGCGAATAAAAATATGTACAGTGGCACTGGCAAAACAAGTGTCATATAGAGCAGTGTCTAGCAACCAAACTTGCCTCTTTCCGGATCATGGTGTCGTTCTTGTAGTTCGAGTTGTTTGCGTACCGCAGTTTGCCTAGAATATAAACAAGCAATTCGGTTATAATTAGAGTGTGCCATTGCATGCAAAGTATCAAAACAGCTTACAATTGCAAACCGCACCGACAGCCAGCCCGCCCAAGTTTCAGCACAGTTTCAGCACAGAGTGAGTGCGCCAAAAACAAATACCGCTTTTCGACGGATGCCTCTAACTAAAACAATGAATTTTAATACCACTGCATGGGAAGTTACGAACGGGAACGTCTACAACACTGCAAAGCACTGATGGTATGGGAATTACGAGGTCTTTGGTGCCAAGAACGTACGCCGTTTCAGGATTCATTCTGAACACTCATGGCTTTTCAATGTGCACCTAAATCTAAGCACATGTGTGCTTTTTTCCAATTCGTTTCCCGTCAAAATACGGTCGCCGCAGGCAGCAATCTAACCCACTTTCTCGAGCTTAGAAAAGCATCAGACAGATAACGTAAATAACGCCTCGATCACACGCCGTGGAGGAGGCCCGGTACCGACTGAAGAAAAGGCGGTTTCATCGTTGATTCACCAGTCGTGGAAGTGCCATCACAGAAAAAAGGAGATGTACTTAGATCCAAACAACCGCTAGGTAAGGTAATTAACGGTGTAGTATTCCGGCAATCAAAGAAAAGTGCGATCACTGCGCACATAGGCTCTAACAAACGGTGCCTCCTAGCCGCACGCACAACGCTTACGATGTGCATTGATTTGAGCGGGCAGTACGTACCATCTGGTCGAAACTCAAACTCGAGGAACTCGTGGCCGAATTTGCCTTTGTGGCCAACGTAATAACGTAGGTAAAAGTCCGTGGAAGTCATTTTGAAGCTCTTGCCGTCACAAAGCTACACAAGGCAAGCGCAAACGCTTTGCTGTGAACGGAGTGCGTTCTAATGTGAGGCTGAAGCGCGCAAAGCCACAAACAAAGGCTTGGATCTAGTCGTCTAGTCATACGGCTTCTTTCCTTCAACTTCAACCACCGCATGATAAAGGCATTTTCCGGTAACAGTAACTCACAAAGACATAGCCTCAAAGATTAAAGCATAAGCAATTGACAAAATTATAGTATTTTGTACAGGGTCGTCCACTCTTAGGGTGAACACGGCGCGGCGTGGCTGCCTTCTTTGGAACGCCAGCGCTCGCGATGGGACTGCGCATCGACGCTGATCTAGTGCAGGCGTAGAGGGGCTTGGATTGCTCTGTGCGCCTGCACATTATTGGCTTCGATGTGTGCCCACGTCGCGAGCACTCGCGTCCCAAAAGGGAAGCCGCGTTGCGTCGTGTTCACCCTAAGAGTGGACGACCCTGTACATTGTCAAACAATTTATCTAGTGTTTCATATGTTTGCGAAACCATTGCAAGCGTACAAAGCATGATACTACATCACTATCTTTGTTACTTGCTACGTAAAAAAGCACGGCCTTTGAGATTGTTCGCACTACTGCTTTTATTCTTTAACTGTTTGCGTATGTGAAACAATTAGGAGCATCAATTAAATTCTATTCTCAGAATCACAAAATGCAAATAATTCGAAAGGCAATATACATTAAGTGTACCAGAAAAAAAAAAATGTACGTACGCCTCTGCATAATCGAACACACCCTGAACGTGGTTTGTCACCTGGTGTCAACTATTGACACTCATTAAAAACCGAAAATAAATTACGACTGACAACTAAAGTTTTGTTTGCAAGTTCTGTGCTCGACTGAGCATTTTTTTCTATCTCGTAAACACGAAACTAAATCTTAATTTATTTAATGCAGCTGTTAAGTATCAAAGTAATGCGTTACTTTAATGATGATGATGACATAAGAAACTAGCGCTTCACCGCGGCGGAATGCCAAAAGAACACGTTACGGCGTTTGAGGGCGCGCTTTTTGAATCGCGCGTTGAGCGCTGCTTCATCAGCGTGAGGGTGACATATCAAGAAGCACGCTCCAAGCATACGTTCTCTTCGTACGTACGTTTGTACGTGCGCGTTTGTGCAAACGCGTACAAAACGTAATAATTTTTTTTTTTTTCGGTTGGTGACCTTCCCCCCTCCCCCTTCTGGCTACGCGCGGTCCGGCGACGCTGGTCTGCGGTGGTCTAGAGGATGTGGTGCTTGACTGTAGATCCAAAAGACGGCTCAGTGTCATCCAAAGGAGGACGGCTCAGTATGGTGCCGCAGTCGAGGGCTCCGGAAATATCACAAGCATTGCCTCAAGCACTTCTCCACCATCGAGAGGCCGATGTTGAACCCACATCTTTCTGGTCAGCGGCCGGGCACAAGTGTACCACAGCAGCGTACTATAACAGGGGGAACTCGGAGGTATATGCTTATGCGCTGTTTAATGTAGTGCAGAGTAGAGGCAGCAGGCACCTGGACATCAGCACTAACGAGGCGTATACTATTTGTATAAACAGTAGGCCATAACCACAGGCGGTGAGCATGGAACGAGGAAGTATATATATATATATATATATATATATATATATATATATATATATATATATATATATATATATATATATATATATATATATATATATATATCTATATATATATATATCAAAATCTGCAGAACTGAGACGACAAGCAGGCGTCTTGTTAATAATCAGCATGCCCAGTCGTTGAAGGTATACTTACGCGCAGTTGAGGCAGATGGAGGGACAGGTGCGCAGGTACTTTTGAAGCACAAGGACAGTGCATTGCCCGCGAAGCTGCAGAGTCCTGGAGAAGCTCATGTGTGGACACCGTCAGCCACGAGACAGTCGCCTTTGAACTTCATCTGCCTCGGACGTTACCGGGTGAAATAATATTGGTAGCGCGAGCCAATAGTCACGTTACATACCGTGGACCTGGAGCTGCAAAAGAGGAGTATGTGGACGAGGAGGAAGAGGGCAATCCCCGCCTTCTTTTTTCTTTTTTCTTTTTTTTTTTGAGCGCTTTAGGGGCCCGGTTCTGTCGGCGTCATGTCGGGCTCAGGCTCAGAAGACAGCGGTACAAAACAGGGCCGAAACATGCTAATAACTGACCAAAACCAGTTTAAATTTAAGAATGGTTACAATAAACCAACTTACTGTATAATAAAATAGAAGTCCACGTAAGAGGGTAAATAATGGCATAACGAGGTCAAATTTAGCTAAAGTAATTCGAAAACGTCGACGATAAACACAAAGGAAACACAGTCGAATTACTGCGTCGTAGCAACGCAAGCTTTCACTGCCTTTTGAATTGACGCGAAACCTATCAATAATGGGTAAATATAGATTAAATGGATCCGGACTACTACAATAAAATAAAAGGTACATGTAACGGGTAAATAATGGCATAATAAGATTAAATTAGGCGAGATTAATTTGAAAACGCCGACGATAAACAGAACAGAAACACAGGGGAACGCCGGCAAATGACCGCCTCGCACTTCGTACAGCTTTCGCTGCAGTAGAAGTGGTTTAGACTTTTTAAATGGTACAACCACAGCATGCTATCGTGGCTCTACCGATCTGTACCATAGCTTAGAGCATGAAAAATCGTTCACCACTTGTGTTTAATAATAATAATAATAATAATAATAATAATAATAATAATAATAATAATAACTTGAATGCCTATAGGTTATGAACGGGTTATATTCCAGCCTGCTCAAACAAGACGCACGTGTGTGTATCATACGGAAAGTTGAAAAGTATTGTTATGTACTTGTTCTGCATCAAGTACAATTTTTGTAGGTTTGTATTTGTTTTAGTTCCCCATACCAAAAAAAAAAAACAATAGGTAAGATGTGAAAAAAAAAAGAAAAAGTGATTTATACAAAAACAGATTAGAATTTTTCGTTCAGCACAGCAGTGACGTGATCGACGGGTTTTTATTAGTACTCCCAGCTTCTGCAGTAACTAGTTCTCACGCGCCAATCGCGACGCGACTTTTTTTTTTTATATGATATTAGGAGATGTTGGCGCACAAATAAGGCGCCGGCTACTTATTGGCACGACGCGCCTTAGGTTCTGCCCGGTGACTTTCACCTGCGCCTCACCTGGGCGAACGTTGCAAATGGAAACTTGCACCGCTTCAAGGGCTTATCTACTGTAGAGGGAGTGGGTGTTTCTCTTGTCCCACTTGTGAATTCGAAAATCACTTTAATTCATTTCTACCTACTCCGATCCGCAATTACAATACAATTAAGAACTTTATACCCACCCATTTGTAGCAACATTTCACACCCTGGTGGGTGTGCCTGACTGACTGACTGACTGACCCTCCAACCAACCAACTAACTAGTTAGCTAGCAAACTAACCAGCCATCTAAATATAGTTAGCTAAGTAGCCGAACAACTAATAAATAAGTATATAAACCACAACATTGGACTCCTTATCCCAAATCTCTCGAATGTTCCCATACGCCGTCGTGTATACGGTAGTTAATGGAATCGTGGCTTCTTCAGATCGCTGTCTTCAGATCGCACAATCGTATTTGCAGCAACGCACATAGAGTTAGCACCTAACTCGAACTCGCAGTACTGGTCGACGAAGAGGTCATCGAAGGCGGTCTCTGATATGTCTGACAGTCACGCACGTCAATTTGCAGGGCATGTTGTAAGACCTGCGGTGCTCCCGATGATTCTACGACCTTGATTCTACGAGCATCAGCCGTTGCACGATGCCACTCTGGACCACTTTTGTATGCGCGGTAGCGAACAAGCAACACAACCTTCCTTGTGACGAACGCGCGGATAGTCGACTCTCTCTCTCTCTCTCTGCCTTTCTTTCTCGCAGTTTCCGTTTGCTTGAAGATAAGGTCGTACTGTTTGTGCTTCGTTGCTGCATATCTATACCGTACAGAGCCTACCACATTTATGCCAAGTGCGCTTAGCCCCCTCCCCATCCCCCCCCGCACCCCCCCCCCCCTTTTTTTTTTTTCTCATACTGTTCACTTTGCTCCATGTCCATGCAAAGTACGTACCCTTCAGAGAGATCATAAAATAGTGTCCTGTTTACGCACTCTTTTATGCTGCGTAAGAGACGGATCAAGTCTGAAACGTGACCTGTTAAAGTTTAATGACGCTATGCGTGATCGGAGTTGTGATTTCACCTGCACATTTGCACGGTAGTCTGCAATATGCTACGACTCTTGCATCAGCTTATATATATCATTAAAAAAAAACAGATACTATTAAGGCCAAATCCTATACGCCTCTGCCGTCAGCTATGGTCGTCTTGTTTGCTTGCTTTGCCAAAATTGACATGGCAGGGTGCGAATGTATGTACAACATGATTCACTGGTCAAGACATCTACAACATTGCATGCTTGTCATTTACGTCACGACTAACGATAACACTATCGCATGATTGTTATGTGGGGTTTAACGTCCCAAAACCAGCTCTGATTATGAGAGACGCCGCAGCGGAGGGCTCCGGAAATTTTGACCACCTGGGGTTTTTTAACGTGCACTGACATCGCACAGCACACGGGCCTCAACATTTCGCCTCCCTCGAAATGCAGCCGCCGCAGCCGGGATTCGATCCCACGACCCTCGGATCAGTGGCCTAGTACCATAGCCAATAGACCACCGTGGCGGGGCAATATCACATGAAGTGTATACCTGCATCCGTCGTAATACGGTACGCGATGTGCGTGTATTTGCCACACATGACAATGTTAGCACTTGCACTCTACATCGAGTCACATATTTCCGTGATATAAAATGAATTTAGAGTTAAAGCAATCCACGTGGAGTAACCTTAAAGACAATACGTTCCGGCGCAGAGAGAGAGAGATGAGAACGGATAGAGGCGCTGAGTCATTTGTTCGTATCATACGCTGTGCACATACCACTTCACAATTTGTGCCGCACTTCACGAAGTGCCCCCACCCTTTTTTTTTTTTTGTCAATTTTACTTTTTCTTCGTTCTGCATACTCTGAACGGCAAGGAGACCTTCAGTACGGTGTCCCTTGCAATCATATCGTGGTTTTGGAACGTAAAACGCCAGAAATCAATCAATTAATAAAATGGCAAGGAGCAGCCTACGACATTTAAAGGTACCATCCACTTCTACATTTTACCGTGTCAATAAAAAGAACCATCTTCTCCAGCGACCACTATCACCCTATAGCTCATATCTTCTTTCATTTTTCTTTTTGATTTTTCTCTCATCGTCTTGGTGATCGCGGTTCCCTTTCGAATCGGAGCAGACTCGTAAACAACATAATTGCACTGACAGTCTTACTGCTCTTGCCACTCAGGTCAATTGAAGGACGCCGCTCGAGAGCTGCGAGCATCACCCTTCATTCACTGGAGATGTCCAGGAACGATAAGTACGCTAGCGTAAGCACGTGACCGCCACCGCGAACTCAATGAACTTTGTCGGTTCGCTGGCAGCAATGTTGGGACCTATATACCGAGCGCGCGTGTCGTACTGAATTTTTAAACTATAGCCGGACTAATTTGTATGCGTGACAACACAGGTGCCACTTCACGTATCGCGGCACCTCGTCGTGTATCGGAGGACGCTTTTGACGAACCCGTAGAACGGCCCCAGAGCCCTTGAAGCAAACGCAGCAGCCATGCGTACAACCATATGTTTGTTCCACTCTGAAACGCTTTTATTCTGAAACGAACGGCTCATTATTTGTGGCATGCATTTTGACAAAAAATGAAAGATGCGTGCCGAATTTCGCTCAACATCGTATTTTGTGAACCAAATTTGGGGTGGGCCGTCCTTGTCGAATTTTTTTAATGATTTTTTTTTCGTGGCGCGCTGTTTCTCGGAAACTGCTCTATTGACAATCAATGTGGCCAAGCCAATGAATGAGACTCGAAAATTACTTCATTAATTCGGGAAATTGTAGCAGAGATGCCTAGCACACTATATCCCCACCTTTCTTACTCTCAAGATTTGCTGTAGAAGCCACCGTTTCCTTACGTGTTGAATTCTACGACTATGATAGAGCACCGTTTATCTTCTCTTAGAGTTGCATGACATGCATGTCCGTGCTAACAATAATAATTTCTGGGGTTTTACGTTCCAAAGCCACGATATGATTGTGAGAGTCGCCATGGTGGAGGTCTCCGCAAATTTAGACCACCTGGGGTACTGACATCGCACGGTGCGTGGGCCTCAACAATTCGCTTCCATAGAAATGCTTTCTTCTTCTTCTTCCTTCATCTGCCCCGTCACAGTGGTCTAGAGGTTATGGAACTAGGCTGCTGATTTGAAGGTAGCAGGATCGAATCCCGGCCACGGCGGCGGCATTTCGATGGAGGCTAAATGCGGAAGCCCCGTGTGCTGTGCGATGTCAGTGCACGTTAAGGAACACCAGGTGGTCGAAATTTCCGGAGCCCTCCACCACGGCGTCTCTCATAATCACATCGTGGTTTTGCGACGCAAAAACCCAGAAATCAGTCGCTCATCCTGCTTCACTTTGTCCGACCGTTTTGCTTGTATCTCAACAGTGACTGATTCGATTTGCAACAAATATTCACTCCTTCACTCGTCTTAATTAATTAATACCTTAGTGTTCTAACTATGTGCTGGGAATTTCGAAAACGCTTCGTTGTATATAGATCCCTCGCGGTGAAGGTCACCTGCCGCAGCACTTGAAGTAAGGTTGCGAATAGGCATTCCTTTGTCAGTACGATCATTTTTGCTTAAGAGGGGTTCATTGGAAATGCCTTTGGGTGTGCACGTTACGTACAACACACAGTAATAAAACCTCACAGATGTTTGCTGCACCGCGGAAGCAGCTACTCTAAGTAAGCATCAGAACAGTGTCCTATTTTAAAGAACACAGTGTCCTTAGCCATAGACAGATTGATTCGTCTTTATTATTTTATTTACTTTTTTTGTGTGTGTCAAATATTTCATGCCATACAGGAAGCGGACATGCTGCATTTCAGTTAAGGGTAACTAGGAAAGCAATAAGTAATTTTCCTGAAATTAACGTTTGGACATTGTTCATCACATTACGAAATCGCCAGCCGACAAATGTGATTCCATACATTAATCATTACAACAAATTTAATTACTTCCATTTCATTACGGGCAAGTCTCACCGCAGTTACATCATCGTGATCGTGGCGGCCAGGAGACCAGAATGAAGCGGGATGCGAACGCGAAAGTCCTCTTCATACCGCGTGCTGTAAGCGCTCGTTTTCAAGTTCGTCTCACTTCAAGGTCATCCAAAAAACACTCTTGGTCACGCCATGCGTGTGTCGTAAGAGGGGTGCCCGAAAAAAAAAAAAAAAACCGGCGTTAGTACTTCACGAAATCAAGGAGCCCCGTCTGCCCAGAACAGACAGCTCTACTTTTCTCGTTGCTTATTTATCATTATATTTTATTTTGTTTAGGCGCACTTTGTTTTCGGTCGCTCGTCTTCGACACTCGGGAACCAAGCGCTGACGTTGAAAGGACGCCGCCGGGTAGAACGTTCTGGAAACGACTGCGGCGGCACTTTTTGCAAGGATCCGCGGTAGCGAGGCCACTAGCCCGGCGAGAAGTGAGCTAGGAGTGATTTATTCGAGACAGGCGGGTTTCCGATGTTCCGTGCTCTTGCATGTCTTTATTTTTCTTCTTTGTATGACGTTTATTTCTTGTTTCGGTATCTCCGTCCGGTTCGGTATACCAGAGACCCAAGCAACTCTGGCGAGCCGTCAAGTGCGTCGCGTCCGTGTTGGTGTGACACAACGGCCCAGACAGCGTTTTACACAGTTGCGTGCAACGCATAGTAAAAGCCACACCTGTGTCATTGAGAAGACGTCAACAGGTTTGGTCATGGCCACTGCGGTCGCGCTTTCGATGAAAGCGCGAATGTTAGAGGCCAGTGTACAGTGTGCGATGTCGGCGCACGTTGAAGAACCTCAGCTGGTCGAAATTTGCAAAGCCCTCCGCTACGGCGTGCCCCATAAGATATCGTGGTTTACTCAGCCTCGGCAATTATTATTAGGCTTGAATTGCATGCACATGCGCGAAATGTAAACTCTACAGCTGCAGGTAGTTGTTCATTTGATATCACGCCATCTTCACCTTCCCCCTACTTTTCTCTTATCCTCGAAGACAGAAATGTCATATCAGTGATATCACTATGTAACAGTAGAGTATAAGTATACCGAAACTCGCAATTTTTTTATTCCTTCATTTTTCTAAGCTCACGTCACCATAATTTAGGGTCACCAGGAAGAAGTGCACAGAGAAATTGGGTGTTGCAAATTTTTTAAAAACATAGCAAGTTCCCCAAGATTAGCGCCATCAGGTTAACCGATAATGCACTGTGGCACAGCTTCTGTTTCACCTTTCCTCGCTGAGTGTAAAGTTAGGTTCCCAGCAATGGTCGCCGCATTTCTATAGCGTGCGGAGAGGCAACGCTCTGGCACATTTAGATTCGGCATCACGAGAAGAAACTGTCCAAATGGCTAAAAGTGATTCCTCCAAAATTGTCACATCTTGCATAGCACAGAATTTATTATTAGACGCGCTTCCCCCTTCCCGTTTTCTCCCTATGCAAAAAGAGAATTATGGTTGCATCAACTTGGCACCGCGGCGCAGTACAGAAACAATAGTGATGATAAACGTCCTTGCATTTTCAGTAAGGCTGGTGACCACATTGAAACTTGAAACCTGCAAAAATGAGCTGAGTGTGTCGCTGTTCCCAATCACTATTCTCGAAAGGCTGCCGCCTTCCGTAACAGCCTCCCAGACTTTTTCTGGCACCACGGAGGTACAGTTTGTAACACTACGCAAGTGCACAACGCTTTTCACGTAAATGCACTTAACTTCTCCGGTTTGTTGCATGGTGGCCAGGAGTGTGGAATGTCTGGGCAACTATCATCCGTCCGTAAAGTGCTGCCCGCGTACGCGCATACGTACATGATAAATACGCACCAGATGGTAAAAGTCGCACATAGACATTATTGGCCCGTCAGACAGGACTTCCGTTATGATTAATCACGATGCCGGTGGTAAAACCGAGACCATTCGGGTGATAAAGGTAAAGGAAAGACAAATTCAACCATAAGAAATTTCCAGTTAATCAGCCTGTGCATGGGAAGAGCAGATCATACGGAAAAGAATGACAGAAGAGGAGTGTCTATGACGACAAGTCGAAGTGCTTGTGATTGCGGCAGTGTAAAGCCATCACACAACAGCATTATCACTGCAAAGTCACAATGCGTCGTTCCTTGTTGCCATCGCAGTCAACGTTAGTCATCGCCACACTGTAACCTTAACCTCAGAGCGAAAACGTCAACAAAAGCGTAAATAAAAGGAGCTTTCTCAAATGATGACATGTTGCACGTATCTCTTGCAAGAAGGTCGGCTCATCTTTTGCTTGCAAATTAAGTGCAATGTCAATTACGTCGCAGAATCATCTGCAACCCTTCGTTGACACAGTACGGTAACAGGTCCATGGCCACCGGCTGCACACAACTTCATAATAATATATCCAGTTCTGCTCAACGTCAATGACGAGAGCAACAACCACGTTTGTTCTAAACGCGTACAGCTCGGTCCAGTCTCCATAAGTATCTCTAAAGTCATGCCCGTCATCACCAAAGCGAAACTTTCTTTCACCTTGACCCCACGCTGCCAGAAGAGGTCCTAAACAATAACAGCGGCCATCATAAATACGAAGAGACGAAGAGCGGATATGAGAGGCAGCATTCTGAAGACGAACACCCACGCCACTGAGCGCCAGTTGGTATAAAGTCCTACGAATCGAGGTGGGACTTTCTACCAGCCACTGGGAAAGTCTGTGTGCCCCTAGCGGCACTGGGTATTGAAACTAGTATCCAGCAATGCACACGTTATCGCGAGCAGCGTTGAAATAACGCTTTCAGTGCTGATGTCACTCGCCGTTAGAAAACTGGCGTAGTGCCGCTTACAGTAAAATTGATGGAGTTTTACGCGCCAAATCCACGATATGATCATGGGGCAGGCCCCCTTAGTGGAGGGTTCCTGAATAATCTTGACCACCTGTGGTACTTCGACGTCCACCTACATCTAAGTACACAGACGTTTCCTATCCTTTCGCGCCCATCGAAAATACGGCCGCTGATGTGCGATCCCGCGACCACGACCTTCGCAGGCCAACACAGCCGCTATAATCTATACCATGACGGGTGCAGTGCCACTTGGCAAGGAGCAACTTTCTCGTGACAAGTGCGTTTGCTGTAGCGTTACTCCCAAGCCGTGAGCCTTACTACGCACTGCCCATAATTCACCGTGTCTGCTCTGCTCTGAAGCCGCGCGCTCGTGGTACCCACGCCGTCGCAAGACCTTAACCTCGAGTACGTAACGAGTGGCGCCACTCTTGGGCCTCACCGGGGATTCGCCGACTTTTTTTAAACGCGTGCAAGGTGGCGAACACCTTTTACGGGCGGCCGAGAAGCCGGTGGAAAACGAGCCCGCGCTTGAAACCCGCACCGTCCACTTCTCACCACGTCTTCTTCACCTTACTTTCTTTCTCCAGCCAAGCGCTATGTACACGTGTGATATCCTCGAAGTGATGGCTGCAGCAATATATCTCGTGCCTGTTACGTAAACGTCACGAGCGACTGTGGGCGCGTGTGAGCTCACGAGCTCTTTGAGAACCTCGTCACATGTTACGCGCGAAGCGGGGCTCCAGAGGAGCACGAAACGAGGGTGAGGTGGCAGGGCGCCGAAGTGGCTGAATCGTATACACAACGAGGTATACACGTGCCAGATACTAAAAATAATCATTGGCAGAGCCTGGCGTTTTAATGTTATTCAGTTTGTGATAGCGAACACTGTAGTTTTGGAGCCCGCGGTTAGATTTCGACATGCTGTCATTCAGCCATCGTGTCTCACAACACCTGGGTTCAAGAGTTTAACAGTTCTTGTATACATAAACAACTACTGTATGTGCAGTCACGGTAGACAAGTGATTATGCATTTCGGTAATATTAATAGACCTTCTGGTCAACGGTGTATACGAAGGGGTGTCCTGATGTCCTGACGCCCTACCCCCCTCCCCCCTTTCCCTTATATTTGAATTTTCTATGGACCTAAGAGGAGGGCCTACTTCAGAAACATTACAAGCGCCTTTTTATAGTAGCGTCAGATGTACCATCTTGCGCCTGAAAGCATGCGCGCCGATTGCTTTGGGTGTTGATGCCCCACATTCAGCTTTACATGCCATAGTTTAAGTTTTACATGTCATAGTTTTTTTTTTTTTTTACATGTCATTCAGCTTTACATTTCATGTCATAGGGGATCAGAAAAATCCTGTATCCACTCCTGCTTCTGGCAGGGGACGGAACCGGCTGACGCAATAATGCGGTGTGTTGCGCACATCTCTGGGAAATGATTACGACCCGTATTGTAGATAAAAAGTTTCTATGGGAGACCTTTGGTACTTGAACTCGAGACGTAGGGGTTCGAACCCGGAACCTTTTGGCAGACGATTGTCACGCAACTAGTTTGGCGCTGACTCTAAGAAGGTTATCACGCGTAGCTCACGCACGCATATCCATTGCGAGTACGATCCGCACGTCATTTCGTTATCGCTAATCGTGACGTAAATCACATGTATGTCAAGTTATTGATATCCTAAGCTATCAGTGATGTTAGTCACGCATTCGTACCCGCGTCAGTTTTGGTACATACCAAGTGAACGAAACGCAATTTTCTTTCTTTTGCTACATTTCTCTACCACGTGTGTCTAGCCAACGCGCTGTATCGGCGAAATAAACACAAACCAACTCGCCTGACTCCCCATATTGAATATCTGTACCATTGTTTTAAGGGTCTTCGAATAACACATATATGATGCCATATGACAGAGGTTGTGGTGATGATGAATTCCGTCATTGGTGCTTTTGCCTTTCAGCCACAAGCTGTAGGTCCTCCTTCCGAAGTAGTATTCTACACTTGTAATCCACTAGTAAACGAAGAACGATTATTAATCGATCGATCAGCAGTATTTGTGCACTTCGCAAGCTTAGCAGCTACCTGATAAGGGCAGTCGTACCACCTCCGCTTGGATCTCTGCTTCTCTGTGATACTAATAATTGATTGATTGATGCTAATTATTGATATACATACCAAAAGTCATGATGCGATTGTGAAGTACGCCCCGTAGTGGAAGGATCCGGAGTAATTTTACCCCCCCCCCCCCCTCACCCTACCGTGGGGGGTGGGGGTGGTCTTTAACGCACGCCTAAATATAAGTACACGTGTTTCTTTTTTTTTTTTAAGCATTTCACGCCCATGGAAATGTGGCTGCCGTGGCTGGGACTCGATCCCGCGACCTCAAGGTTCGCAAGCAAGCATCCATCTGATAAGCTATACCATGGCGGGTAACTTCACTGCGAAGCAAGGCGCCAAAGGAAACAACAAAGTATGTTTGAAGCAAGCAGGCGAAACACCTCGAACGAATACGCCAACGAGCACGTGCATGCAACTTATACGGCGAATCTTGCGACAGCAGGAGAAGATACGGGCGAAAGCGTGCATTTCGCGAAGAGGCCGTCACGCGATCCTACAGCTGTACTCGCCGTGCAGTGAAGTGCTGCTAGCATTCCCAGAAGCGCTGACGCGAATCGCATCCAGCGCGACCAATCGACAATTTTGAGTGACGCAATTTGTACTAGCCATTGCTTCCTGCGTCAGCAGTGCGCGGAGTCTCAGCAGAGGTGCACTATGGGAACGTTCTTCGAGAGGCACTCGTGAGTCGTAACTTGTATTTTCTTGAGTTGTGAGGACCACATGTCAGTGAGCGAGAAGACGAAAGACAACTCGTGCACTTAGATGTGTGTGCGAATTAAAGGACCCCAGGCGGTGCAAGTAGCCCGCTGCGGTTCGTTTCGTGGTCGTATCCCGCGTGGCCCTGGCAAATACTACCCCGTGATCCGACTTGTGATGGAAAAGAAAGAAAGAAAGAAAGAAAGAAAGAAAGAAAGAAATCCGCCGGAAAGGAGTTCATGCCCAGTGACACACGACAAAGGAGTATCTCTATCCCGGCAAAGTTCCTTTGCAGAAAGGTAGATCGGCGATCTACTTTTCGAGCGTAAAGGCGTACTCTCGCCGACAGCGTACACGACCCGTAAACGGGAGAGAACTTTTCACAAAATTAGAACACCCTGCAACTATTTTCTTGCCTTGCCTATAAGCGTTAGCTTTTAGCCGTGTAACGAGATTTGTCGGGCCGCAAAGATTTATTTTTACCGCACTCTCGAACGCTCACATCGCCGGCATTCGGGATTCCGGCAGTCATTATCTTTTTCGTCGTGGCGTGAAACGAACCATCAACATTATTAGCCATCAGCAATAAAAACGATATTTTTGCGATCCACAATCGCTAAAGGTAATTAAATGCGGAACTTTTTAAAAAGGATCCCTATCTTGCTGCTTTAACAAGGAGCGGCATTTTTTTGCGGCGTTCGTCTTAGGAACCATCTAAAGAAGTTCATGCGCTGCCGTGTGTCATCGGCGCAACTACTTTCTGCAAAGGGTCCTTTAGAGTAGAAAAAGGGGTTCACCACAAAGGACTTTACTTTCGCCCGTCTGTCAGGGGTATTATAGTGGCACCTTGACTTAAGGTCGTCTACAAATTTTTATGACTGCGAAGATAGCGCTATAATATTACAGTTTATTCAATTCTGCGCATACATTCTACATGTCTATGGTTGTGCGGTTCTACATCTGCATCCCGGCTGATTCTCTTATCTCCCAAGCTCCACGAGTTTGTCACGCCTTTGTAACACCTTAATCCCTTCTGTGTCTGAATTCTCGAAAAATCTACAGTAAAAGAACGTGATGACCACATGAAATCGCCATACCGTAGTTTTCGCCTCCATCGAAAATTCGGTCACCGAGGCCAAACCCGTGTCCTTCGGGTCTGCAGCCAAGTACCATACCACAACGTTGTACCGGTACACGCGCTTCATGTCCGTAACTTGTGGTACAGAAAAGAAACAGTCGAAGCGCAGCTGATGCTGGCCGACTTGTGAGCACTAAGTTTTGCGCAAGCGCGATAGGTCGTTGGAACGTTTTACACACAAACAGACGTAGAAACCAACAGTACCTATAGGAAACGGAAAGATGGGCTGGAAAAATATATACAAGTCCACTTAAGCTTCAGAAACGTGCGTTGACTTCTAAACAGCTCGAAGGTCGAGGAAGATACGGGCAAAAATATAAAGGGGACAAAGAAAAAAAAATTAAACAAAGATACAAGGGGGGGGGGGGGGGGGGGGAGAAAAATAATGCAGAAGCAGTGAGCAGGGAACAACAACGCCGGTTGCAGGCGAACACTGTTTGTTGGTACAGTTCTCAAGGACAGCAATACAACTAGAAACTCACTTAAGAACTGACGAGAAACGTCAGCACATTGCACGAAGCCAAGAATCATTAATTTGTTCGAGCAGTAGCGGGCGACTTTATGCAATCTACGTGAACGTTTCTTGACATGTAGTACGCCGTTATAAAGAATATTAGTCATGTGGTGGTCCTTACGAAGCCGAAAAAAAAAACCATTACCATTATTTAGTGCAGTAATTTGGATGGGCTGTTATCCATAATTCGAGCTGGAAGATTCATCGGAAGCAGCGTAGTTTGTAAATCAATCAATCAATCAACCAAATAAATAAATAAATAAATAAATAAATAAATAAATAAATAAATCTAGAGGAGAAAACATCGGCTCGTGAGACCAAAATTTTGTTTCGGTCTCGAAAATTCGATTCACTAGACTGAAGACCCCAGGACATCGCACGCAGAAGTTCGTAACAGCGAGGACAGGAAACGCCATTGTCAAGGCCTGCGCTCTGAGAAGAACCGACGCTTGACGATGACGACCCTTATGTAATGTTGTGACTTGGGCCGGCAGCAGCCAGACGGCCCAGTAGAAAAGTGATCACGACCGTCTGTCACTCTCTCTAAAAGGGTTTCTGAAGGTTTTCTGCGGAGACTACCAGCATGACGTACCAGGCGGGCGGCCCGCTGCATAGCGAGGACCCTCGGAACGCGGGAAAGTGACGTTCCTGCAAATCTCAGGGGTAAGGGTGCGTCGCCCACTGCAATGGCCAACCTGTCTGGCTAGTGGGATGTGGCCTGTGCTTCAATGGACCTCGCTGAGGAGGAGGGCGGGACTTGATGTGTTTTAAGGACAATGGAAACCGAGGAGAAATGGCTCTGGACCCTGGGTAATGGTGCCCACCCAGTTCGCTCTTCGCTGTACCCCGTATAGCATGCAAATAAGTCTTCCTAGTGTCATTAAACCTTCTTTGTTATCGTTTTCCCCACTCCGGCCTTCAGTGTTTGCCAACCCGAAGACCTTGTCACGCTACCAAGTGGAGTCCGGTTCAACTCAACCCTGCGTCATGACAATAAGCGATCCAGCATACTTCATGCATTCATTCTTCACGGAAGGTTCTATATTATAAAGCTGTGTAGTCCTGTAAGGATTTTTCTGTGACTGTCGACGCCGCCTGTCTTCGCTCCGTTATTGTGGACGTATCTTGCTTATATCAACCACCGACCCATTATAGTACTATATCAACATTAGAACCCACAGCTTCAGAAAAATGTACGTCTTCCATGGGTCTTGCTGTCCAGTAGCTTCCTGATATTTCTTGCGGCAGACAAATACTTCATGCTGTCGTGAATACTTCCTCATGTATGTCTTACTGACCTGGGCCAGACAGCTGAGACTTCCAAATGCAAAGCGCTGCCCCTTCAGTACAATCACTCAAGTTTTCTCTTTCGATTTCTTCTTAGCCACATATTGTATAAGTGTCCATTGTCTTCTTTATTTCCACCCTTTGATCCCCATTTACCGTCTCCGTTTCTCAATTTTATAATTTTTTTTTTACTTCTTGGTGCCATTTACACTTTCAGTTGCCCTGTACTTGGTTGCCAGCTTTTACAGCAAAACTGCATTTGCCTCGCGTGTGTTGTTGATGATGATGATGACGACGATGATGATGATGATGATGTTGTTGTTGTTGCAGCCGGCGTCCGCTCAAATGTCATTGGCTGAAACAGCAGGTCACGTGATGTCGCTCTGACCAATCGCGTTTAGGTGCACGTGTTTCAAGTCCGAGGGAAACTGTCATAACCACTATAACCGCACACGCTTGCGAGATGTTAACTTATGCGAACCATAATAACGCCTTAGATTTTCTACTAAAGAAAGAAGGAAAGGAAGAAAGACGGAAAGAAAGAATAGAAAGCAGAAACAAAGAAAGACGGGGAGAAGGTAACAAAATTTGTTGCTGGTGTTGGGATACGAACTTGGGAGCCCCAGCGATTCGAAGGCAGGTACACACATACGCATGCGAGACGTGAACATATTCGAACCGTATGAGTGCCTACAGATTCGCTTCCCGACCATCTTCATGAAGTAGATGGGCCGGTGATTTCTTGATCTCCATTCCATGTCCACGCTCTTTATACGCAGATATTTGCACGCTCTACCCGCCCATTTCTTCATCAGCTATCAGTGCAACGTCTGCAGGCGCATAATTGTAGTATCCTTTTCTTTTTTAAATTATCATTTCGGTAGGGTTCAGGTCTGCCGATCCATACAGCTATTCTCACGCTATATAGTGGACGCCACTCAGCGGTTCTTAGAGAAGGACGAACAAAAATAAAGAAAACGGTTTCAATTTGTTTAGACGTCGCAGCTTTCTTTCAACGGCACACCTCAAATGGCAGTTCAGGCTTTTGTAAAAAGGAGTTGGCTGCCCTCTGTAGTACATACGCAAGAGACGGCAATCCGGATCGCGTCTCTCGTCACTCGGCTTCGAAAAACCGCTGCGTCCCTTCGGCCCAGACCACACTGCGCCCACTGTTGACGGGGAAAGCCTTCTCCCTGTTACACCTTCCTCAGCTCCGGACTTGAACTCATAAAGCTCAAGAGTTTCAAAAAACGGAACGGTCCACCCTGCTGTGCAATGGCCCCAGTGCGCCACCGGAAGCTGCAGCACACACACACACACAACACACGCGCACGACGAGTCCAGTGAACCACGTACGCGGCAGACAAGGCGCAGACAGCGCGAGGGCCAGCTGGCGATCGAGACAGAGTGTGCACGCGCAACGGAACGTGCAAATAAACAGACCTGTCGAACCTTATTATCCCACTTTCGCTGGAGTGGCTCGCACGGCAAACAAACACTGATCTCGACGCGGCATATGCATGCGAGGCAAATGTCAACAGAGGTAATATGTATACACATGCATGGCGTGATCGTCGGGTGGGGGGGGCCTCGAAAGCAGGTCAGCTCGTCGTCCACTTTCCGCGGATGCCATTTCGAAGTTGTCTGCTGACATTCGATCTAACGAATAGGTGGAGTGAGTGCAAGATTACACACACACACACACACACACACACACACACAGATAGATAGATAGATAGATAGATAGATAGATAGATAGATAGATAGATAGATAGATAGATAGATAGATAGATAGATAGATAGATAGATAGATAGATAGATAGATAGATAGATAGATAGATAGATGCGCGTTCTACGTAGGGACGTTGCTTGGGGTTTGACAATAAACAAACGTGAAATTGCCAGTCTTGCTGTCTAACCAAGCTTATGAAAAAAATTGACCACTTCATCAGCGCCAAGATGATAGAACGCTCACACAACTTCGAGAATCACTGCATATAACTTCACTTCCGACGCCAATTCACACTTTCGAAAAATCACGAGAGGGCAACCGATTTTGCTCTCCTCTTGTCTTATTTTTCATATACGCATTTTCTACGGCCCTTCTACAGTGCCAGACCTTGAAGAGCAGTCCACAGACACCTGTCCTTTCACGTAGCTCCGACCTGTACGAGTAACGGCCCCATAATACCGTCTGTAGTAAACAGCCGAAGGTGCGACTCATATCGAAGTCGGCAGCCACCGAACGATTGACGTCGCGTAGTGCATGCAAAAGCGTATTTCACCTCCAATCTACGCTGTACGCCGATCGTCGATCGTTTTTATATGCCCAGCAAGTAGCGTGCTGTATACCACACAACGCCACCGCCTCTGATTGCTGTCTACGTGAAAGGAAACACCATTACGCCAAAAACCAGACCAGAGAAAAAGAGAGCTAATCTGAAGGTTGTCGGTGATCACGATAGCTCTTTCTCCCTCTCTCTCTCTCTTTCTCTCTATTCGCTTTCTCTTTCCCTTCAACGGCAAGGCGTGGCAAGAGTGCTGAGAGGAAAAAGGCGGGAATTGGAAATGAAAGAACGGCAGTAGAAGAGCTTCAAGGAAAAGTGGAAGGTAGACGAGACGCTGGGGCGAGAGGGACATAGAAAGATGAAAGAGACCAAAACATTTTACTCTCAAACAGCGAGACGTACTGGAAGAGGCTGGGTTGGGGAGGATGCGGAGGGGGAAGAGAAGGAGAAGGAAGCACAGACAGACACGCTGTCTTACGACAAACACGGGACGTACACAAAGCACAGCAAGAGGCCATGCACCCTCACCACACGCTCGCGGCGGGTTCGGGCGGGGATAAAAGCGGAAAGGGAGGCGGGGACCGCTGCCAGAGAGTAAAAAGAAACGGTCGGCGCTAAAGGTGATGCCCCAAAGACCGCGTTCGGCAGACCACTAGCCAGAGCCCGCGCGTCATCGCCTCAGCTGTCCCTCGCCAGACTCCAGGTCGCACGAAGTCTCCAGACCACTGACTGGCGGCGACCCTCAAGCAAAACGAGTCCTCGAGGAGGCCGCATATCGTGAGCGTTTGGCGAACCTGGGTGCGGAACGGTAGCCTGGGGTGTTGCACAGGCAGCATTCAGCGTGGGGCAACCACGACAGCAGCTGGTCTTCTTCGCTTCCACCAACGCGGTAATTGTTGACGGAGCTTTTCTTTTTCTTCTTTTTTCTCTCTTTTTGTTTTTTTAGGACGACACTTTTCTGGGCCCCTTCCACCCAATTCATGTGGATGGGTATGATGGAGATGCGTGGCGGAATTAAAACAACCGCGTTTATTCACATATGACCATAAGTGTAGTTGACGTTGGATAATGTTGGCAAGCGTTGGATAAATTATGGATAACGCTCTCTAAATGCCGGCTCTTGTCGGCTAATGATGCTTAGTGTGCTGCTCAAAGCCGGATGGTGCTGGCTCTAGCGTTGTCTAACATTACCTTCCCTTAGTTATAACAACCAAGTCATCGTCATTAATTTACAATGCAATTAGTGTGTTGTCTGCCGATCATATTTCAGTGTTTGAAAAAGCGCGCAGATGTGGCGTATCGCGATGTCGTCGAGCACGATGTCCACGAGGGGGCGGTAACGACGTTGGTAGCGTGTCAGAATTCATAGCAAGCTACCTGTCCATAACATCCCGGGCAAGGCCGCTCAGACATAAAGAAAGAAAAAACGAAATAGAAGTGCTGGCACGATCTGCAGTGCGCATAACAATAGCTAGCTTTGCGATGGTCGCGAATACTACCAGTGTTGGCCTGAATACAAACGCCTCATCATGTTTGGTAGATCTTGTAAGTGGACATGTGACTACCTCAGGTGAAACGCTGCATTGGAGGTGCCCTTGAGCATCCATATTCGGGTATTGCAGTCGCTTGTCGTGATTAAGGCATCATACTGACCCGCGTCTATTGTAGATGCTGGTGCACTCATCGACAATATTTCTCAGCGTCGATGAAATATATAGCGAGCCAACGTAACATATGAACGTATAGCGGGCCATTGTAATTACAGTGTGTAGATGAGCCGGTTCACACCCCGATAAGACATGCTCCTTCGTGAGGCTGTTGAAACGCGCAGATGGGGTGATCCTGATAAGGATATCTCATTGCGGTTGTCTAAAGAGACCCTGCAACGCTTTCTGAACGCTGTCAGAAAACTGCGCCTATCAGTCGTGGAGGCTTTTGCGAACATGCGAGCCAAATGTTACTGCACTGCACGCAGCAGGGAGCTTGCAATTCGGTTTCAAATACACCTGGAAACCGCCTGCCCTTCCTTCATCAAATTACGTCACAAAGAGCACAAACTAAATCACTCTACTTGGTGTGTGTGTGTTCTTGAACATATATCCGTACCTTTTCCTTTATTAGTTGAATTAAAACGAACAAATTAAGCATTACTGAGGAAGTCTCCACGATCATGAAATTAGTCAATGCCAATTCTTCCTCGAACGACGCAGTCGGCGCAAATTGTGACGTAATTTACTGAAAGAATAGAAGGCTAGTGTGCAGCTGTATTCGAAACCAAATTTCTGATTCCCTGGCGCATGCAGTGGAGTGATACCTGGCTCACGTGTCCACAGAAGTCTCCACGACTGATCGGGACCGCTTTCTCGCTATGTTCAAAAAGTGTTGCAGGGCTCCTTCAAGCTTATAACGTGAGCACAATATTAAGAAAAATGGTGCGGCCCGAGCAAAAACAAAGAGCATGCGGGGAGGGGTGTATGGCGAATATTTCAGGTGTTTTATGTTTATGTTTTATTTTTCACGTAATTCCTTATGGGGTGTTTGGGGCTATGTATCGTGAGTGGAGTTCGCTCAGGGTGAAGCGGCGTGAAAACGCGTGAGACACCGAGCAAGAGACTAATTCGTGTGGCAAAGCGCGCCGAGGCACACTTATATTATGCCACACATTTTGCTCGTTCATGGCGTTACGACAATACAGATTGCGCGAGCCAAACTGTTGCTTTCTGATCCCCTGATAAAACGGCACCCCAATGGACATTGTTTGAAGAGGAGAAAAGCGGGCGTAATTATCCCAGATTAGCCTCGTTTCGCTAGATAAGCGAAACTCCATCGTTGCAATTCCTACACATGCACAAAAAATTAAGAAGAAACAAGACCTCGTGATCCACAGAAAACAAAGCCGTGCTCGATAAGCGTATACATGCAACCATGAACTAGAAGGTCAACTTCCCCTTTTATACACCAAGCGTGGCAGGGGACCATATTTTGTTGATACAGTTGCGTCCTATTTGTGAGCGTACGCATGCATATATGTACACCTGAACAACAAAGCAGCAGCACTCGTCAGCGCTTCACAGGACGTTATCGTTATCGCAAAGCAGCACGCGCGCGTGCTTCTCGCGGCGTTATCTGTACAACACTGGCGACGACGAACGCTTCATTATTACTGCTTGCGGCAGCATAGCCACTATAGATAAGCTCGAACGCCCCTCTTCTTCACACACCTCCATCTTAGAGCACTCCTCTCGGTCCTCTCTATCGCTCTCTCTTTTTCTCGAACGAGGTTTATAAACAATGAACTTATCTCTGGCCGCGTCCACACCACGCACTTCTCGTTCCCTATCTTATCGGGGACTCCCATGTGGCAGCGGGCAGGTTCGGCGAAATCGTGGTCAGCGTTCCCCTATACGGTTTTCCTTTTGTGAGGAAAGCCCTCCTGCCAGATAAAAGCGTGTCCAGATATCAGTGGGGCTCGCGCGCTTATCTCGCATATGCGAATAACCTGCGACGAGAAAATCTGCAGCGGGGACTCTCTGGTCGATAAGGCCCAGAAGCCCCGGCGCCTTCTCGGCGCCAACAAGAAGACGTGCTGGCGCCTAGTGGAGACAACGCGTGAGAAGGCAGCGCAAGATCTGCTGAACGTACTTACGTCGATTCGCTTCGCCAACGAACACGTGTTGTGAGGTGAAGTGGCTGGTAAGCGGCGCCAAGTTAAGGACCCGTACGTGGAAGCGCATATCGGGAACGTGCAGAGATCTGATGACGAGATAAGAGAATGCATGCACGTGACTTTATTCAGTACATGTGTGCGTCGAGTCCCGCCTAACCAACACAGTAACATATGATAGCTAGTACATTCTGTACATACATTACTAGAGGTGTCTTCTTTTTAACTTTTTTTTAATTAGCTCACGAACAGTTTTGACGCTTACTTAAACGCAACTTGAGAAATCCAGTATACTGTCCGCAGGATGTCTCACATTACATTACAATTAAGTATATTCAACACACGTACTGAGATCTATATGAATACAATCTTTCGTTTCGGGAGCAGGTAATTATGCAACTGAATTTCGATTTGTGGGGTTTAACGTCCCAAAAACCAGCTCTGATTATGAAAGCCGCCGTAGTGGAGGTCTCCGGAAATTTCGACCACCTGGGGTTCTTTAACGTGCACTGACACCGCACAGCACACGGGCCTCAACATTTCCCCTCCACCGAAATGCAGCCGCCGCGGTCGGGATTCGATCCCGCGACCTTCGGATCAGCAGCCGAGTGCCATAGCCACTAGACCACCGTGGCAGGGCGCAACTGAATTTCGTGCGCAGAATTGTTTTTCTTTTGCTCTCGCGCAGCGCGAAAAGCTGATGCAATGTTCACGCACATCTGGAGATTGCACACATTGGGACGCCAATGCAGTGTTGTCACGATTACAGCGGCGATGTTCAGCGTTCGTCGAGAGGGCTGATGAAGAAAGAGAGGTGTATGCGGAGAGAACTGGACGCGAAAGATAGCAGTAATGTTCGCAATCAACATCATACAAATTTTTTCGGCATTAATGAATAGTTAACAAACAGCATGCACTATTTAAATAATTAATTAAAGCACATCCTAACATACGACACGTACTCTCTTGTGTCAGTTCCTCTCGCGTGAAACGTGTCTATTCGGCAGCATGCACTTCAGTCAATGTTTCGGAAGGTCCCCACGAAGGCTTCGCTTCGGAAAGTGATTATATTTATTTCGTATCAAGGTGTGGACATGCTATAATCCGAAGGTCGCGGAATCGAATCCCGGCCGCGGCTGCTGCATTTCACTGGAGGCGAAATGTTGAGGCCCGTGTGCTGTGCGATGTCAGTGCACGTTAAAGAACGCCAGGTGGTCGAAATTTCCGGAATTCTCCGCCACAGCGTCTCTCATAATCATACCGTGCATGGTTTCGGGACATAAAACGCCAGAAATCAATCATGGAAATTCCCCTTGCAAAAATGCCATATATGGAGATATCAGGAATTGGGCATGTGTGGGCTATATATGGCACGTGCCCGTATGTGGCCGTATTTGCCCAAATCGTGGTAGAAACGTATATGGCAATGAAAGACCAACGCGAGAAATTCCATGTAAGAATCTGATGTGTATTGGGCAAATATGGCTAAATACAGACACGTGCCATATATAGCCAGATATGCATGTACGGCCATATATGCATATCTGGCTATATGTGGCACGTGTCCGTACGTGGCCGTATTTTCCCAATACGTATCGGAGTCTTACATGACATTCCTCGTGTTGGTCTTTCATTGCCATACACGTTTCTACCACGATTTGGGCAAATACGGCCACATACGGGCACGTGCCATATATAGCCACACATGCCCAATTCCTGATATCTCCATATATGGCATTTTTGTAAGGGTCTGTAAGGCTTAGGCTAAGGGCAAAGTCACTAAGAACATGCATGCGCTGTTGCTTCAGGCAGAAGCACTCTATATAGTATACAGGTGAAGGACAGAAGATAAGCCTAATTTCAAGGACGGTTGCGGACCTTCCATTACGTTTCGTTTGGGTGTGCGCGCTATAGAAACCCAGCTGGTCAGTATTAATCCGGAGCCCCCTATGCACCTGACCGTACCTCGTTATCTTATCGTGCTTGTGAAGCGCAAAAACCCACAAAAGAGAGAAAAATGGAAACAGAGATCGTTATAGCAGACGCGATTAGCCGAGGTCACCAGGTGGCGAAAGGTGACCTTCGTGAAGGTTAAAAATGGACGTGATCACGAGGTCGGCTAGGACTGATAAAAAAAAAAAAACAAGAAACACCAACGTATCAAGCTGTAGTGCACACCCATGGATATTCGTGTGTGCAAGGGAGGGGGAGCCGAAACAGGTGCTCTATTGTTGTTGCATTCGTCTGTGTATACTATACACACGCTATCTGACACTGTTTGACATTGAACCTATTGTTACACGGCCGGTGGGAAATTGCGATTCGTTTCTTATCTTTTGCCTCTTCGAAAGTACACGTGATGGAAGGCTCTCAAGGCTCGTTGTACGCCTCTTATTAATGCCGGTATATGGTACCCTACGAGATACGTGAACATTACTCACTATATATATATATATATATATATATATATATATATATATATATATATATATATATATATATATATATATATATATATATAGTGAGTGA